>OY856410.1:1039154334-1039754334 GCA_963693085.1 Alisma plantago-aquatica | reverse complement strand
CCTGCATGATTAGTACATATGATAACAGATACATCAATTTCATATCAGCACAATGCAAAACAATCATAACATCACTATTCATGGGGTTACACCAGTATGCCCTTGCTAGGGTTAGGGTTTCCCTTTTCAATTCAATTAGGGTTAATCATTCCCTTGGCTCAATTAGGATTAATGACTCATCATTTCATTATCCTACCTTAGAGCTTCTTAGTATAAAGTATAACCCAGAATTAGGGTTTCACACTTCTATTTACCTTATTTGGAATTAGGGTTTACTATTCACATCACATCACCCTTGATTAGAGTTTATAACCAACAACCCATAATTAGGGTTTACTATTCACATCACATCACCCTAGATTAGGGTTTACTATTCACCCCAAGTAGGAGTGAACATCAAAGTACCCTGAATTAGGGTTTCTCATGTCATCACTATGAATTAAGATCATACCATCATCATGTATTAGGATTTCACCTATTAATGCCCTCAATTAGGGTTATGATTCATTAACATTCATAATTAGGGTTTCATGATCTCACTAAGAAGGATCATACCCTAATTAGACATTCATTCATATTGAAAGTCCACTACATGATTATTATTCATGTAGGAAGTCTTCCTTCTCATCTTCTATAAGATGATGTTTACTTCAGCCTTCATTAAGCTAAGTCAACTCAACTTGAAGAAGAATTGACATCATGGGCTATGTCATTATCACCATGATCATTAAAGCTTAACTATTTAAAGGGTAATAATCACCCCATCTTATTAAAGGTACCATTATTATATACAACATTGCTTTACATCATGTAATTTACCACTTAAACCTTTGACGTTTATTCACTTTAAGTGTCTATACAATTTGATTAACTACCTTCCAAATGATCTTGGTCACCTAGACCTCAAACGGTCTTGAACAATCAGACCTCAAACGGTCTTGGTTGAATACTTAAAATCATTTAGTAAAGTTGAGGTTGAAACTGTTTGCCAAAGTGAACCCTGGAGATCGTTTTCTAAAGGTGCACACTTGAAACCGTTTGCTAAAGGTGACCCTTGAAACCATTTTCTAAAGGTGACCCTTGAAACCGTTTGCTAAAGTTGAATGTTGAAAACGCATGAAATCAACCGGTTTGGGATCATTTGGTCCCAAATGGTCTTGAGACCGTTTGGTCCAAACCTCCTCAAAACCGCATGGACCAAATAAGGTCTCCACCACTCAAATTGAATGAGGGTTTCCAATGTTGGTTCCTTCAACCTATTGAATTCATGTAACCAATCATCAATTGGACCTATCACCATACTTTAATTGAGTTAAATAAGTCATCCTTCAAATGATTTGATCCTCAATTGGTCATCAATTAGGGTTTAAATCAATTGGATTAGGGTTTGGAATCGATGATCCGTCAACATTAATCAATGTGTAACTAGTTACTTTAAAACTATTGGACCATCATCCAAATTGGACATGACCTGACCCCAAACGGTCTTGAGGTCGTTTGGATGACCTCCAAACGGTCTTGAGACCGTTTTCCCATGTCAACATCAAAATCCAAGTCATCCAATTAGGGTTTGGATCATTGGTTTGATCACTAAATCAACATTTGATTGCACTTCAACTTAGTACCTTTGGATCTCCAACCACCTAACCATACTTAACCCTAGACCTCCAAACGGTCTTGGGTGACCACCAAACGGTCTTGAGACCGTTTGGGTGATCCCCAAATGGTTTTGAAACCGTTTGGGTCAATCAACCCAAGTTTCAAACTCAATCAATTTGGAAATCAACACTTAACCCGATTAGGGTTTTGGTGATTGATGGACCTTCAACTCATGAACCAATTGGAGACAATCAAATATAATTGATGGGTCATTAACCTAGATCATTATGAACAAATCCCCAAATGGTCAACCCTGGTCAACATCACCAAACGGTCTGAAACCATTTGCCCTCATGCAGTTTGGTGAAACCGTTTCCCTTCAAACGGTTTGAAACCGTTTGCTCCCAAACGGTTTGGGAAACCGTTTGAACTCATCAAATGAAACCGTTTGGTCAGAGATTTCTTTGGATAAACATCTATGATGATGTCATTATCATCTTCCTCCATTCAACCAAGAACAACAACCATTTTTCATGGGAACTTCGACAATGAACCAAAAGAGTATCAAATAGAAAAGAATAACCTACGATTATTATAGAAATGGATGCAATAGCAATGATTAATGGTTTGAGATATAAAACCCTCATATAAAACTGATCCCAAGATCCAAGATCTACGGCTCTAATGGTGGATGGAGTTCCACCAACTGTCCAAGGTCCGTTCTTGAGCTTTTGGATGAGCAAGTTGGCTAGGATTGGAAATCGGGTGAAGAAAACCTATAATCAAGCATTGATTTAGGGTTTTCACCATGAATCCGAGGTAGAAGATGATCAAAACTTACCAACATGTTATGGTCTTCCTTCTCCTTCTCCTGATCTCTCCCGTGGTCGGCCAAAGCAAAGATGAGAAAAGGAGTTTCCAAGGAAACGATCCTTAAGTGTATTGGAAAAAGGATATGTATAAGGATTTTCAAGGAAAGAGAAAAAGAAATTATTTTCTTTAAATTCCGAAATTATTTTCACCAAATTCCCCTCCATTTCTTCGCCACGAAGCCACCTTCATGTTCTTTCAAAACCTCTTCATTATCCAAGAATTAATGGAAAAGAAACTAAACACCTTAAAGAGTTTTATATTAATATCCATCCTTTTAGTGGATATTACTTTTTATTATATTAATGTGAGTGGCTTCCACTCAACCAAGATATTTTTGTGCTATAGCAAGGCACAAGCTCGTCCAACACTATTGAAAACACATCCTTCAACTTTTGGTTGAAGGGCTCCTCAATTAATTTATTTCTTTTTGCATTAAATTAAATTAAAATCCCATTTATGCTTAAATCTTGATTATTTTAATGTCAAGATTCTCTCTCCTCCAAGATAATTCTAATGAGGCACCCCTCTCATTTTATTTGCTCTACTTGATTCCAAGAAACATGAGAGACCCTCTAGAGGTGGTATTTTGCATATTGAACCCTAGGTTTTGGGTAAATTGCACATTACACCAAAATTAGGTTTTAATGCACAAGGGTTGCTCTACAAGCTTTATCTTGGTGCCCAAGCTTGTGGAAACCATAACACTACATCATATTCATTCTTATGATGTCTCAACATCAGAGGAACATCTTATCATGTGCAATTTGCAATTAAACCCCTCAACTTGGGTAATTTGCACTTTAGTCCAAAATTAACAAAACAATGTTCCAACATTATTAAAAAAGGACTGAAAATGAAATATAAGTTCCTCAAAAGTCTTAATTACTTTTCAAAAGATAAGAGCAAGCATCTAATCAACTTTATTAGGCAAAACACCTAGGGTTAGTACATAACCCAGGTCAGGGATGTTACAAATTTTCCACCCCTTATAAGGATTTCGTCCCCGAAATCATTAACAAGACATAAGAGAAAAGAGTAGGGTATTTCCTCCTCATCTCTTCCTGTAATTCCCATGTAGCTTATTCAACACCATGATGATTCCAGAGGACTTTTACAAGACGAATGTCTTTCTTCTTCAACTTCTTGATTCTTCTGTCAAGAATCAACATAGGTCCTTCAACATAGGATATATCATCGTTCAATTCTACTTCCACAGGTTGCAAAACTGATTCTGTGTTAGGATGACATTTCCTTAGCATGGAAATGTGGAACACTGGGTGTAACTTTTGCAGCTTAGGTGGTAACTCCAGCTTATAAGCTACCTTTCCAATCCGTTCAATGATTGGATAAGGCCCCATAAATCTAGGAGCTAACTTTCCTTTTCTCCCAAATCTAAGAACTCCCTTCCAAGGTGAGACCTTGAGGTACACTCTGTCTCCAACCTGGAATTCTAAAGGTCTACGACGCTTATCAGCGTAAGACTTCTGCCTATCCTGTGCAGTCTTTAACTGTTGTTGTATTATTTTAATCTTATCAGTGGTCTGCTGCACAAGATCATGACCCAAATGTTGATATTCACCAATTTCATACCAACATAAGAGAGATCTACAACGTCTACCATAAAAGGCTTCATAAGGTGACATGTCAATGCTGTGTTGATAGCTATTGTTGTAGGCAAACTCTATCAAACTTAGATGCAGATCCCAACTTCCTGTAAACTGGAGGACACATGCCCTAAGCATGTCCTCCAAGGTTTGTATAGTCCTTTCTGATTGTCTATTTGTCTGAGGATGAAAGGCTGTACTAAACCTTAACTGTGTGCCTAAGGCTTTATGAAGTCGCTCCCAAAAATGACTCATAAACTGGGGACCTCTGTCAGAAACAATGGTAACTGGGACCCCATGCAGCCGCACTATGTCAAGCTTATGAAAAGGCTAAACTAAGATTATACATGAATTTCAATTCGTTACACAAGGATGATCATATATGGATTTTCTAATAATCATTAGAGAATCTCTTTTAAAATCACAGGAGAATTGATCATGATTTAGGCCAATAAAGTATTTGAATAGGCGATCCATCTCTCTTTCCAGATGAAATTGGACTATAATTTTGCTAATTTTTATAGTTAAGATGCATTTTTCTATGAATAAATTGTGATCATGTCATTTTCTATTTTTTTCTTTGAGAGGGGAGAAAAAATATTTTGTAAATTTGTGGGCTTCAACTTTTTAAACTAGGGAACATTATTAATTTACCAATTATCCGCCTAACCATAATTTCGTATGTACTAAACACATCATATATATGTAAGTAGTCTTGTTGAGTCTCCCTCATTGGAATCAAGGTCAATGTGTTGGATAACACTCTTAAGAGAACTAGATAGTTGATAATATCAATAATTGTTGATATGTTGCAATGGGAAAAACTTTTTAATACAATATAAGTTGCAATTTAAATAAAAATCAACCATACGATATGAATAGGAATGACGAAGATAAGTTAAAAGTTGTCAACTAAGCCAACGAGAATAAAACAATAAATTATAACTTCATTAGCACATTTGAAAAATCGAAGATCGCATAATCACTTAATGAGATACCTTGTCATATGTGATAGCGGCTTCCATGCTGGAGGGGCATAAACCCAACAGTAATATCATCTCACACATGAAAACCAAATTCTACTAATATAACCAAATCCAAAAGATCCTTAACAACATGCGCCGCACGCGCATTTACCGGTGTCGGACCGTGTAAGCAAACAGCCTCCACTGGTTTCGTTTGTGGACGATCGGTGAATAATCTATCTGTTCATCAACATCATGTGGGTCCCGCGCTGGCGCGCTGTCCTTGCGAAACCTCTTACTTGCCTGCCAACTCTGACCTTTCCATTCCACTTATCGACTGCGCATACCAGGACACGATCTGTGGAGACCAGGACCCGTCCCAACTCCGCGTGCCACCGAGGACTTGGCTGGCGGGCCTGTTGACGCCGGCACGCCTTCCTCCTCCTCCTCCTCCCATAGTCGTGCCTCTCCAGTACTCTCTCCAAGAGAAGACATTTCTCCTCTCATCTTCTCCGGCTCCGGAGCTCCAATGGACCCGTCGCGGCTCTACGGCAACTTGCAGTCCGTGCTTTTCATTCTAGTTACGGGACTCGCGGTTTCGGCCATCTTCATTTCTGGTAAAGCCACGATTCCATAAAGTTCTAGCTCTTTTCGAACCTGCTTTTCTACTGGAAGTATGGATTTTGAAGCTATCGGTGTTTCTGCAGATAGAGTGGTTGCTTCGAATGGGCCAGCTGGGAGGAGCCTGCTTCAGGCGAAAGCTCGTAAGATCTCATTTCCTTGAGCTGTTCTCACAGCTAGCTAGGCTAATTATCTTAGTATGGTTATCAGGCAACTGGATCTGCCTTTCCTTGTATGCTATGGTCTAGTATGCCTGCCTTTTTGCTACTTGGCGTGTATCTAGTCCTTCTGATTTTGACTTGGTCGGATGGGGATGAGCTGGTTCCTTTTCCTTAATTTAGTTGATGAGGCCTGAAAGTCCATCAACATCTTCCTCTCCCATCCCACTGAACAACAGCCATTTCATGGTAGCTATTCTTGTCCGAAACCTGTATCAAAATGAACCCGTTGAAATATATCAGCCTTTTTGCTATATGTCTATGTTGATTCAGTATCTTTCTCGCCCTTTACCTGAGCCTATTCTTCACGAACAGAACTTCCTTTAGATTCTTTTCCCTCACGGATTTGTTGCTGACATAATTTTGAGCAATGATTTTAGAATCGACGCAGATGTGGTCTTTTTCTTTCTGGGGCGGTTGGGGTGGGTCAACGGGCAGTCTTATTTCATCTCGCCCTCCTCCTAGGCAAAACAGCAAAACTACAATCCTCAATACTTGTCTACTGTCAGCTATCTTGTTTTGATAGTAAACACAAAAGGCATGAGTTGACGGATTCAGAGAATTTCTTGCGGTGGTGTGACCGGCCCTATTGCACTCAATTGTAATCACGTTGACCTGCAGCAGTTCAATCCATAGGACAATCTCCCTTGAACTCTCATAAGACAGAGCCTGAGCTCGCTTCATCTATGCAGGCCTTACTTAAATTTCGGAGCAGTTGAATCAGTATCTAGGATAATTCATGGATGACCGATCTCCTACTTGAGCTTAAAAGGTTTTACAATAGCCCATAGCACCGGATGTCCTTAAAACAACCCACATGAAGGCCACGCCATCAATGTATAGACCATCCTTAGGATAATTGTGAACTCTAACTGAGTTCATTTTGCTCCACCAATAGGCGGACTCTTCCATGAGCAGTCAAATTTTGCTCCCAGGGTTACCCGCTTTGGTGAATTTCCTGCAAATTGAACTGTTACTCTTCACTACAGTTCTAATAAGTCTTCACTGTTGTAAATCTGTTTTTGTAACATGGATCCAACGACATATCACATTGCTCGCATTGACTATGGCAATATTAAGAAGAGAGTAGCAGCAAGGAATTACAATAGTTAAGCGACACAATAACCACCCGAAAGTTAAAGTTACAAGGTATAGTTCTCCGTTTTACAATAGTTAAAGCTCCTGTTTATATAAAGCACTAATAAGTAGCTGACAATTCCTAAAAGTTTTGCATTAACCCAAAAAAAACACTTTAATTCATAATCATAATTGGCATAGTTGCGTGTGACTCATTTTTTTTCTAAGTTCTCCTATGCCTCTTTATTTTTGCTACCGTGTTTCTTTTTAAGTTTCTATGTACAGCTTGGTCATAGAGTGACACTAGCAACCATAAACCCAATTTGTTCTATATAATAATTACTTGTCAGTTGTCCCTCAAATAAGTTGTATTCAGTTCCTCTATTAAGACTTAAATAGTTTATCAAGGAGGTGACAATTCTGGATTTAGGTATTTTGTCTTTTTAGACCATTTTAAATTGTTTGATTAAAGATTGTTGCCTATAAGTATTAATATTCATGGTTACACTCCTCCTTATGCATTCTACAAGGTCAAGAATATTTGAACATATTAGTGATGGTAGATGGTACATTTGCAAAAAAAAAAAGAAGACAATTAAATGGTGGAATAAAATGCCAAGGTTGCTGAGACAGTCACGCCAAGCACACAAATGCCACTACCTTGCTGCCAAAACAACTATAATCCTCCTTATCAGAAATTTCAGAAAAGTGATTTGTGGAATTAAGTGTTTGGTAAAAGTATTTGATAAAAAGTTGTAACCGATATGAAGATAGTAGAATGATATTATAATGTACTTTTGGTTTGTAATTTTTTACTAATTGTTATGTTATTACTTCTAGTTCCTAGTCCCTAATACAAATATGCTAGGAGATTTGAAACCTTGAAGACATTGGGGCCAAGGATCACACTGGAAATCTTCCAAAAATATTATTTTTTCAAGTGCTTCAATTGTTGCAATACAAGATTCAGGAGAGATCATATCTCGTTAGGGGAGATCAATTTCTTGTATGAGCAATTTATCTTTTTCATATATTGGCAAACTGGACATATGCTGCACCCATGCTCCGACTTTAGGGAGAGTGTTAGAGTTATTAGTTCAGTATGTATATGGGCCCAAGTATACTTAGTCTGTTAGGGTTTGAGTCTGCTTCCTTGTAAGTGTTCCACTCTCCTATATATAGGAGTGGGGTTTTGTCTCTCCTATATATAGGAGTGGGGTTTTGTCTAATAAAGTATCTAATTAGCCTCCATCTTATTTTTCACACAGTTTCAGATAATTGATCCTAAAACTAACCCTAGAGAGAAAAGGAGAGTGCCTCCGCTTGTGGGTAGCCATCGACTCTTCATGGCTTGGCCCTCCGATAGGCATCTTTTCGGCCTCTATGGTCACCTTCTCTCTTCTTTTCCGTTGACTGAAACTCCACTAAATATCATGATGAAGCCATTGCCCCGTTCTCCACCAAATACATGATCTCACTCGACTTCAACCCTTTGTTTTTTCTTCCCTCCCTATGTAACCTACTATGATAGTGTTTGTGCTCCTCTGCTACTGTGGGGGTGAAGCAGACGGTAGCATGCCACGCTCTGGGCCTCGACCCTATGAGTACGTTCGATGGGCTTGGCATTGTTAGATAATATAAGAGTATTCATTCAACCATGTTTAGTTGGCGCATCTTCATCCGTGTATTATTGGCACCTGTTATGACACATCTTTCCTATAGCAGCGTATCTCAAACATGTGTCCACCTTCTACAGTGCAATATACCTATAACAATGCTCTTATCCCAACTATCATGTATTATTTCGGTGTTGGTGCTTCTTATCCCAACTACCATGCATTATTCCGGTGTTGGTACTTCTTATATGGAACTACTTCCACGCTGTGTTTTAAAAAGCGGTCCAGGCGGCCGCTCAAGCGGCTGAGACCCCTGGCGGCTCCAAATAGGCCTTAGGTGGAAGTCAGGCGGTTTCGCATTAAGCGGCCGCTTCATGCCCGCTTAGCCCGCTCAAGCGCCTGCATGAGACTGATTCTGAGCGCCTGCTTGAGTCCGCTTAAGTGAAAAGCATGATCTAGACCCACTTCCTAGGCCTAAAAGCGAAATGTAATGTTATTTTTAGTATGTAATATTAGAATATTGATATTGTGTAACCATATTTAACATGTTAGTATGATACTATTGTATTAAGTAACTAAGTATGTATCAAAATACTGTGCAACAACTAACTAGTGTGTAATACTAAACTGATTGCTTCTGCTAGGGTACATGAACAAGAAGGGATTGTAGCATCTGCTAGATAAGAGGTGAATTCCTTCAGATAAGCACAACACACCAATTCTATGTGGTCATGTCAGTCATAAAATTAACAATCATTTCCTCAAATGGGAGAATTTACAATAAAAATAACCTTTTCATCAGATCTATTTTAATACACATGGTCCATTTAGATTGACTTCAACAAGAGGCAGACGTACTGATGGTGTTCAAGAAGGTGCGGGTCAGCCTGTTGAAGACCAATGACTAGGTGTTTGTGTTCCGTGAAATTTAATGACATGGAAGAATTGGTGACAAAAAGTTGTTTCCCATGGACAATGAAGGGGAATACACTTTCAAGGAGATCCATGATGCTTCATGCAACACATGATATGTCATGAGAGGACAAAGGCCGATACACCTTAGCATGATATAGTAGAGAGGATGAATCATACCTTACAAAATGTTCGAGTGTTTGCAAGTAAGACCCAATTTCTCAAAACATTTTAGGGTGAAGTAAAAATGAACTGTTACTTAGTCATTAACCTCTATTGTTTCCTTTTGAAGTTCCAAGTACCATTTGCAAACAGGTTTTGATCCATCATATGATTATTTTAGCTCGTTTGAATGCATGCATTTGAATATAATCACAAGGAGCGACTGCAAAAGCAGGATGAAATGGCAGTGCCTCATATTTCGTTGTCGATGGGGAGAAAGAATTTGGCTATAACTTTTGGGGCCTAGTAAAGAAGGCAATTAGACAAAGTTGTTACCTTATGTGAGAATAAATGGATAAATCCTCATAGTCACAAAGGAAAGGTCGATAAGAACCTCTAGTAATTATGATTTTTTCAAAGATGATTCGTATTCATCTCAAGTGTAGCTTTCAAATGAAGAACGTTTGTAGATTGATCAAGTGAGTGGAACCATAGATTCAACTAATATTTTTTGGGTAGGTGCATCATCATCTTTAAGATGATTACTGTTTTAAAAAGCAGCCCAGGTGACGCTTAAGCGGCCACTCAAGCGGCCCAGACCCCTGGAAGCTCCAAATAGCCTTTAGGCGGCAGTCAGGCGGCTCTGCATTAAGTGGCCGCTTCAAACCTGCTCAAGTGCCCGCCTGAGAACTGATCTTGAGTGCCTGCCTGAGGTCGCTTAATTGAAAAGCAGGATCTAGGCCCACTTCCGAGGCCCAAAAGCGAAATGTAATGTTACTTTTAGTATGTAATATTAGACTAAGATATCGTATAAAATTATTTAACATGTTAATATGATACTATTATATTAAATAACTATGTATCCAAATATTCCGACACTGATTCTGCTGCCATTTAGAGTAACGACTATGTACCATTAAGTCTATTATAGCAAGTAATGCCATGTATATGTAACATAAAACTATGTGACTTTGTCATGGATCAATAATATTGTACTTCTGTATGGTACTAATTACTAAGTACAAATCGAGAGATGGTTTAAACTTTTTTCTCTAAATAAATTTACTAAGTATAGAAAATTAAGTTAATAAACAACTAGTTTGTAAATGTAATACAAAATCAATGTAAATTACTGGGAAGTATCATACTACTATATAATACTAACTTCGAAGTGCATTATATCATGGCTTGATACTGGTATACGACTAAAAGTGATAAACACCTTTGTATATGGAACTAACTATTAAGTAGATTACATGATAGTATGCTACTAGTATACTATTGTATATAATAAATGTATCTTAATGCTTCATCTATTGTACACTGCCACATGGGTTTAGCTATGTATATAAGTTTCTATAATTGTATTATATATAGAAATATGTGTATTCTTGTATAAAATCATACAGGAAATTAAGCATTCACTTTTTCAAAAAGCGCCCGCCTGACTTTCAAGTGGCCACAAGGTGCTGTCTGCACACCTCCCGCTTCCCGTTTTTTAAAACATTGACGATGATCTTTATGTTAATTAGTTGAAGAGATCACAAATAGTTCGCCCATCAATACATCATCTAAAGTAGCCAACATATTTATCTATATTTTTTATTGATTCTGAGGAGCCAAGACATGCACAGAGATGCATTGCTTTCAAGACAAAATGGTAAGGCGATGCATTGGTAGATGAGATAAGAGGAGATGCCTTCACTATAGATGAATGAAACTTATGAGCTCATTAGACTTCCTTAGGTCTAGAAAGCATTGAAGGAATAACAAAAGGTTCTTCAGGGTGAAAATGGATGACAATGACCAATTAAAGTATAAAACTAGATTAATGTTGTAAAAACTTCAATTAGAGACGGAGTGTTTGAGATATATTTTCGTAAGTGAAAATGACTTGCATTGTAGTGGTTGTACGCATAATGACTTGTCCAGATCTTCGATCTAGAACTGATAAATGAGAAAACGACATTTCCTCGCCGTGACATTAATGAGGTCTCCAAAGAACTCTCTGAGGTTATCCAAGTTTAAAGATCCTCTGATCTGCAAGCTAAAAAGGAGCTGGTATGGGTGGAAGCAAGCACCGAGACAATGGTTGAAGGACTGAATCATCCATGATGACGAGTCATGAGTAATAAAAGGACTAGTGTGGATACATGTCTACGTGAAATGATTTCCTAGCTACAAGTTCACCATTCTACTTCTTTATCTTAATATGTTGATGGTGATACAGATTGCCAATACATCTAGCATGCTAAACAAAGATCTCCTGAAATTCTTATAGTCAAAAATTTGTGCCCAAGATAAACATTGGGGTTGCAGATCATCCAAGGCAAGAAAGAACACAAGTTGTAGTTGACACAAAAAGGCCACATCCAATGATCACTGAATGGTTCAACATTGGCAATATGGATGTTGTGAATACTCTGCTAGAAGCTCAGTAAGTGGTCATGATCAACTTATGAGGTGAAACAGATAACTAGGATACCTTAAGAGTTTGACGTAAAACATGGCGTGCCAAAGCTAAATATAACTCATGCAGTTGGCAGTGTGAGCATGTCTATTTCATTGTTTCTAATCCTGAAAAAGGCTTTGGGACATGGTTAAGTGGATCTTCAAATACTTGGGAGACAACTTAACTATGTGCTTTAAAAGGTATGTCATAAACATGGTGCTGTTGATTGCATAATTTTATCTTCTATGTGCATCTTCACTTTCTTGCAGTTAAGGTTGCAGGAGTGTACATTATGAATGATGGGAAGAATACCTTGCTCTAAAGGAAGAAGGAAGAGAAATGCTCTAGATTCTTAAGGCTTCTGGGCATATTGCAAACAATTTTTAATATGATAGGCCAAAGCTATTCCAGGGTCTGAGTATAGGTATTGTATAGAAAGCTACAGTTTAGCCAGGATGCCAACTCCGAGTAGATGTTTCTCCCTAGTAATGTCAGGGAATTTGATGTTTCCCAAACAAGTGAAAAACTTGCACCTATCTGGTTTAGCCATCATGATCAACTAAAAATTATAAAGATTGTGAACTGTTGTATGGTAGTAGACACATATGGAGCAAGTGGCCGGCTGCATTACATTAGATGTAGGTTGAGATGCCAATCTTAGTCATACCAGAAGCATACACGAGTAGTAGGATCTGAAGCACATTTTCTGTTCTGTCTTGTTTTTTGTGATGCAGTGTGGCTACATCAACTCATAGTCCATGATTGGTCAAGCTTGGGAGGTTTTTGCCGTCACTTGGTAGGTAGATGCTCTTTTGCAATCTTGCAGAGACATAATAATACAACCATTTGAAGCAATGTGATGACTAGTAGTGAAATAGTTTCCTGTTTTAATATGATTTTTACTCCAGTTTCTGACAGGCTGTTGGGGTGGGGGGGCACGATTTTGATCCATTTGGACTTCTCAGAGTCTCTGACAGCAGTACGTACTCAACAATGGAGCCAAACCAGCATGCAAAAAATGTTGGCAGAGGCTCTAGTCTCACTTTTACTAGCCATTGGTTTCCCCATATACCGCATAACGTGTGTGACCAAAGTTACCCATCACAAACAGTAGTTAGTCCCTAGGTGGAACTAGTAATCTGTAGTAAAATATTTTTTTGAAGAGATTGGATTCTCTAGAAGTGAGTTGCTAGGAGCAAGTTTATATCACGGTGAATGAGTACATTTCATATGATCTCACATGTTCTCATAGAAAATAGGAACTTATAAAGACATACTGACGATGCCTGGATTGAAAAAAAGGTGTTGAGATAGAAACCAATTAAGTTAACAAAAAGTGATGCCCTTAAAATGAATGCCATAAAAGAACGAAGAGGGCACAATCAAGTAGAACCATTATTATAGAAATTTATCTTTGACCTTTCAGTTATAAAAATATGTAAAACCATTATTATACCATTAATTGTTTACACCTTTTTAACTTCTCCATCACGAGAAATACGGTATAATTTGAGAAGGGCCTTGAAGTTCGGATCAGCCAGGAGGTCGGGCTTTATTGGTATATCTAGTCCCATTTAGTTGGCGTCCATCCAGCATTTTGTTTAGCCACCAGTTTCAAACCATCCAGTTACCAACAAACTAATGCTATTGTTACACAGATTGGGCCAGCTTAAGCCCAATTTACTTTTGTTGGGGCCAGAATGAGCCAGCTTAAGCCCAACTTAATTTTTTTGGGGCCAGTGCTTTGGACTAACCTGCAAGACAGGTTTTGAACGCAAACATTATGGTCTCTAGTTTGATTTTTTGTTTGGCTGCAATATCGTAATGGTGCCAGCCCGCAAGATTTATCTACAACCAAAACAGGCTACGTTCATTGTTGCACAGTCAAGCTGCTTAATTCTGACCAAAAAATTTCATTACTCCCATGCTGGGCGCAGAACTGGAGCAGTTGCTTATTGTGGGCAGATCGACCAGCTCCCAGCAAATATTATTGAGTATCAAAACTGTGTGCTATTGTCAACCCCTTGTTAAATTAATGCTATACCACACTTCTCTTTGACACTGGGACTTGAAAGTCAGATTGCCATGTGATGTGGATGAACAAAATCTAATTGGTCATTGAACAGTAATCAATAATGTCTTGTGCCATTTGCAATTTTCAACATGTACCTTTTTATTATATTTTGGTCCTTAGTTATAACAACTGCCTTTCTAATTATTTGATGCACCATATTTTATTCTGTTGTCAGCTTGTTCCGTGAACTTTGAGTTTTTGAACTACACCATCATGACGAGCCAATGCAAGGGGCCTACTTATCTAGCAAAGCCATGTTGTGATTCTCTCAAGCAGTTTGCTTGCCCATATGCTGCTAAAATTAATGATTTATCAACCGACTGTGCAACCACCATGTTTAGTTATATAAATCTCTATGGAAAGTATCCCCCTGGACTATTCGCAAGCGTTTGCAAAGATGGAAAGGAGGGGTTAGACTGCACGAATTTCATTTCTAATTCGACTGCTACCACGAGTAGTGCTAACCACGTTGGCCAAAGACTTACCCTTGTTGCTGTCATGCTTCCAGTGGTCTTGTTGCCACTGCTCTTTTAATGTCATAATAGTGATCAATCACATCTCTTATCTTTGAACTGGAGCTTTCATATTGTAACTAGGAATATTTAGAAAGCGCTTTACTGCATCGCCAAGATTGTTGTGGCAGGGTTGATTGTATTGTCTGTGTTTGTGTATAATTTTGTAACATTAAGAAGATTCACATGTGGTATTCTTTGCTATGTTATTGGTGTCATTGAAAAGCTATAACCGAGATTGCATGGATGGTGATAATTTCATGATAGATTGATTGTTCTCCTGAAATTCGTCTATGAAAAGATGCGAATTTAGGATCTCCTGTCTAGTGAAACACCTCTTTCGCCCTTAGTCCTGATCGGCAACTGTCATGCTATGGATCAAGAGATTCATCATTTTTGAATGTTTACTGCTCCTTTTGTTTTCTTTAGGACAAACATCTAGACGAGCTAACAAATGAATCTAGTATCGGAAGACAATCGGTAACAAAATTGAGTGAGAGAAAGAGAGGAAGAGTGAGAAAGGATGAGAGAAACCAGAGAAGAATAAAAGCAACATAGAGAGAGAATGAAGTGGGAGAGAATGAATGGTACTCCTTGCTATTCTTTAGTTCAGGATAACAAGTCCAATATATGCACACTTGAGCTAGTGTGCCAGTTGTGTTGACATATAAGTAAATAGTTACAAGGCATTACCGTTTGTTATAACAAACATAGTACATGTACCAAACTACATTGAATGACTACTATATCCTTAACACCCCTCTCAAACTGGACGTATAGATCAACGAAGTTCCAGTTTGGTAGAAAGCATGTAGTGACCGTCTTTGGGTAACACATTGGTGAAGATATCATCCAGTTACTGCTTATTCAAAATGAACTTGGTGATTATGTGCCCAAGGGCAACCTTCTCCGTATAAAATGATAATCAATTTCTATATGTTTAGTATGTGCGTGCAAAACTTGATTAGCATTGAGTTTTATAACACTGATTATCACAAAACAAAACAGAAGGCAAAGATAATGGAGCATTTAGATAGCATAGAAGACAGGATAGTCAAGTAAATTCAACAGCTGCAGAGGCTAAGGCATGATATTCAACCTCTGTGCTAGACTATGCCACTGTAGTCTCTTCTTTGAACTCCATGAAATGCATGTAGAACCTAGGAAGATACAATAACCAGTAGTGGATTTTCGTGAAAGGTTGCAGCCAGCCCAGTCAGAATCGCAGTAGGACACTAACTGAGAACATGACATAGGAATACATAGGCCATGTGAGATAGTGCCTTTGAGATATCTCAGTATGCGTTTCACAAAGGACATGCCAATTGATGAGGGTGACGACATGAACCGACAAAAAGTATTTACTGCAAGTTGAATGTTAGGCCGTGTTATGGTGATATATTGTAAACAACCTACTAATTTTCAATACATATGCGGATCGAAGCAGGGCATATCTGTATCAAATTTGTTAAAGTTGAGAGGCATGGGAGTAGCAACAGACTTGCAATTGACCATGTCTACTTGAGCAAGAGCATTTGCAATATACTTTTCTTGTTTCAGAATAACACCAGTTCTAGAGAAGTCCAATTGGATACCTAAGAAGTAATCTACATTATCCATGTTGCGAAGACTGAACTGTTTGCTTAATAAAGTGATGAAAGTGTTGAGAAGATTTATCATCATTTCCAGTTAGAATAATATCATACACATACAAAAGAAGATATATAATTGTCGATTTGTGATGAAATACAAACATGGATGGATCAGCCATACTGCACAGAAATCCATAAGGGAGAAGGAACTCACTTAACTTCTTAAACTAGGCCCTAGGTGCATGTTTGAGACCATACAAAGCTTTACAAACAAGACAAACATGATCTGGAAATTGAGGATTCGTAAAGCCTGGAGGTTGCTCCATAGGTACAGATTCAACAAGGTCACCATTAAGAAAAGCATTACATATATCTAATTGTTCAACACGTCAACCATAGGAGATAGCTAAAGTGAGGACAATCTTGATAGTTGGAGTTTTGACTACATGACTGAAAGTCTCCAAAAATCAATGCCTTCTTCATGTGAAAACCCTTTCGCCATTAATCGAGATTTAAGTTGTTCAAGACTACCATCTGCTTTTAATTTAGGCTTAAACACCCATTTTAAACCAATAATATTGCCATGCAATGGTCTAGGAATCCAAGTATTATTGGTAGCCAACACATGTAACTCCAATTCCATAGCTGACCTCCATCCTGGATCTTTCAAAGCTGATACAATAGACTTTGGAATAACATGAGCATTAGTGACAATCAACTCATATTAGGGATTGGGTTTTGTCAATCCAACCTTAGCTCGTGTCAACATAGGATGAACATTTTGGATAACAGGAGAGTGTTGTTGAACAACATGAGACTCTACAAAGGGAATATCATTAGCAGAGAACTCTGATGATTGAGAAGAAGTCATATGTGCATCAGAAGGCAAAATAACAACCAAATGATTGGATGGAGATTGAGGAACAATAATATCAGTTGTGGATGGTAAAATAGAAGTATCAATCTCGGGAGTAGTCTCATTCACGGTAGACATTGTGAACATTCGAGCAATGTCTTGAGGATTAGTTGATGTAGAAGCAGAAGAAGAAGTCTCTTTATTGTCTATCTCAAGGAACTCTAAAAAGACACTTAATTCACCCATATAAACATTTGAATGAACAAGTGACATGAAAGGGAAAACAAGCTCATTGAAGACAA
The DNA here is from genome assembly GCA_963693085.1 of Alisma plantago-aquatica. Classification (NCBI taxonomy): domain Eukaryota; kingdom Viridiplantae; phylum Streptophyta; class Magnoliopsida; order Alismatales; family Alismataceae; genus Alisma; species Alisma plantago-aquatica. Next base: position 1,039,736,899 of record OY856410.1, on the reverse strand, counting down.
CATGTCGAGACATGTAGACTCTATTAGTTGAGATATGCATGCATCTGTAGCCTTTAAAATAAACTATATCTAAGGAACACACAAGGAAGAGACCTAGGCTCAATATTATGCTTATTGTATTATTTGAGATACGGAAAACACAAACCATAAGATCACACAAGTTGATAATCTGGTTTCTTTGAATGCAGAATCTCAATTGGTGATAACATATTGGTTCCCTTGACATGTAACCTATTAATAATGAAGCATGCAGTGGAAAAAGCTTTGACCCAATAATTGGTTGGGACTTTAGCATCTAAAAGCATAGCAAGTCCAAGTTCAACTAGATGTCTATGTTTCCTTTCAACACACCCATTTTGTCCAGGGGTATACAGACATATGTTTTGATGAAGAATTCCCTATTTCTCAAAAAAATTCTTGACAAGTACTATTAATTAATTCTCCTCCACAATCAGATTGCAGACACTTGATTTTGGTATTAAACTGAGTTTCAATCATTTTGCAAAAACTCATGAAATGACTAGCAAAATCAAATTTATTTTTCAATGGGTAGAACCATGAATATCCGCTGAAGTCATCAACAAGAAGGGCATGGTAGTTAAAATAATGTACAAAGGGTATAAGAGATTTTTCCCCATAGATCATAGTGAATTAGAGTAAAGCAGGAGTTACTGGTATTTGTACTACTAGAGAAAGGAAGACAATCACTTTTACTAATAACACAACTATTGCAGAATTCAAAGTCTTTATTAACTACATTTTTCAGTCCTTCATTTTGCAGAAAATGAAGAGCTTGAATATTTGTATGGCCAAGTCTTTTGTGCCATATTTTTGGAGTGAGAGCTTGCAGTCTGGTAGAGCAGAGAGTTGTTGAGATCAAGATGTTGAGAGCTGGTGAAGTCGAGTTGTTGAGAACATAGAATCCTTATTTAAGAACTCCACTGGCCAGAGTTTGGTGGGTCTGTAGATACTTGTTATAGAAATAATCACTTAGAAAGATAAAATAACAAGGAAACTTGCTTGTTAGATGACAAACAAAGAGAAGATTCCTTTCTATGTCAGGAATAAGAAGAACCTCTTCAAGAGGAATATGTTATTTATGAATGATGAATGCTATTCTAATATGTACAATAGGAAAGTAACTTACATTTCCAACCATAATGAAATCATTTCCTTTGTAAGAGATGATTCTAGAGATTGTACCTAGATCATGAGTCATGTGGTCCATAACTCATGTGTCAACGTACCACTCAGTTATGTTACCTTCATCTTGATCAGTGAGACAAAGAGCAACAAGCACTTTATCTTTTTAAACCAAAGTGGATGGTATTCAGTACCTTGATAGCTATTGCCGAACCTATGCCAACATCACAAGGCTTCATGTCCCTTCTTACAACAAATTTGACCTATGAGAAACTCACTACTTGGATCATTCTATCTGACAGTAGGATTGAAGCCTCGGTTCTGAGATGACAAGTTAGAGTTTCCAGATAGAATCCAAAAATGCTTCTTGAACCAGATGGATTAACCGACTGATGCTTATTATACTGATTCTATCCTGTCTGTTTGACAAAATGATTTTGGGTAGCATGAAAGTCTCCTCTTCCAGTAGAGTTTCTCTGACCGATAAAGTTAGTTCTAGCAATAGAATAAGTAGATTCTAATGTTCTCTTACGCATCTCATGATCTTTTAACAGAGATCAGACTTCCTCAAAGCTGAAAATAGGAGGACGCATCATCGACACAGTAAATACCTCGAAATCAGGTCCTAATCCACTGAGAAGAAGATAGACCTTGTTGTCCTCAATGACATGTTTATGAATAGCGTGTAGCTGATCGCATATAGATTTGAACTCACAAAGGTACTCAGACACCTACCAGTTCCCTTTTTGGCGACGAATCTTAGACATCAATCCAAAACCTTGGGACTGCGTAGACTCACATAAGTTTTTCTTAAGAGCATCTAGATATGAAGAAAGGTAGTAAGACCGACAATGACACCTAAGACTTCTTCGTTGAGAGTGCTCATGATCCAACCCTTGACTAGACGATCAGATCACATCCAATTGATGTAGCTAGGGTTTTGTGTGGCATTACCTTCGTCATCAACTAAAAACTTCTCGGGCGCCTTGATAGATTCGTCGATGGAAAAAACCATTGCTCTCAATCATAATCTTTATGTGGACCTCCCAATACAAGTAGTTTGTGTTGTTCAACTTGATTGACACAAAGTTCGCCACATTGATTCTAGACGGAAAGGGGAACTTGATCTCTGTTGTTGCTGAATCGGAGTTGATTGTGTTTGATTCATCTGTCAATGCCGCTTCTCCAGCCATGACGAAGATGAGATCCAGATGAGATGCATATGAGATGCATATGAGAAAGGAGGATCGATGCTTTGGTATGAAAATGAATCTAGTATTGGAAGAGAATCACTGATAGAATCGAGCGAGAGAAAGAGTGAGAAAGGATGAGAGAAACCAGAGAAGAACAAAAGCAACTTAGAGAGAGAATGAAGCGAGAGAGAATGAATTGTATTCCTTGCTATTCTTCAGTTCAGGACAACAAGTCCAATATATACACACTTGAGCTAGTGGCCCAACTGTCAAACTGTGCCGACATATAAGCAAATAGTTATAAGGCATTTTGTTATAACAAACATATGAGCACATGCACCGAATTACATTCAATGAGTACTATATCCTTAACATTAACATAGTTTGGTGATGTGAAATAATGTTGTATGGCTTACAACTTGAATCAACACACCAATTATTAAACCATTTCCCACAGTTGCTCACTTGGGACACTTTTAAAGTTCATATTGATGCATATTTGCTTCAATGGATGGGAAATAATACATTATGACATTGGATGGGTCTGTTTGATAAGACGAAAGAGACGTAACATTTAACATGAGACATGTTGTGTCTCCATGGAGACAGAAAGTGGGAAACCAAACAATGCAAGTTCTGCAAAATCTATTCACGATACAGAGGCAAGTTCAATAGTTATACAGCTTAAAAGTAGCATTTTAAATGTGCGACAATGTCACATTCTTTTTTGACAATTGGAATTTTTGACCTCTCTCTCTTTTTCTTTAAAATTTTATTAGGTATAGAATTTAGTCAATCACAAACATGAAAGATTATGTTTGTTTTTTATCTTCTCCTAGTGTCCAAGCATCGAACCCACACCAATTAGCGACATGTTTTACCGGCCGAGCTAGTAGCAGACACGATATCACACCTAAATCACAACCCTTTTCATATAAAATGAGATTATTTTAAGTACACACATGGTGTATCCCTATCGTTTTCTTCCTTTGATCCATACTCACCATCTTCCCACTAGCTATGTATTCTAATCTCACCACTTGCTCATCTGTCCCATGCATTACCATCCATGGAATTTGTGGTTTTCTTATGTTTCTGGTAGAACATGGACAACAAGCAAGATGCGAACATAACACCAAGGGGGGTGGGGATGGTGGAAGTTGTTGGATTTTTGGATATGGCACACATTCATATTTAAATGATGCAAATATTTTCTAAATTATATTACTTTTTTGATAAGTATTTCCATACATTAATAAACAAATATCTACAACGGAACACCTGTAAACATGGGATAACAAGATGTTTCTCCATGGATGACACATCCTAGGATATGTTCCATGGTCTGATGATGATAACCGAAAGCAAGAAAGATCTAAAGTAGTAATGTTCTTGGGGGAGGCACCCCTTAATAATGAGCCTCAACATGCATATGGAAATAAATTGAAGTAGATCCCTACCATGATGTTGATGCTGGTGGTTTGGTTTCAGAAGCCAGTGTCGTCTGCTATGATATCCTCCAGAGTGTAGAAACCTTCACCATTGTGATCTCCAAAAATATTTGCCTATTCTTCATCTACTCCCATCATCTATGTTGATGTGGAAGTCAGTCATGCAATGCGAGTTAATGTAAAAGGAATGTTCAATGTCAGTATGTATCTGGTGTAGATGACGACTATTAATTTGGTATTTTCTCTAGTTTCTTTCTAACAAATATTCCAGAGGATGTTTATAACAAGGTCTACTGCAGAGTGGTTAGAATGATGGGGTAGTGTGTGTTTGATATGGTTTGGCAAAAATATGTTATCTATGATAGTGTGTGGTGGGAAGTATTTGTGGAGAAAGTGTAGTGTGAAATGACAACTGGTGAAGAGGTGTTGTGTAGTTTCTTCCACAAAATGACACAGATAACATCTAGTTGGTCCTTGAAAGCCTCTCGTTTTGATAAAGTGGTCAATGGGGATATTGTTGTTTGAAATGATCCAGAAGAAGATTTTATATTTTGTAACCATTTTATTTTTCAGATTGCGGTCATCTCAGAAATGTGTCCTCTGTAAGTAAGAAGTAGATAAGCATTTTTTGGTGTCTATTTTGGCCCCCATTTCCATTAGATGTTATTGGATGTGTTGTATTCAAGATCCTAAAAGATGTCCTGAATGGTTTCCGAGTTAAGGTTGTTGTTGAGGAAAATCTTGAGAGAGTTTTGTCGATTGCTCATAAGAAGTTGTAGAGCTCCGGTACTGTTAATTTTTTTCATTGATGGTGGTATGTGGAAGTGGCATTTCAGGTTTTGTATAGTGTTGTTATGATGACAGGGTTCGCTCTAGAAGTTGATATTTGTGAAAGCGTTGGGGGGGGAGTAAAGCAGGTTTGTGATGGTTTCTAAATGTTTATTGATGTATCTCCAAAGTGGCGAAGATATGTGCTTTTTGGTTTGGTACCAAGGAGAGGTGCGTTTGTAGTATTTATCAAGGATGAGGGGCTTCCTAATTTTATCACATTTAGATGTGAGAGCGTTAATGATCTTGGTAATGAGGCATAAATCATGTGTCTTGATGTTATTAATACCCCATCCTCCAAATTCAATAGGATCCTAAATAATATCCCAGTTGATCAAGTGTAATTTTTTCTTCTTGTGTTCTTCGTTGTAATAGTTCCATAGAAACTATCTTCTAATGGATATTTGAGGTTTTGTTAGGTAGGGGGATGCAATTGAGGTAATATGTGGTTATGGGTGTGATAACACTATTAAGGAGGGTGAGACGACCTGCAAGGTTGAGGAAGTGGTTGGTCCATGAATGAAGTTTGCGTCTGATCTTATCAATGATGGGTGCCCACAGACTATGTGTGGAGGGGTGGGGAGAGATAGGTAGGCCGATATACATGATCTAGAAATGTTCAATCTTATATTGGAGAAGAGATATGTACCTGTTGAGACCATTAGGTTGAGTATTGACTTCGATGATGGAAGATTTTGTAAGGTTTATCTTGATGCCATATATGTAAGAGAAGAGGCCAATGACGCAAATAGTGTTGGTAATAGTATTGTCTTCTGATTTGATAAGGATCATGGTATCATCGGCAAATTGGATGATGTTCTCATAACATTATGCAGGTGATGCTATAAGACCATGTGTGGTTCCCGGTTTGATCATGTTAGTAAGGATGGAAGTGACAATGATGAAAAGATAAGGGGAAAGTGGGTCTCCTTGTCTGAGGCCATTTGTGTCGTGGAAATGTCCAAAGGGTGAACTGTTGATGATGGTAGAGAAGTGGTTGGTGGAAATGCAAGAATGTATCCAGTTGTTCCATTTGTTTGGAAACCTATATCTAGACATGATATGGAGAAGACATAGTCAAATGCTTTCTCAAAATCCATCTTAATGGCAATGACAGGAGTTTTGTTTTTGTAGCACACGTGGAGGGTTTCATTAACCATGATGAAAGCGTCATGGATGCTACGATGCTTAGGAAAGGCATTTTGGTTGTGGGTTATGATATCTTCGAGCTAGGTTTGATGCGATTACCGAGGATTTTTGCAATAATTTTGTATGATGTTTTGATAAGACTAATGGGTCAGAATTGTGTGATTTGGTCAGGGTGTTTCACCTTTTTGATGAGAGCTATGTTGGTATGGTTGAGGTTTGGATGTGTTAGTAGAGATTGATATTCTCTTGGAAGGATATCAACAATTTCATGAAGTCACCTTTGATATGGTTCCAATTGGCAAGATATAATTCAGTGTTGAGGCCGTCCAGTCCAAGTGATTTGTTTCTACCAAGAGAGTTTAAGGCATCATCGAGTTCCTCAATGTTAAATAATATGATGGTGATGTGAGGAGATGGGATAGTTTTATTGAAAATGTATTTCCATTTGATGGAATTGAGGAAGGATGGTTCATGTCTAGTGTTGAAAATGTGCTCAACATGTTGTCCAGTATGCTTTGTGATCACATAATTATTGGATGTGATGATACTGTTAATGTAAAGTCTAGGGATAATGTTTTTGCGGGCATTTTTATTATAGGTTTTGTGAAAGAATTTTGTGTTTTTGTCTCCCTCAGTGACCCATCTGATCTTAGCACGCTGTTTCCATATAGCGTTGATGCAGGTTTGGATATGTCCAATATCTGCTTTGATAGTAAGTGTGAGGGAAGGGTCATCTTTAGGGTCACTGTCTACAAAGAGATATTGTTCTAAGTCATCCAGTTTATGTTTGATATTTCCAAATTTCTATTTCTACTAGGATTCAAGTGCAGTACTAATTCTCTTTGTATTGTTGATAATATGGTAACCTGGTTCTAATGTGTAGGCATATGATGTGGCCCACATTTACTTATATAGTTCCAAACAGTTGGGATCAAGGAGCCAGAAGTTTTCAATGCAAAATGGTTTATGACCCCACTATAATGGTTTCATATCATTGATGATGGGGAAATGATCTGAAATGGTTCTATGAGCAATGAAAACATAAGAGTGGGGGTAAAGGTCTTCCCAATGTGTAGAGAAAATGAAGTGGTCGATCCTGGCCCAAGATTGGTTTCGTTGCCAGGTGAATTGTACATTAGCAGGAAGAATGTCAATGAGGTTGTGTTGAGTAAGAAGCTAGTTGAAGGTTTTATCAGCAGTGTACATATGGCCAGTCTAATGCAGATGGTGAATTCTATCAGAGGATTTGGTAATAAGGTTGAAGTCTCCTCCCAATAGACATGGTTTACTAGCATATTTATGAAAGATGAGTTTGATCTCTTCAATGTTGTTAGTTTTTTTTGATCTAGGTCCGCCATAAACCCCAGTGAAAAGCCATTCAAGTGCATCCATAAGTTTGGTGATGTGAAGGGTAATGGAGTAGTTCAAAGTCTCTACATGTGTAATGGTGAAAATATTATTGTTAGTCCAGCCAGAGTAGCCCGGCTGGTTACGACTTGGTAAGTCCAGATGAAGGACCCCGATTCGAATCACGCCGAAGGCACTCTATGAAAAAGTAACACGAATTTGATTGGGCACGGGAGGGGGGTGACCGGACCACACCCTCTCATGCCCCGAGAGTTTACGCCGTCTGGGGGGGTCACGATTGTGGCTCTTCTACGGGGGTGGTTTTCTCATAAAACTAAAAAGAAAAGATTACTGTTGATACCTATGGATATTCCCCCTTTAAAACCACTGGTAGAATGTGGTACCAAGATTTGATGTGTTTTCCTCCTATGATTTTCAAGGAAAAAGGTGTGAGGGAGGTTTTTGTTTCCTAAATGGTGACGATATTAGTATTATTGTTGTAAATGTGTCTCCTAATTTCTTTTCTCTTGTAATAACTAGAGGCACCACAAACATTCCAGGATGTGATCTTCATTGAGTGCAAGTGTGTATGTCTGAAACTAGCATTGTCGATGATCAGTTGAGATGGAGGTATCTAGTGTGGTGAAGGTGTTGTGGACTTGTCTATGATTTCTCCAGTGCATGACTTTTTCTATATAATCTAAGGCACTATGTGCTACAGTCTCGTTGTCGAAAGTTATTCCTAGATTATCAACAAATAGCGTAGAAGATTGTATATCGGGCTATGAAGCTATATCCTCAATGTTATCAATCTGGTTATCATTATCCGATGTATAGGTTATAGCAGATGGTGGAAGGCATGCATTTTTTTTGAGAATAATTAGTGTGTTCTGAGGATGTACCTAGTTCTTCGAAAGCAAAGAAGTTCCCCCTAGCTTGGCCTTCTGCTGTAGAAGACAACATGTTGATGGTTGAGATTGTGACGAGCACTTTCAATTTGCTCTTTTCTTAGGACTATGTGAGGATATGATCTCATCAATAATGGTAGTTTTCAACATCTATACTATATCTGAATCTAGATGCTAGCATTGTCAGTGTTGTAGTTACAAAATGGAAAAGGTTTGAAGGTATCATGAAGTGCATGGTTGTTGCTATCCAATGATGGAGAGGAGGTCCTTGGTCTCTTATTTTGTGAGGGTTGGTTTGAATCATCCTGTGAAATGGTAGTGGAGTTCTTTCTCTCCTAGACCATGTTTTTGTCACTTGGTTTCATGGTGGAAGTGAAGGTTTTCTTGGAGTATGTTGATGTCCGTGAAGGTGGTGGCGACAATAGTGGGGTTTTCTACAGTGAGTTTGATTTTTTAAATATTCTCTCCTAGTCTAATTTTTATGGAAGTGGGTAGAGTGATGGCTGGTTTAATTGAGAAGACACAAAAGGCCTTGATGTACTGGGTGGGATGAAGAGTGTCATGACTGACAAACTGGAGGTTGACACCAATGGTGTGCGTAATGGCTCAAAAGACCTCTACTTCCCAAAGATGTGGTGGGAGATCGGAGATGGCCACCCAACCCGATCCACCAGAACCAGCCAGATATGACCCTTGTTTTGGGGTCCACTTGGTGATGTTGGCTTGTACAAAGATTGTTCCATATGGAATGGTCATGACTCACCCAAATAAGTGGTCCAGTTTGTACCTTCAGGGACAAAGTACAAAAGTTGAGATGGTGACAAGATCTTGGGTTTGAGGACAGTATGGCCCGGAAGGAGAAGAGCAATGGCTCTGGTGACATCCATGATGGTAAACATGTTATTGTCATGATGGTCATAAGGATGCTACAACTGGTGAAGACTTTCAGAAGTCTGGAGTTTGCATGTAAGTCTATAGGGAATTCCCTATTCAGGTGCATAGTAGGAGCCATAGTGAAGGGTGATATGTGTTCAGTCAGAGGGGAGTTTGAGGTATGTGGTAAAGGGTGTGTTTGATAGTGTGGGGGTTTAGTGGATGGTTTTATAGATGGATGAGGATGTGACATAGGGCGTATGTATCCTATGTGGTTGATTTTCTCATGTGAAAGGGGAGGGAGAGCGACATCTTGGTCAGGAATGTAGAGACAGTAGAAAGGGTTAGATGTGGTAGTCGAGTGTTCATGGGATTGGGAGGCTTATCTAATTTGACAAATCCTCTGGTGAGATGAGATCTATCCGTGATCACTAGTTTTGCATGTAAAGTGTTCTTTCTTCTGTAAAGTGCCCTGTGACGACCTGGGGAAGGACAAAGATTATGTGGAAATCTGTAAGAAAGGTTACCTAACAGTTGCAGGTGAAGCATCAATGAGGTGAAGTACATTAGGACTTTGAGTGTCCTTTGTTGTTACATCTGATGCATCTCAAAGCCCAAAATTTTGTTTTACTCCTGTGGGTGACAAGGGTCCAGTCTTTAGGGTTGGAATCTCTCATGAATGTGGCTGACGCAAGATCTGTAGCTGAGAGTTTTTGGAGTGGGGGAAAATTGGTTTCATAACTGCTTAGTGTATTGTGGTTAATGGTTTCCAGGTATAGTTCAGAAGGTTTTTTAGATGATAATGATATTGTATTCTAAAAGGAGATATATGTGTTCTAATTGCCATAAATTTCTACTATGGAATTGAGGCGCGATGCTGATGTAGATGTATCTTCTTCTTCCGTGTGTGTCAGCGATGCAGGTGTTGAAGTGATCTCGATGGGATTAACTTTCAATCTTATCTTGGTTTGATGTTTCTCAGGGACAAAAAGCTGATCTGCTGAGTCAGTGTGCATGGAGTCTGTGTCTTTGGATGTCTTGAAGAGTGAATATAACTCCAATGGAGTTTCATTGTTTAAATATGTAACCCACACCATTAGGGTTTGATCAACAATGGGGTGGAGGTAGACAGTTCATTCTTTCTAGAGTTGGAGTGATGAGATCATCTCCGTCCACCCATGTACTATGCAGATGTTGGATTTGCAATCATACTCAATAACTATGTCAAAGTTTTTGTTTCCCATTTGCACCTTGTTAATACTCGAAGATGGGTCAAACTGGTGATATTTCCAAGCCCTGGGAAGCTGGACTATGGTGTGGTTTGTTGGCTCGTCAAGTGGGTAGTTCATGAAAGGGAATCTAGTGGTCATGTTTGGGTAGTATGTGGAAAGATTGGTTGTTGTTACAACCCCAATTTTGGGTTCATTTGCCGAGAAATGTAATTTCTCATATTAAAGATAAATGAACAAATAATGATGTCTTTTGATTGAATGCATGAATTTCATTACAATAGCCTTGATGATTGCTTTGTGGGCTTTATTGGCTATTGGGCCCAATAACAAGGAAATTCAATTAGTAAATGAATAATTAAGTTTTGAGAAAAGAAAGGTGTGGAAACCTCCAGAAGGTAAAAGAATACAATCCAAAGTTGGATTTCATGTCTCTTGGGTTCCTCGGGTCCCAAGGAGTCCAAAGTTTCATAGCAATGCAATAAGAAAAGAAAAGATCAATTAAGTATTTCCTTGTTAAGAAAGGAATTGAAAATAATGATAAAATGTGGAAAATATGTGAAAAGAGGTATAATTGAGTTATTCTTGGTGGATTTTCATATCCCAAGGATTCCTAATGTTAAAAGGAATTCCAATAGGAAAATAGAAGAGAGATAAAGAGAAATCCTTAAAAAGAGAATTAAAAAGGAAAAGAAATTGATTAATAAAAGGGAAATATGAGAAATTGACTTTCAAAAGAAGATAAAGGCAAATAGATTTTCCCTAATATGGGAATCCGTGCCTTTGGGATTTCTTGAGGTCCAAGGGACCCAAAATAACAAGATAATAGAAAAAGGAAAATAAATAACAATTAATTTTGAATAAATTAATGAATAACTTAGGAGAGAAGGAAGCCTTCTCATCCCTTGGAATTTGTTTCCCAAATTTCGTACAAAGCTAGATAATGCCAAGATGGAGTTTTCCCTAAAATTTGATTGAAAAATACTAAACAAGGAGAGAGATATGATTTTTACAAATTTCCTTTGTTTAATACATATTTTTCTTGATTTTAAAGAGTTGGAAACAGGGGGCGCGATGGTAGCCATCAGATTATCCGGGTGGTCCAAAGGACTACCGATCTGACGGTAGATGTGCATCTTCTACCTCAACTCGTAGAAGGAAAGGGGCTGGGAAAAACAGGTTATTCCCAAGTCGATTTTTCTTGAATCACACGATACCGGGAAAGAATCAAAGACCAAGATGGTCTTTAGGACTTGTTTCCGCACTCAGCCAACCTGAGTTTTAGGGTGGTTCGAGAGGTCTAGAAGAAACACCCAAAACTGTAGGGAACCATGGCGGCAGCAGAGGTTTGGGAACCCTAACTCGGAGCCCCCACCTATATATATAGGACTGCCTTTGGTTTCGGCCAGGTCCTACGATCTCAGACGACATGGTTCTAGATCTGATTCCTCTCTATCTCTCTGGATCATCTTCCCTCTGACGGCAAGACCGCCGCAGTGCTACTGTGAGTAGGTCTAGAAGACAAAGAAGGAGAAGGGGAGCGGGAGCCATAGGATCGATGTCCACCATGGACTCGCGGGGGGAACTGAAGGCCCAGATCTACTCTGCGTTTCAGTATGCTGTGAGTGGATACAGTTGATGCAAGCCGCACAATCTGTGTGCATGTTAGTGCAACCTGGATCAAACGGCCGTCCTTTTTTCTAACTAAAGGTAACTACTCACTCTCTGAACAAAAAATCAAAGAAATAGGTGAATCTTGGATAAATCACTAAAAAATAGATTCTTTGGCCGAAAAATACAAATAAGTAGAGCTTTTTGATCATAAAAATACAAGGAATGCAATGAAAATGTAATTGAAGCCTGATTCTTCTTGAAATTCAAAAAGTATGCAAAGATGCTATCTTTAATCGTTTATCTAATGAAAAACCCTAGTCTTTATGGATTAATGTAATTAGAGGGGTTTAATGGATGAATGAAGTTAATATTAACCTGTTAATTGTAAAAGGAACATTAAGATAAAAAAAAGATGAACTTTGCACGTAATCTGTTTAATTTAGAGTTTATGTGCATAAATAGGCTTTAATGGGCCTTGAAACCCTAATGTTGGTAATTAGGACTATTAATGGCTTTAATTATTCGATTTCATGTATCAAACTGAGTTTTCATGGTTATAAGATATTTCGAGCAGTAAAGTTCCTAATTTGTGGATAAATACCCTAAATATAGTAATTAAGGTTTTATCATAAATAAAAGGTGGATTTATGGCAAATCGAGTTCATATGTGAATTGGACCATAATGAACTATGAATTGATGATAAATGCATATAATGATCTTGTCATGGATTAAAGGGATAAAATGGTAACTTTAATGAAAAGAGGCTTAAGGGGCTTAATTAATGGATAATTATGCCTTTAATCCAAAACTAAGGATTAGATGTTGAGATAATTAGGGTTTGTAATCAATTGCGTTAAATTAGGGTTTAAAATAGTAAAAGATGAAGGGAAACCCTAATTGCAATGGAAACCCTAAAAGTGGACTAGAAACCCTAAGAAGCGAGCTAGATTTAATAGATCTTAATGACATGAGTAATAAAAGGAAATTGTATAATTGTTTCAGGATCTTATTGAATTCTAGCATGCTCATTGTTGTTTGGATTATTCCTGCACCTGAATCTACATGTACATGTATGTGGTTACGCATATGAATATCCCAAATTAGTTTCTTGAGGATTTTTGAGGTTTTATCGATGACTTGAATTAAACTGTTGATTGCATTTAATTCATGCAAATTATAATGTGAATATGCCTATCACGTAAGAGATGTGCCTACTAGCTCAGATCCTAGTCCCCTTTGTAGCTTTATAGATTGACCTAATAAACGGCTACCAATGGGGTAGGTCCATCAGGTCATTAAATGACTTAGTAAATGGCTACTAATGGGGTAGGACCATCAAGTCATCATGAGTCAGGGATTGGGCTACCTTTGGGTAGGGACATGCGACTCCATAACCCTAAGAATTGGCTACCTGTGTGGTAGGGCCATGGGGGTAAGGATCTACCACATGAGAGAGGTAGTATCCATGTCCACTGCAGGGACATCACAAAGATAGGGGATAGGAAAGGATTGAGTAGTATCACTTAAAACATAATTTTGGATGTTAAATGATATTTGGTTGACTACATTGTTAACATAGTTGCACAATTATTGTTTCCCCCCATACCAGCTTCTTGCTGATCGACATTTTGTTTGTCGGCGTTTTAGGTACAAATGTAAAGAACAAACAGTAAAGTGACATATGTGGAACTAAATGAGAATAACTTACACAGGAGGATTAGTTAGATTAGTATCTTCATGGATAGAAGTTTAGAAATCCCAGTTTTTAAAAGGTAAGTAAAGTTTTTATTTTATACCAGTTTTCAGTTTAGTAGTAGAATTTCATAATTATTATTGATTATTCGTCGAACCTTTGATCCTGTTAATTGAATAACGGCTATGACCTTCGGGTCTCCCTTAATTGGGGGTTACCTGGAGGCTGGGTCGTTACAATTGGTATCAGAGCGAAGGTTCCTCACTTAATCTTTAATAATTATTAAATTTTACTGATTCTGTAGAACCCAAGGGAGTTATTAGAGGATTGTCCGAAAGATTGAGGTGTCTTGAAAAGGATCATGTCTGGGGGCTGGCAATATTTTCCTCCGCACCGCTAGTCGGAATACGAGGACTCCCGGATTGTGTGACTGCCTAGCCGATGTCTTAGGATATGACTCGAAATAAGATACCTTTAGGACTCTCTCATCTTGTTCCTCCCTTCTCAACACAAATTCTGTTAAGGACCTTAAGGATTAGGGTTTCCTCTCTTTTCCTCACCCTCTTGAGGTATGGGTAAGGTTGATAAGGATTAAGAAATCCTCCACCAAATTAATAAAAAACATGTAAATAAGATGTCATGGACATAAGCTTAATAGAGTAAGCGTAAAGGAATAGATACATGCTTAGGTCGTATGACACGAGTTGTCTTTACCCTCAGGGGAGACCTGAGAATAGACCTCCTTGGTAGGATGATGAGTAGAGAGAGTTAGTCTTGGAGGTAGAGACCTCCATTAAAAGTAGAGACCTAACACATCCTCTGAGGATGATGTTAACCCTAACCCTAAGTGGAGGTTAGAGAGAGAGATGACATGACGAGTTAGATGTCATGGTAAACCATGCATTTGGATAGATATGCCTTGGATGCCTTACGAGCCATGAGGGGTTAGATGGCCTAGTACCTTTGGCAACCCAACCCTATAGAGGGTCATACATGTTTGAGCGAAGGATAGCTCCTTCATGGATGAGGTTAGAGAAGAACCTATAGAAACCTTATGGGCTGTTGCAAGTAGGATATAGCTTGCACCCAAAGTACGTTAGTAGTGCTGACAGTAGGTCGAAACCCTGGCCAAGGGAGCATGTTGGATAGCTGATGAGATGAGTATAAGGAATAATGGATAATCTTGAGTAAACATAAGTTCGAGCATATGATTCACTCAGGTTGTGGCATATGAGCTTGATCCTTAATGAAGAAAGGACCTTTTATAGTGAGGATGGTTGTAAGGTTAGCTCTAGAGAGAGAGAGAAGGACCCCGAGTAAGAAGGTTGGAAGCTTAGATTCCGAGACATGAGGAACAGTAGGGAGTTGAGGATGATGCGACCTAAGTGGATGATAGTGCCTAATCCCTGGAGGCTGATGCTATCTTGGTGTCCTTTAGAGGAACCAAACCCTAAAGAGAGAGTGATGCTTCTGGTACCTATGTGCCTATGGTATAGGTGTTTATCTACTAAGTGGAGACAAAGAGTGCCTTAGACCCTGAGGAGGTTTTAGCAACGAGTTGTGAGGCCTGGTACCTGGTTAGTTGTCCTTGAGGAGGACTCGACCCTGATGTGTTGCTCGAGCAGGAGGATGACAGGGAGAGCATGTCATGCCTTATACATACTTGATTCTTGGTTAAGAGATTGAGCATGCAGTTGGACACCCAAAGGTGAACCTAGGCCTAAGAGGGGAAGTGGTGTACCCGATGCTCATGATGAGTTTTGAGTCTCTATAGTTTCGAGCATGGTACTCCTCATGTGTAGAGGTAAAGGAAACCCCTTCAGTTAAGGGTATGGTTGATGAACCCCTCACAACTAAGTTGATCTAATGTTGAGGATGAGAACAAGTGTGCCCTATCATGGTTTAGTAGGTACGCTTGTGCCTTAGTAGTTGCTGGATTAAGCATGCTCATGTGAATGTAAACCCTAAGGACGCTTGTGACCTTATTATCAAGGTATAGTTTCCCTCCCATCCTGGGAGAGGGACCCTTTTGTAGGGTGTATATCAGTTTTGTTGAGGTTTTAGAGGATCTTGAGAAGTCAAGTGAAGAGTACATGGCATGAGAATGAACCTATAGACCCATAAATAACCATATCTATGTGCATGTGGAGGTGTTACCATGGAGGTAACTGGTATGGGGCCTGACCAAGATAGGCAGGGCGCCATGATCCCTAAGAAAGGATGAAAGACAGCCCAAGAATGCAGAGAGAGATGATGAAGGATTGGGTAAGGTTCTAAGTTGAACATTTACTATGATATAATCTTAAGTTTATCCTAGGGTCAGGTAGGGATAAGACCGATGGAAGTAGAAGTTGCCTAATTCCCTAGTTGCACATGACCATAGGGTCGGGAGGTAACAACTATAATTGTCTGAGGGCCATGGGTTAGGAGATTGATCACCTTCATAAACTCATGGGACCCAAAGGGAAGATGAGTAGGGCACTCTCTGATGCATGAGGGAAGAGGGATGACCCCAAAAATGTCGGCACCCTATAGACCTAGAGGAGATGACCAAGGATTGTGTAGTAACCCAAATAGGTTCGAGACCAATTTTCCATGGAAGTAACCTTGATATCGAAATGATTGTGATGTAGAGACATAAGTTGCACATTTCAACTTAGATTTGAAGGTGTACTGGCAATGTGGGATGTATCATCTCTACTCTTAGAACAGGAAGAACTTTGTGTTTGGATGGCCGCCAAATGCTTGTTTCCTCTTGTTATGGGAGGGAGAGATGGGATAGTACGCATGCCATACACCAAGGATAAAAGATGATACGAGTTGGAACGTTGCTACGAGGAATGAGGACAGAGACGATAACATACCCTGGTGAAGGGAACGATACCTAGATGGTAAACAAACACTAAGAGAGTTAAGCTAGTCATCCTATAAGGATGTTCCTAGTAGAAGCTTTGTGGAATTTGCAAGTTATACAAGGTTGAGTTTGACCACCAGGTGAGTGAGCTTAGAGTTTCTTGATGAAGATAAACTTATAGTTTGAGATGAGATGATAAGTATAATACATGGAGGATAAAAGGCGATAATGAATGCTCTAGTTGAGATATAGTTGCCTAGTTTAGCTGGAAGCTAGAAGGAGTTGAGGTTTTTAGGCTAACCTTAAGTTGAGGAAAAGAGATAAGTTTGGCTAACACTCAGATATAATGAGATCTGTTGAACAAGACTAGTGGTTGTTTGGATAGCCAGCCTAGTCCTTGACGTGGTAGAAGGATGGTTGTAGAACCCTGGATACACTTCTTTAGATAGGAAGGTAATAAAGCCCTATTGAGAGTGGTTTAGGGTTTCCAAGGTATCGATCTTAAGGGATCATGACATACCAGAGATTATGGTTTTAAGATCACCAAACACCGTGATACTACAAAGATAGTAAGTGATGGTAGCACTTTGGCTGCTTGATGTGAAGTTGCATGTAGTATGTGGCCATACAAGCCAAGAGTGAAGGATGAACACCAGTAACCCAGTGCTTTGACTTAGAGGTTAAAGAATCCCCAAGAGGGAATGGGAATTCATCACTACAGATGTGTTGGTAAGTCTTCCCTAGACCAAAGAAGATCAAGATGCAATATGGGTTATGGAAGATCGCCTTACCTAGATGACATGTGATAGAAAGAATGCTGTCAAGGGGCATTTTCGGTTGAACTACTTAAGAGAGAAAGATGGTTCAACTACACCATGATGAAAGTTCAAAAGTTCTTGAGCATGAGCTAAAGGTTCACTTCCATTAGGTGGAAGTAGTTACATGAAGAACTCAAAAATAGTACAGTTTATCACCCCTGACTAATGGTTAGTATGATCCAGACTAGAGGGTCTGATGAGAGCATGTATGCTCATTCAGGGTGATACAAAGAGACAGTTCGTAAGATGTGATGATAACTACCATAGCCTTATCGGGATGAACGAAGGAGGGTGTGTCGGTCACCATTTCATTAAGATGATGTTGGTGAAGGAGGCCTCACGAAGGTTAGAAAAGAACTACAGTGTGTGTAGATGAATTCGCTTTGATCGTGCAATGGCTGAGAAAGAGCCCAGTGGTGACATGAGTCACGAGCTGATGCAAAGCAGACTGACATGAAGTTCACTATGGGAGAATATGTGATGTGAAAATCCGACCCCTCTAAACTACATCTGAGAAAGCCGAGTCCCCGATATATGGGTCCATTTGAGATGGATTGGTGGAGATGGTTGTGTTTAACCTTACCCCACAGGATAACATGATGTGTGATGAGTTCCATATGTCTGGTCTAGAGCACCATGTGAGGTACCCAAGCCATGTGTTGAGCCCTGAACCTATTCAGTTTTTTGAGAAGCTGAAAAGTCCTGAGTCACCTATGAGGGTAAGATATACCAAGGTAAGAAAGAACTCAGATGGAAGAATATGAGATGATGAAGGTTCTTGGGAAGCACCATGGAAAACGGTAGAGCCACATGGGAGCCATGATGGACATGAGGAAGTCTAATCTTGTTTGTTTGTTTGCTTGATGGAATTTTGAGGGCAAAATTCTTATAAGAGGGGAAGGATGTTACAACCCCAATTTTGGGTTCATTTGCTGAGAAATGTAATTTCTCATATTAAAGAAAAATGAACAAATAATGATGTCTTTTGATTGAATGCATGAATTTCATTACAATAGCCTTGATGATTGCTTTGTGGGCTTTACTATTGGGCCCAATAATAAGGAAATTCAATTAGTAAATGAATAATTAAGTTTTGAGAAAAGAAAGGTGTGGAAACCTCTAGAAGGCAAAAGAATACAATCCAAAGTTGGATTTCGTGTCTCTTGGGTTCCTTGGGTCCCAAGGAGTCCAAAATTTCATAGAGAATGCAATAAGAAAAGAAAAGACCAATTAAGGATTTCCTTGTTAAGAAAGAAATTGAAAATAATGATAAAATGTGGAAAATATGTGAAAAGAGGTATAATTGAGTTATCCTTAGTGGATTTTAATATCCCAAGGATTCTTAATGTTAAAAGGAATTCCAATAGGAAAATAGAAGAGAGATCAAGAGAAATCCTTAAAAAGAGAATTAAAAAGGAAAATAAATTGATTAATAAAAGGGAAATATGAGAAATTGACTTTCAAAAGAAGATAAAGGCAAATAGATTTTCCCCAATATGGGAATCTGTGCCTTTGGGATTTCTTGAGGTCCAAGGGACCCAAAATAACAAGATAATAGCAAAAGGAAAAGAAATAACGATTAATTTTGAATAAATTAATGAATAACTTAGGAGAGAAGGAAGCCTTCTCATCCCTTGGAATTTGTTTCCCAAATTTCGTACAAAGCTAGATAATGCCAAGATGGAGTTTTCCCTAAAATTTGATTGAAAAATACTAAACAAGGAGAGAGATATGCTTTTTACAAATTTACTTTGTTTAATACATATTTTTCTTGATTTTAAAGAGTTGGAAACAGGGGGCGATGGTAGCCATCAGATTATCTGGGTGGTCCAAAGGACTACCGATCTGACGGTAGATGTGCATCTTCTACCTCAACTCGTAGAAGGAAAGGGGCTGGGAAAAACAGGTTATTCCCAAGTCGATTTTTCTTGAATCACACGATACCAGGAAAGAATCAAAGACCACGAGGGTCTTTAGGACTTGTTTTCTCACTCAGCCAACCTGACTTTTAGGGTGGTTCGAGAGGTCTAGAAGAAACGCCCAAAACTACAGGGAACCATGGCGGCAGTGGAGGTTTGGGAACCCTAACTTGGAGCCCCCACCTATATATATAGGACTGCCTTTGGTTTCGGCCAGGTCCTACGATCTCAGACGGCATGGTTCTAGCTCTGATTCTTCTCTATCTCTCTGGATCATCTTCCCTCCGACGGCAAGACCGCCGTAGTACTACTGTGAGCAGGTCTAGAAGACGAAGAAGGAGAAGGGGAGCGGGAGCCGTAGGATCGATGTCCACCATGGACTCGCGGGGGGAACTGAAGGCCCAGATCTACTCTGCGTTTCAGTATGCTGCGAGTGGATACAGTCGATGCGAGCCGCACAATCCGTGTGCTGGTCAGTGCAACCTGGATCAAACGACCGTCCTTTTTTCTAACTAAAGGTAACTACTCGCTCTCTGAACAAAAAATCAAAGAAATAGGTGAATCTTGGACAAATCACTAAAAATAGATTCTTTGGCCAAAAAATACAAATAAGTAGAGCTTTTTGATCATAAAAATACAAGGAATGCAATGAAAATGTAATTGAAGCCTGATTCTGCTTGAAATTCAAAAAGTATGCAAAGATGCTATCTTTAATCGTTTATCTAATGAAAAACCCTAGTCTTTATTGATTAATGTAATTAGAGGGGTTTAATGGATGAATGAAGTTGATATTAACCTGTTAATTGTAAAAGGAACATTAAGATAAAAAAAGATGAACTTTGCACGTAATCCGTTTACTTTAGAGTTTATGTGCATAAATAGGCTTTAATGGGCCTTGAAACCCTAATGTTGGTAATTAGGACTATTAATGGCTTTAATTATTCGATTTCATGTATCAAACTGAGTTTTCATGGTTATAAGCTATTTCGAGCAGTAAAGTTCCTAATTTGTGGATAAATACCCTAAATATAGTAATTAGGGGTTTATCATAAATAAAAGGTGGATTTATGGCAAATCGAGTTCATATGTGAACTGGACCATAATGAACTATGAATTGATGATAAATGCATATAATGATCTTGTCATGGATTAAAGGGATAAAAATGGTAACTTTAATGAAAAGAGGTTTAAGGGGCTTAATTAATGGATAATTATGCCTTTAATCCGAAACTGAGGATTAGATGTTGAGATAATTAGGGTTTGTAATCAATTGCGTTAAATTAGGGTTTAAAATAGTAAAAGATGAAGGGAAACCCGAATTGCAATGGAAACCCTAAAAGTGGACTAGAAACCCTAAGAAGCGAGCTAGATTTAATAGATCTTAATGACATGAGTAACAAAAGGAAATTGTATAATTGTTTCATGATCTTATTGAATTCTGGCATGCTCATTGTTGTTTGGATTATTCCTGCACCTGAATCTACATGTACAGGTATGTGGTTATGCTTATGAATATCTCAAATTAGTTTCTCGAGGATTTTTGAGGTTTTATCGATGACTTGAATTAAACTGTTGATTGCATTTAATTCATGCAAATTATAATGTGAATATGACTATCACGTAAGAGATGTGCCTACTAGCTCAGATCCTAGTCCCCTCTATAGCTTTATAGATTGACCTAGTAAATGGCTACCAATGGGGTAGGTCCATCAGGTCATTAAATGACTTAGTAAATGGCTACCAATGGGGTAGGACCATCAAGTCATCATGAGTCAGGGATTGGGCTACCTTTGGGTAGGGCCATGCGACTCCATAACCCTAAGAATTGGCTACATGTGTGGTAGGGCCATGGGGGTAAGGATCTACCACATGAGAGAGGTAGTATCCATGTCCACTGTAGGGACAGCACAGAGATAGGGGATAGGAAAGGATTGAGTAGTATTGCTTAAAATGTAATTTTGGATGTTAAATGATATTTGGTTGACTACATTGTTAACATAGTTGCACAATTATTGTTTCCCCCACATACCAGCTTCTTGCTAACCGACGTTTTGTTTGTCGGCGTTTTAGGTACAAATGAAAAGAACAAGCAGTAAAGTGACATATGTGGAACTAAATGAGAATAACTTACACAGGAGGATTAGTTAGATTAGTATCTTCATGGATAGAAGTTTAGAAATCCCAGCTTTTAAAAGGTAAGTAAAGTTTTTATTTTATACCAGTTTTCAGTTTAGTAGTATAATTTCATAATTATTATTGATTATTTGTCGAACCTTTGATCCTGTTAATTGAATAACGGCTCTGACCTTTGAGTCTCCCTTAATTGGGGGTTACCTGGAGGCTGGGTCGTTACAGTTGTTTTCTGAGTGGGTTTCTTAGTAGAGTCAACCTTGTTCTTATAAGCTTGACTATGATGCAGTAGTGTATTGCTTCTGTGTAAAAGGAGCTTATTCTCGCTCAGGGTGGCACTGAGATGTCCTCATATTCTCATGGTGGGGAACAGAAAGTCGACTGGCATAGAAATGTGGCGACAAAGTTGGTGCCGTCCTAAATCTTTGAATATGAAAAATAGTTGTTTCCCACAGTAGTAAAGTGTGATTCTATCAGAATAAATGTTGATATGGGAAAACACTCTCGTCGTTGGTGGTAGCGATATGTACTGGCTACTATTAGAATCAAAGCAACAAGCGTGAGGGGATCTTGAGATGGCGTTGCATTTGTGTTGGGGCAACATTGCAAGATGTTCTGTTGTAGGCCCTTTGGTGTGGTCGAGCTTCTTCAGTGTCTGTAGTTTCTAGGGATAACCAAATGACTGCTAGATGGTGTTTCTCTAGATGGTGATGAAGCCGAGAGTCTAGCTCAGATCCTGTCGTGGTGAGATGTCTGATGTGGTTGGAGCCATTCGGCTGTACAATGAGGAGTCATAGATGCTTTTGGGTGATGGTGTTTCTAGAGAGAAATTGGAGCTTTCTCTCTCTGGATGTTGTGGCAATGACGTTCCAGATGGGTTAAGGGTTAAGTTGAAATCCCTTTTCATGGTTGGAAATGTCAGTCTACCAGCTGAATGAATTTCCCCAAATTGTATTACTAACATGTTTATTAAGTGTTTCAAGTGATCAAGGAATTAAGTCAAGATCCACTATAAAAACCTTGCAAATATATATGATTGGATATTTGCAAATAAAATTGTACCATGTACTTATGTAGTTGTTTGTAGACATGTGTTTTTGTACAACTTGATAGACATGATATAAGGACAAGTGATGATCCTCCAAAACTTCCACTATAAAAACCTTGCAAATATATATGATTGGATATTTGCAAATCAAGTTGTACCATGTATTTATGTATTTGTTTGTACACATTTGTTTTTGTACAACTTGATAGACATGATATAAGGACAAGTGATGATCCTCCAAAACCTATCCAAAACCCTATCCTACACTCACATGAAGACTTTAGGGTTCATATGTTTCATATGAGTCATTAATAAGACCTCACATACATTATAAATCTTTACAAAAAGTCCTTCTCAGTTGAAAATTTTGTGGACCGAGACACACTTAGTTGAAAAATCAGAAAACTGAGAAATAACCTTACATATCTAAAGTTCTGAGTAAATCTTGGTCGACAATATTGTTGACTGAGAATTCAGTGAAAGAAAAATTTGACCGAAATAGAGACGTTGGACCGAGAAGATAGGCCGACACATAGCCGTTAGAGCAATTAGACCCCCTGATTTTTTCTAGTTGACAATATTGTAGACCGAGACTCTTCCGGTTGACAATATTGTAGACCGAGAATGGTTCTAGAATGTTAATTTATTAACAATCAAATTAGTCATTGGAACCCAATTAATTTTGACCAAATGACTAATTGACCACTAAGTACACTCTAGACTCTCCCCATAGATACCCTAAGCACTTACAAGCATTTCCTATAAATAGGAGTGGTCTTACGATACCTAAACATCAAATTTGTACACAACTTTGCACATTACATTGCAACAACATTTGATACAAATTTGAGCATACTTGCCTTCTTTTTCAAAGAGCTTAGGTCTAATACTTCAAGTTGCTATCATTATAAGCCTGAGCCCTTAGCTCAGATATAGTATCATCTCCACCTAATACTACTTTGCACAAATCATTTTAGAGTGGATCATCATCACTTGTTCATAAGAGCTGAATTGTATATCTCGTGAGCTTACTTTGTTACTTTCTTTCTCTATTCTATTCCTTATTTTTTGTATTACTCTTGGGCTACTTCTTGGAGTGAAGGTTATCCATGAACCTTTGAGAAGAAGGAGTCTTCTCAACTTGGTGCTCTTCCACTTTCCATTAAAGAGGTGAAGAACGGTGCTCTTCCAAGTCTGCCAAAGAAGAGGTGGATCAGTTCTCTTCCAAGTCTGTCAAAGAAGAGGTGAAGAGGGTGACCTTCCAACGACCCATTAAAGAAGGTGTAGTTCTCCTTGAGCTGAAAAGGAGGATTAGTCTTGCACCACAAAAGACACCGATAAATTGTGTGTATTGTGTATCAGTATATAATAGGAATAAAATACACGATTTAGAAATCTTCATTGGAAACAACTAGGTATCATTTGATAGAACCACTCTAAATTGTGTGTATTGTGTATTTGAAAAGGAGGATCAGTCTTGCACCATAAAAGACACCGATAAATTGTGTGTATTGTGTATCGGTATATAATAGGAATAAAATACATGATTTACAAATCTTCATTGGAAACAACTAGGTATCATTTGATAGAACCACTCTAAATCTTTGTCTCTTGTGGTTGCCTCCTTTTCTTTATATTTATGTTGTACTTTAAGAAAAGCAATTTTATCTGACTAAAATTATTATTTAGCTCTATTCACCCCCTCTAGATCTTTCATTTGGTATTAGACCATGTCTTCAAGGAGCCCTAATAGGTCTTGAAGAATGGGGAAGAACGTGGCTAGCCACCTCAACTTGGAATGAGCTTATGCAAGAAGGCCACCCGTGTTCGACGAATCCAACTACACATACTAAAAGAGGAGGATGCAATTCTACGTTCAAGGAATAAGTTTTGAGTTATGGAAGATGATTGTTAGACCCTACAAACTTCCAGCCACGCAACTAGAACAATGGGATGCAAAAATGGTAAAGAAATCCACACTTAATGCAAAGGCTATAAGCATACTTTGTTGTTCTTTATATTGTACTGAATTTAACCGTATATCTAGTTGTGAAACAAATTATGAAATATGAAATAAACTCTCAGTAACTCATGAGGGTATGAAACAAGTAAAACACTAAAATTAGTATGTTAAAGCACATGTTTGAATTATTTTATGCAACCTAACGAGAGCATTACATAAATGTATGCTAGAATTTCTAACATTGTTAACAACCTAAGTGTGTTGGGGAAGAACATAAGTGAGAAAGATCAAGTATCCAAGAAATTTAGATCATTGCCTCCCAGATACAAGTCAAACGTTACTGCTATCCAAGAAGCCAACGATCTTATAGTACTAAAGCTGGAGCATCTCATCGAGAATTTGAAGACGCATGAAGTCACCCTTGAGGAGGGAAAACAGTCAAAATAGAATAACAAAGGGAGAGATGAAATGATCTTGCTTGCAAAGTTACCACCAAAGTGTCATCAAGAAACATCACTCAAGAAAGCAGTGAAACAAGTGATGAAGATGATCAAAGCATCTTGATTTTAGATGGTAAGAAATATAAGAGATCCCGATCTAACGAAACTCATAGTGTCCCTTCTTCTTCTTGTAGGTGCTTCGAGTGTGAAAATAAAGGCCACTTGGTTTTTGAATGCCCAAAACTCAAGAAAGGCAAGAAGTCCCCATTCCATAAGAAAGAAAAAACCTACTTTGTTGGATGGGATAAATCAAGCGATGATGGGGAAAGCAACGAAGATGAGGAGGTATAAAGTCTCATGGAAATAACAAATGAATAAGAAACTAACGAGGTTAGTATTTTTGATTTATCTAAAGAAGAATTAGTTAGTAGTCTTGAAGAATTCCATGACAAATATATTGATTTCAAGAAACAAAAGAAGAAACTTACTAAAGTTATTGATGAACTTCACAATAATCTAGATAACCTTGGTTCTAAAAATTACACTCTAAGATATTAAAATAGTGCATTAAAAGAATCTATTGAAAATTATAAGGCACAATTACTTGTTCTTGAAAATAATAATAATCTCCTTTCTCAAGAAAAGGTTGATATGCTTGCTAAATTAAATGATTACCAAACTCAACCTATTTTATGCACACATTCAAATTATGACGTCTTAGTAAAAGAAAGAGATACTTTACTATCAAATCTTACTCAAGTAAACCTAGATATACCTAAAAAGCTTACTGCAAAATGTTGAATTCCAAAAACAAGTTTCTAGATTAATGTAAGAAAACAAAATTCTAAATAACATCTTATAATGTTTCTAAAAAATAGCAAGGAGAGGTTTAGGATATGTGCCAAAGAAAAAATTCTCACATATGCCTATAACCAAAAGGACGTAGAATTCCAAGACTAGAACGACATATGTACCTAAGACTAAAATTGTAAATTCTCAAATTATTAAAAAGAGAATTGAAATATGTTTTATCTCATGTCATTTTCCGATGTTCTGGTCATTACTCTTTCTCATGTGAATATCGGAAGAAAGGAGCCCTTGACAAGGTTTGGGTTCCAAAATCCCCAACTTAGAATAAAAAGGGAACTTGTTGAGGTTTGACCTATGCTTAATTTAATTGATATATTTATGTTTTATCTCAAATTAATTTAAGATCAAATTTGCGTATTTTTTTCTTACAAAACTCATTTGTATAACTTTTAGTTATCTTTTTATTTGCATATCTTACTAAATAGAAATTCAGGTCTATCCAGAACTTGTTATCGATCTACAAATTTTTTGACCGTGATGTCTCTCGGTCAAAAAATCTTCTCGACCAAGAACATGTCTATTAGAAATTTAAATTGCATATTCTATCTTTACAAGAAAATACATTAAAATTCATATATGTAAAAGTCTTTCTAGCTTGATAATATGAGTTCCCTTCATGATATCCATGCTAACCATCATGGACTCTACTTGTGTACCGAAATTCTATCAACCTTGCATGATTGAGTGGTTGATGGTGGATGCTCCAATCACATGGCTGGAGAATAAAATGCCTCCAACACACTTGAAAAGAGAAACGGAGCATTAGTCATATTGGATATAGTGGCAAAGGCACCATCATGGGAGTAAGTGATAATAAATAAAAAGGAGTACATGTAAGTGCACATGATAAAAATGAAGTTCAAAGGTAATGATAATGATGAAGTATCTCTCTCAAATCTATCAAATTATTCATATATAACTTTCTGTAAGAAAATACATTTTTTAAAACTTATCTTTGGATAAAATTTCTAATAGTAGAAATGGATTGAATTCTCATAATCATGATGTTACTGATTGACTTATTTCTAAACATGATAAGAAATAAAAAGATCACGAGCCTTTATTTGCAAATAATTTTTGGTCTGAATATGCGCCATCACATTTATCTACTTTAATTTAGGCATCATAATTAGGGGGAGTATCCCACTAAGGTTGAGTCATCTTGCCTTTGTACTTTCTATCTTTCGATATGACAAAGGGGGATAAATTATTCAAAGCAAAAACTCTTTCATTTGTGTTTAACAGAATTTATATGGATATTTTAAAGTTGGTCTTCATATTCAAACTTTTACTTGATTCTTTGGTTTCTACATCTACCATGAATGATTTATCATGAAGTTTGGGATCTTAAATGTCTATCTTTTTTAGTGAATCATTTTTCTTATGTTTGAGCTCTATTTACTTGGTATGATATTAAGGGGGGGGGGCTCAAAGTTCCTTTGAAAATAATTTGCATATCTTTTTTTCCCTCGAAATTGATTCTCTATATCAATTTAGGCTTAACAACATTTGACATTTAGTTTAGAGGTTCTTTTAAAGATGTTATTGTGGTACTTAATGTATTCTCTATACCAAAATGGGCTTAACATCACTTATGTTTGGTCTAGAGATACTCTGTTGACCTCATTGTATGCTTAATCAGTTCTCTATATCAATATGGGCTTAACATCCCTTATATTTGGTCTAGAGATACTTTTGTTGACCTCATTTTTGTGTTTAGTGGATTCTCTAATCATTTTTGGGCATAACATCCCTTAAAAATGATTGAGAAATCAATTTTAATTTTTGGTTTGATTTACTTGGCATCTCTATATAATGGTGGACTTAACATTCCTTACAATCAGTTTAGAGTATATTTTTGATATTTATGATTTATGATATCTTTTCATCATGAAGGATTTAACATTCCTTTCATTGATAACTAGACAATCTTTTTGATGTTCCTTGATCAAATATGGCTTTTTGACTATGCCCTAATGTGATTAATGACTATTCTTTTTTCAACTTTTCCTATCAATTGGTATTCTTTTTTTAATTAGTAGTACATTGGGTATTAGTTTTTCCCTCTCTAATTGACTATCTTGTTGAGGGGGAGTGTCTCCTTGAGGGGGAACACTAGTAAGTATTGACCCTTTTGACTTCGACAAAAGGGGGAGAATAACCCATGAGATCAATTGACTATCAACAGAGCAACTCAAAGCTATGAAGTTCTATTAGCTACTTTCAATTTATCTTATAGAAATATTTGTCATCATCAAAAAGGGGGAGATTGTTGGCTTTTTGGATATGCCACACACTCATATTTCGATGATAAAAACATTTCCCAAGTTGTATTACTAACATGTGTATTAAGTGTTTCAGGTGATCAAGGAACTAAATCAAGATCCAACTACAAAAACCTTGCAAATATATATGATTGGATACTTACAAATCAAGTTGTACCATGTATTTATGTATTTGTTTGTATACATGTGTTTTTATACAACTTGTTAGACATGATGTAAAGACAACTGATGATCCTCCAAAACCTTTCTAAAATCCTATCCTACACTCACATGAAGACATTAAGATTGATATGTTTCATATGAGTCATTAATATAACCTCACATATATTGCAAATATTTGCACATAGTCCTTCCCGATCGATAATTTTGAGGACTGAGACACATTTGATTGAAGAATTAGAAAACCGAGAAATAGCCTTGCATATCTAAAGTTTTGATTCAATCTCGTTCAAAAAAAAGTTTGATAAAAATAGAGCCGTTGGACCAATTAGATAGACCGACAAATAGCTGTTAGAGCAATTTGACCTTAGGTCTTTTTCTAGTCGACAATATTGTGGAGCAAGAATCTTCTGATCGACAATATTGTGGACTGAGAATGGTTTTGTAATGTTAGTTTATTAAGATCAAATTAGCCGTTGCAACCTAATTAATTTTGACCAAATGACTAATTGACCAATAAGTACACTCTAAACTCTCCCACATGTACCCTAACCACTTGTAAACATTTCCTATAAATAAGAGTGGCCTTACAATACCTAAATATGAACTTTGTACACAACTTTGCACATTACATTGCAACAATATTTGATACATACTTGAGCATACTTTTCATCTTTTTCAAAGATCTTAGGCCCAATACTTTGCAAGTTTTATCATTCTAAGCCTAATCCCGTAGCTCAACTATAGTATCCTCTCCACCTAATGCTACTTTGCATAAACCATGTTAGAGTGGATCATCATCAGTTGTCCATAAGATCTAAATTGTATATCTTGTGAGATTACTTTATTACTTTGTTTCTCCATTTTATTCCTTCTTTGTTGTATTACTCTTGGGATACTTCTTGGAGTGAAGGTTGTCTAGGAACCTACGAGAAGGAGTCTTCTCAACTTGGTTCTCTTACACTTGTCAATAAATAAAAGGTGAAGAACGATGCTCTTCCAAGTCTGTTAAAGAAGAGGTGGATCGATGCTCTTCCAAGTCCGTCAAAGAAGAGGTGAAGAGGGTGACCTTCCAGTGGCCTGTAAAATAAGGTGTAGTTCTTCTTGAGATGAAAAGGAAGGTTAGTCTTGCTCCACAAAATACACCATTGTGTATAGATATGTAAAAGGAATAAAATACATAATTTAGAAATCCTGGTTGGAAACAAGTAGGTAGTGGAATAACATAATTTGATAGAATCACACTAATTCTCTGTCTCTTGTGGCTGCCTCCTTTGCTTTTATATTTCCACTGTACTTTAACTAAAGAAAATTTTATTTGATGAAAATATTATTTAGTTCTATTCACCCCCTCTAGATCATTTATTTGGTATCAAAATAGGTTTTCAAGGAGCCATAACAGGTCTTGAAGAATAGGGGATAACATGACTATCCACCTCAACTTGGAAGGAGCTTATGTGATAAGGCCACCCGTGTTTGATGGATCCAACTACACATACTAGAAGAGGAGGATGTAATTCTACATTCAAGGAATAAGTTTCGAGTTATGGAAGATGATTGCTAGACGCTACACACTTCCATGTACAAAGCTAGAACAATGGGATGCAGAAATAATAAACGAAGCCACACTTAATGCAAAGGCTATAAGTATACTTTATTTTTCTTTATCTTGTAGCATAATTTAATCATATATCTAATTGTGAAGTGGATTTTAAAATATGGAATAAATTCTCAGTAACTCATGAGGGTTCTAAATAAGTAAAGAACACTAAAATTAGTATGTTAAAACACAAGTTTGAATTATTTCATATGCAACCTAACTAGAGCATTGTAGAAATGTATGCTAGATTTTATATCATTGTTAACAACCTAAGTGCGTTGGGGAAGAACATAAGTGAGGAGGATCAAGTATCCAAGATACTTAGATCATTGCCTCCCAGATATAAGCCAAAGGTTACCACTATCAAAGAGGTCAATGATCTTACAACACTAAAGATGGAGCAGCTCATCAGGAATCTGGAGACATATGAAGTCACCCTTAAGGAGGAAGGAAAATGGAAATGGAACAACAAAAGGAGAGAAGGAAGGATCTTGTTTTCAAAGCCTCCACCAAAGAGTCATCAAGAAACATCATTCAAGAAAGCAGTGACATAAGTGATGAAAATGATGAAAGCATCTTGATTGTCGATGGTAAGAATATAAGAGATCTTGATCTAATAAAACTCGTAGTGTCCCTTATTCTTGTAGGTGCTTTGAGTGTGGAAAGAAATGCCACTTGGTTTCTAAATGCCAAAAAATCAAGAAAGGTAAGAAGTCCTCATTCAAGAAGAAAGACAAAGCCTACTTTGTTGGATGGGAACAATCAAGTGGCGATGGTGAAAGCAACAAAGAGGGGGAGGTATAACGTCTCATGGAAATAACATATGAAGAAGAAACTAATGAGGTTAGTATTTTTGATTTATCTAAAGACAGATTACTTAGTAGTCTTGAAGAATTTCATGACAAATATATTGATTGCAAGAAATAAAAGAAGAAACTTACTAAATTAATTAATGAACTTCACAATAATCTAGATAGCCTTAGATCTAAAAATGACACTCTAAAATATTAAAATAATGCAATAAAAGAATCTATTGAACATTATAAGGCACAATTACTTATTCTTGAAAATAACAATAATCTCCTTTCTTAAGAAAAGGTTGATATTAAAGAACCACTAGAGGGGGGTGAATAGGGTTTTATATATATTTCAATAATATTTCAATTCAAACAACCACAATTGAGATAATAAGAAGGAGACAAGGTGTTTAGAGTGGTTCCAACCTTAGCAAATACTAAGGCAGTCAATCCACTACCTGGTTGCTTACCCAACTGAGATTTTGAAAGTATTTAATTTTATTACCTCGCAAGGATGTTACATAAAATTACAACACTTTCAACACCCTTTGGACAACCTTCACCTTGAAGTAGTCTCACCAACCTTGAAACAGCCTTCCTTGAAGTAACTTCAAGCTCCCCCTTGAAGTAGCCTTCCTCTTGAAGTAGCTTCCCGTTGAGACAGCCTTCTTGAAGTAGTCCAAAGACCTCCTTCTCCACCAAGAAGATCAAACCCTCTCCAATCCACAGCCTCCAACCCTAGGAGTAGCAAGAAGAGTACAAGTAATAAGAAAGAACAAGAAGGGAAACAGAAATTACAATTACCGCTTGTAGCACAAGGCTTGATTTCCTATACCAAGCGTTTTGATCTCCTTACCAATGAGTATGGAAGTGTAAGTTTAGTGGATAGGAGATGCTAGCCTATAGGACACGAATTTAGAGCAAAGGAAATATGTAGCAAGCACTAGAGTTTCTCAATTTCTCAAGAATAGTTTGCCAATTGGAAGTATGTAAGCTCAAGGATTGCACAAGTATGTTTTGGGTGTCCTAAGGCTTGTCCTATTTATAGGAATGGCCTATGAATGCTTAAGGACGTTCTAGACACTTTCTAGGGGGTTCTAAGTGCTCAACTAGCAGTTAGGTATCCATTAGTTTCTTTAACAATGGCTATTTAATTAATTCTGAAAGTGCAGATAGAGACATTCTCGGTCGAGGAATTGTCGACCGAGATCCCATTCGGTCGAGGTCTTTGTTGACCGAGGGACAGTATGGAGCAAGGTGTATAACGTTCTAGTCCAACTCCCAACTACCTTGTCTGTAGTGTCTAACGGCTACCTGGGTCATTCTCGGTCGAAGAGTTTGTCGACCGAGAGTGTCTCGGTCGAGAAGTTTGTCGGCTGAGAATGACTCTGTTTCAATATTTTAAACTAAGTACTAAGTGTATGTATGAGTGTGCAGTTGTGAAATTATTGTAGGGAATGACCTATCTAAGTGTTGTGATTGACTAGGGAAGATCTAAATGCTTGATTTACATGATATCTAAGTACTTGTACATTATATACTTGTACAAGTTTTTACATTTGATTACAATCATGAAATTAAAATATTTTGAGCTTATAGATCTCCCAAGAGTTTGTCATCCATCTTATTTCTGCAATACTCAAGTAGCACATTAGATCCACAAGAATGAAATGTTTGTCATTATCAAAACAAAGGGATTAAATGATGTCCATTTAGCCAACAATCTCCCCCTTTTTGAAGATGACAAACATTTCCAAAATATAAATCAACCAGTCTTTAAAATGAGTTGAGTTTCATACCTGAGATTTACTTTGTAAATTCTTTCTCTTATTATATAAAATGTGTGCTTATTATTCCCAAAGAAGTATGGAACATGAAATCCAATTCTTAGGGAATATAGCAACTTTTAATGTAAAGCTAAGAGATTATGAAGATTATGAAACTCATTGATTGAGTTTTTACAAATATTTAAGATTTACATTTATTTCTCCCCCTTTGTCATTTAAAAAAGATATCCTTTTAAAATAAATGTTGAAAGCTCCCCCTTAATTTGTTCTCCCCTTAAAAAAATAACCATCAAATGATTAGAAAAGATGACCATTAGAAGCCAAAATGACACGATTAAAATCGTTTTAAGAAGCACAAATGTCAAAGAAAACATCTTCTAAGGGAGTAATGAGTAGTTGCTTCCTTATCTTATTGAATTGATCTAGTGGAAGAGGTTTTGTGAAAATATCAGCCAATTGATCTTTCGTATCAACATGATGAAGGGAGACATGATATTTAGAGATATGATCCCTTAAAAAGTGATGCCGAATTTCAATATGTTTGGCACGACTGTGTAAAATAAGATTATGTGCTAAGTTTATAGCGCCTGTATTGTCACAAAAAATAGGTGTGGATGAAAAAGTAAAGCCATAATCGTTTAACACTTGTTGCATATAAAGTACTTGAGCACAACAAGATCCGGCTGCAATATATTCAACTTCAGTTGTAGAGAGAGCAACCATGTTTTGTTTCTTTCTGAACCAAGATACTAAAGCTCTTCCTAACAAGAAACAACTACCGCATGTGCTCTTGCAATCAATTCGACAACCAGTGTAATCGGCATCAGTATAAGCCTTAAAGTCCAAAGATTGTCCTTTAGGATACCATAGACCATAACTTGTAGTGCCGGCTAAATATCGTAAAATCCGATTGACGGCTTGAAAATGAGTTTGCATAGGTTGTGATTGAAAACGAGCACAAAGACCAATAGAAAACATGATGTCCGGTCTAGAAGCGGTTAAGTAAAGAAAGCTACCAATGATAGCCCTATATAAGGAATCATCAATAGGTTCCCCATTGTCATCCTTATCAATTTTAGTAGAGGTATCCATTGGAGTGGTAGCATGTTTGCAATGGTCCATCCCAAAATGTTTTAAAAGTTCATTGTTATACTTCTCTTGGCTTATTAAAATCCCGGTGGGCATTTGCTTTATTTGAAAACCAAGAAAGAAAGTCATTTCTCCCATGAGACTCATTTCAAATTCTTTTTGCATAATATCACTAAATTGTTTGCACAAAGATTCATTTGACGCACCAAAGATAATATCATCAACATATATTTGAACAACTAGAAAGTCAGAGTCATATATTTTGAAAAATTAAGTAGAATCTGAATTTCCAATAAGAAAATTGTTATCAAAGAGATAGTTCTTGAGCCTTTCATACCAATTTCTAGGTGCTTGTTTTAAACCATAAAGTGCTTTCTTAAGTTTCTATACATAGTCACCTTTTTCCGTTATTTCAAAACCAGGTGGTTGGGCAACATATACTTCTTCTTGTATTATTCCATTGAGAAATGCACTTTTGACATCCATTTGGAACAGTTTGATGTTTTTGTGGGCGGCTATAGCTAGTAGCATTCTAATGGCTTCAAGTCTTGCTACTGGTGCATAAGTTTCATCAAAGTATAGTCCTTCTTGTTGATTATATCCTTGTGCTACTAACCTAGCTCTATTTCTTACTACCTCCCCGACTTCATTTAACTTATTCCTAAAAACCCATTTAGTTCCAATAATGGTTTTATATTGTGGTTTAGGAACTAAGTCCCATACATCATTTTTAGTGAATTGGTTTAATTCTTCTTGCATTGCCATTATCCAATAGTCATCTTTTAGAGCTTCAATCACCTTCTTAGGTTCAATTATAGAAACAAATGCCATATTTGCAACGTCTCTAAAAGATGAATGGGTTTTGACTCTATCATTAGGATTTTCAATGATCAATTCTTGAGGATGATCTTTAATGAGTCTAGGAACAGGTTGTTGTGTCTCAACTTGTTGATCATGAGTAGCATTTTTGTCACCATCAGTTGGTATGGATAAATTTTATAATTGATGAGTAATATCAACTACTTCAAGATTTTCAGTTTGTAGTTCTTCATGAAAAGTAATGTGAATGGATTCCTCAACTTTTATAGAGATAGTGTTGTAAACTCTAAATCTTTACTAGAGGTTGAATATCCCAAGAAAAAGGCTTTTTGTGATTTAGAGTCAAACTTGTCTCTATCATCTTTTGTGTTTAAGATATAGCAAGTTGATCCGAAAGTATGAAAATAGTCAACCCTTGGTTTCTTAGTATATATGATTTCATATGGTGTTTTCTTCAAATAAGAGTGAACGGTTACTCTATTTAGCACATAACAAGCTGTGCTTACCGCTTCAGCCCAAAATGTTTTAGGTATACTATGTTCAAGCATCATAGTCCTAGCCATTTCTTGTAGTGATCGATTTTTCCTTTCAACTATGCCATTTTGTTGTGGAGTGCGTGGAGCAGAAAAATTGTGAGTGTAGCCTTGAGATGTGCAAAATTCTTCAAATAGATGGTTCTCAAATTCTCCACCATGATCACTCCTAATTGTGCAGATCTTGTTTTGTAGTAGATTTTCAATCTTGGAACAAAATTGTATGAAAACTTGAATGGTATCATCTTTATTGGTAAGAAAATGTACCCATGTGTATCTAATGTAATCATCAACAATAACAAAACAATATCTTTTACCGCCAATAGATTGTGTCCGCATAGGTCCGAATAAGTTCATATGAATAAGTTCTAGTGATCTATAGGTGCTAAGTACATTTTTGGGTTTAAAAGAGGTTTTAGTTTGTTTACCCAAAGTACACGGTTCACAATTTTCAGATTGATCAAAAGATAACTTAGGCAAACCACGAACAAGGTCATATTTAACTAACTTTTTGATAACATGTGGGCTAGCATGACCTAATTTTCTATGCCATAGTTGTAAATAATTTTCTTTTACAAGTAAGCATTTTCCAACTACAGATTTCATAGAGTTAGGTCTAAGAATATAAAGATTATCAACTCTTTTTCCTTCATAAATAACATTTGTAGTATTTTCTATTAGTAACTTGCAACAATTTTTGTTGAATAAAACATCATATCCACTATCACATAATTGACTAACACTTATTAAATTATGGTGCAAACCATCGACAAGTAAAACATTCTTTATTTCAAGGTTTGTACCAATATTACCTATTCCAACGATTTTACCTTTACCATTGTCTCCAAAAGTGACTGTTCCACTTTTCTTTTCCTCAAAAGTTTGAAATGCATCCTTGTTCCCGGTCATGTATTTGGAACATCCACTGTCGACTACCCAATCCTCTTGGGAATCGTCATTATCATCTTCTTTTGCCATGAGACACTCCACATTCTCTTCTCCACTTTCACTATCACTTGACTCATCCCACACAACTTTATAAGCTTTTTCTCCCTTCCTTTTGGATGAGCTTTTCTTTCCTTTCTTTGCTTTAGGACATTCATTTTTGAGATGTCCTTTCCTTCCACATTTAAAACACCTAGGAGGGGAAGAAGAAGAACTAGCAATTTTGTTAGATCTAAATCTTCTATATTTCTTACCATTAACAATTAAGGCTTCTTCTCCTTCTCCATCACTTGTTTCATCACTTTCTTGCGTGATGATCTTTGAAGCTTTTAGAGCCATATCTTTCTTTCTTCCTTGTTTAAGTTCACGCTCTCGTCGTTCCTCTTCCTCCAAGGTTGCCTCATGTGCTTCTAGGTTGCCAATGAGTTGCTCCATCCTTAGTCGGGTGAGATCATTTGCTTCTTCAATAGAAGTCACCTTGGGCTTGTACTTGGGAGGGAGAGATCTAAGAATATTTGACACTTGATCTTCTTCACTAATCACTTTGCCTAAAGCATTCAAACCATTTACAATAGAAGAAAATTTTGCATACATTTCACTAATAGACTCATTTTGATCCATACGAAACTGTTCAAAATTTTGCTTAAGCATTCCGATTTTAGAATTTTTAACTTGAACAGTTCCTTCATATGTTATAGAGAGTCTATTCCATATCTCATATTCCGTTTCACAATTTGATATTCTATTGAATTCACTAATGGAAATTGAACAATAGAGTATACTTACAACTTTTTCGTTCATTTGGGCTGATCTTATCGTATTAGCATCCCAATTTGCATACTCTATTTGAGGGAATTCATATAGATTTGATACCATCCTCCATAAATCCCAGCTGATTCCTTGGAAGTAGAACTGCATCCTCCTCTTCCAGTAAGTGTAGTTAGTGCCATCAAAAGGTGGAGGTCTTGCCACGAGTGTTCCTTCCAAGTTGAGGTTGTTGAGTACCCTGTCACCCATTCTTTAAGACTTTGTTAAAGTTCCTTGAAGCCATGCTCTGATACCAATTGAAAAACCACTAGAGGGGGGGGGGGTGAATAGGGTTTTATATAGATTTCAATAATATTTCAATTCAAACAACCACAATTGAGATAATAAGAAGGAGACAAGGTGTTTAGAGTGGTTCCAACCTTAGCAAATACTAAGGCAGTCAATCCACTACCCAGTTGCTTACCCAACCGGGATTTTGAAAGTATTTAATTTTATTACCTCGCAAGGATGTTACATAAAATTACAACACTTTCAACACCCTTTGGACAGCCGTCACCTTGAAGTAGTCTCACCAACCTTGAAGCAGCCTTCCTTGAAGTAACTTCAAGCTCCCCCTTGAAGTAGCCTTCGTCTTGAAGTAGCTTCCCGTTGAGACAGCCTTCTTGAAGTACTACAAAGACCTCCTTCTCCACCAAAAAGATCAAACCCTCTCCAATCCGCAGCCTCCAACCCTAGGAGTAGCAAGGAGAGTACAAGTAATAAGAAAGAACAAGAAGGGAAACAGAAATTACAATTACCACTTGTAGCACAAGGCTTAATTTCCTATATCAAACATTTTGATCTCCTAACGAATGAGTATGGAAGTGTAAGTTTATTGGATAGGAGATGCTAGCCTATAGGACACGAATTTAGAGCAAAGGAAATATGTAGCAAGTACTAGAGTTTCTCAATTTCTCAAGAACAGTTTTCAAATTTGAAGTATGTAAGCTCAAGGATTGCACAAGTATGTTTTGGGTGTCCTAAGGCTTGTCCTATTTATAGGAATGGCCTATGAATGCTTAAGGACGTTCTAGACACTTTCTAGGGGGTTCTAAGTGCTCAACTAGCCTTTAGGTATCCATTAGTTGCTTTAACAACGGCTAGTTAATTAATTCTGAAAGTGCAGACAAAGACATTCTCGGTCGAGGAATTGTCGACCGAGATCCCAGTCGGTCGAGGTCTTTGTCGACCGAGGGACAGTCTGGAGCAAGGTGTATACCGTTCTAGTCCAACTCTCAACTATCTTGTCTGTAGTGTCTAACGGCTACCTGTGTTACACCCCGATCTCACAATTTCCTCAAATCATGAGATTAGGGCATAAGATAGGATTTATATGTAACACAAAGAACACCCTTAACTTTTTCTTTTCTTAAAAACTCTTGTTTCTTCGCATTGAACCACATAAAACATCTTAACAAGGGAATCTGAACATTTCCTTTACTAATCAAACTTTAATAGTAAAGATACATGTATAAACATTCATGATGTCTCTCACACATTATGCACATGAAACTTGCTAATTAGCATACATATCAAAGAGGAACAATATTACACATTGTAATTACAACTCTCTCTCTTAACTCTTACTGAGGACCTAGAGTGACAAGGACCGACTGACTCAACTGATCTCACACTTGACTCCTGTGGCAGATCTACACTGATGCTCTGACCATCTTCAAGTCCACGCGGTTAACCCTAAAAATGTTTGAGTAGAGGGGTGAGCCTACTCGCTCAGTGAATGAGTACTTCAAGGAAACAGACTAATGCACTAATGTGATTATAGATATAACTTTGAGTAAACGATATGAAATATAACAACAATAAATTCTACACTGAGCAGTTCTAAAGCAATATAATTAAAATAACAAAGAATGTAAATATTGCATCCAAAGAATAACTACTAGAAAACTATGCTCTAGTCTTCCATAACTCTTTCATTTATAAGGAACTCTGTGAACCTATATGATCATATTTTAGATGATTATTATTATGCCCTAATCATATGCAGTGTACTCTGCATATAAAGATCCGTAGCGAGCTACGATCCCACCGTACAAGACTTAGCGACACACCCGGGAAGTGCTAAGTTTGATTGCCAGCCCTGGTCTGCTGCAGGACTCTCAGGCTCACAAGGCCTCAGGATCACAAGGCCTCACTACACTCTCAAAAGAGTGAACTCTAGACTCCTCCTCAAACCTGAGCACACAGGCGGAGAGTCTTACCGGGTTACCACCGTGACACAAGCACGGATTAATGTTGAATAACCCCTATTTACTCCAGTGTCACCGTGACATCGCACACGTTGTTGTTGAACACTGCCTCTCTCTATCCTCGTGCCTGTGACTCCGCACAGTTATTGTTGCAACACGAGTTTCACCCCCTGGTTGCAGACCTCTCAAAAGGGGTTCTACGGTGTTAGGACACCTAAGTCTATTAATTGATCAACATATAAACAATTAAACAGGAAAAACACATTTCATACTTATTTCACATTCATGGTATCACTTGAAAACACATATATATCATTTGTCATCTTCAACATGACTCAGTAACATCCCTTTCTAGGGCATGTCATATCTCATCACCTGCAATTTACGAGATATGTATTGAAATATAAGAAGCCCTGCAGTATGTAGATATCATCTCAGAGAGAACAAGCATATAAAGTTAAATGTACTAGAAACATACAATTCAATAATTAAGCATCACCACATCTCATATTGAGACCTTTCATATTACCATAGCATGATTCATTGAACACCCTATCCTTAGGGTTTCATTTGCCTTATTCATTCATCACATGCCAACACCCTACTCTTAGGGTTGCATTTGCCTCATTCACTTTTTCATTTACCTCATTCACTTGTCACATGGCTCTCATAAGGATTTCATAGGATATAAGCATTCACTAAATAAAGATTGTTTCCAACAAATCATATGCAATCAATATAGACATGAAACCATGGAAATTTAACTAAATTTAGGTTTTCCATATCATTCACTGCGATATCATGTATCCAGAATAAAATTCAATTAAGATAACCCATGAGGTACATCCTAACCACTTATAGGATTACTAGTCCCTTTCAATAAGGTTGAAACTCTAGTGATGTCACAATTAGGTTAAACCCTAATTACATCATTTGATATAAATCTGAAAAACATTCTCACTGGGAAGTGTTGTATACGTTTCTGATATGAATCTACCATTTAGGAAACATTCAAACAGAGAAGGAATCCATATCATATCACTTTGCAACAATCTTAAATCAAACGGACATTTCAGGGTTTAGAATCACATACTAAGCATTTAGGGATTTGGATGCTATAATCAAATTTCATGCATTACACTGTTTGAAGGAAGAACCCACTCACCCCAAGGTGTGAAAACACCTCAAAACTGCAGCTCAACTCAGGGGATCTCGAACTCATATCAAATCCCTAGCAAATCTCCCAATTCTTCTTCCATTCAACTCGGAAACCTTGAAAATGAAGGATTATGAAGAAAGGGTGAGAAAAGAGGGAATTTCGACATCATCTTGGATCAAATCAGAGCATGGACGGAATCTTGACATGAGAGAGAAGATTCACCATAAAAGTCTATGCAAAGAATCCAAACTTACTTGATTTCACCATTCCTGGAACCGCAAAACCCTAATTCAACAATTCCTCCTCTTTCTCCACTCAAACCCTAACTCTCCCTCTCTCTCTAGATTTTCATTTCTCTGGAGTGAATGACGAAGAATGAGAGCTGCTTGTGTGTGTGGTTGCTCATATAGACCATTTGAGCTGCTTGGGTCAATTGCATATTGACCCCACACTCAACTTTTATTATATTGGCTGAATATTCAGTTATACAAAAGTTACTGTAATTCGTTTATTTCAGAGATCAAACCTTCTCCAAAAATTATGGGAATTTAGCACGTTGTTTATATGATCTATAAAGCTTCAGTTAAAATTTGAGATCATTTGGAGTTACCAATAAATAATTAAAAATAGAACAGTGCACTGCTATCCAGAAATATGCAGAAATGTCATTTGAAGCAAAAATGCCTCAGAACGGCTGTGCTAGCTGCCACGGCCGTGCAAGATGGACCCAGCACGGCCGTGCTGCCTACCACGGCCGTGGTGCATTGATTTCAGCAGATTTGAGTAGAAAAGTTGGTTAATAGTTTAATTCTTTCAAAACGACCGTGTGGCCTTGCATGCCCGTTCCACCAAAGACCTAACACGACCGTGCTACCCAAGCATCCAACTATCATTTCTATTTTTCTATGCCTAACTCTATCATTCCTTCCCAAATGAGCTTATTTGTTGAAAAC
This sequence comes from Alisma plantago-aquatica, assembly GCA_963693085.1. NCBI lineage: Eukaryota > Viridiplantae > Streptophyta > Magnoliopsida > Alismatales > Alismataceae > Alisma > Alisma plantago-aquatica. Next base: position 1,039,696,285 of record OY856410.1, on the reverse strand, counting down.
CCTAATTCAACCGACTAGAGTTTATATATCTCAAACCCTAATTATACAAAGAGATAGCATGCTTGGGGTTCTCATTAGATTTAACATATTATAATTGAGATATCATCATTAATTAGATTTAAGCAATGATCAATCCAATTAAATATGTAATCATCCAGGTAAACCCTAGTTTACCAATTAAGCTCAAATGGGGTCGTAACAACTCTCCCCCCTTAGAATGTTTCGTCCTCGAAACATAAACCCACAAGAAAGATACATTCAAGGTTAATTTAAGCTTCTAAAGCCTTCCATGTCATTATATTCTTGTATTTCATACCTGAATATAGTTTTCAACATTAGATCTTTTAATTCTTTACTAAATCACAACATATTTCAAATAGTTCTCAATGATATCAAGCAAATTCTTTATGCCACAGTCAAACATAGAATGAAAAGATAAACCATCACGCTTTCGCTGCGCAACTCTGATACTCTGATACAACTATCTCAACTTATGCTGCTCAGAGAGTTCTATTGTTCTGTATCACCTTTAAGTGACAAAAGAAAGTTCACCATGCTGTTTTAAACTTTAATAACATGCTACTCAAATAGCAAAACAGTCTTGAATTAAAAGACTAAATTCAACAATCAATTGCACAATACTACTCTTAGCATCCCCATTGGGTCATGGATGCATGAGGTGAAGCATTACCACCTCATTCCATACTATCCTGTTTTGATCCTGGGACCTGTGGTTTATGGGCCCACACACAATACAAAGTGTAACCATCACATTATATCATTTTAGGGTTTCAACAACAGTAATAAGGTAATCCACGATTGTATCAGTCATTCAAGCACTAATCATACTCAATTACCATCACTCAGTTATATTAGAGCTAGGTATAACAAGCTACACCTTATTAGGGTTACTTGTCCAGAAAATCTGATTATCATCCCTTTCTATTAATATGAGTGAATAGGTATAACTACCTTATTCAGGATATCCCTCCATGTGTTATGACATCATCCAAACCGTATCACCATATCACAAATACACAATAGTAAGATGCATATCAGGTATGAATTACTACAATTATCATACGCCTTTAATTTAACATATAGCTTACACAAATACCCTGAAATCATATGTAGAACCAACTTTCATACCTTAATATGCCTTCAACAAATCATACATGTAAAAACAAATTTACATATTACACAAAGCTAGTGTTTTCCCATTTCTCTCTGCTCATTCATTACTTCTTTACTTTTTGCTACCTATCCTTTTCATATGATTATATACAATAAACATCATTAATATTGAAGCATTTAATATAGGAATAGATTATTCATCATTCTTGCTATCACATAAGAATTTATTTCTTATCGCACTTCATCATATTGTATGTCACTATTACATTCACTAGATGACCCTACCAAGGTAGTTATGCATCATATATGATTCATTTTCTTATCATTTCATTCCCACCTTGCTCTCAATAAGGAATATATGAAAGAGAAGATGATTTTAAGACTTGGAATACTTGTATTCAAACATTCCCTTAATACATTCTCGTATGTAGATTTACTTAGTTATCAACAGAGATATTTGATTAATTAGCACTTGCTTGAATCTCACAACCTCTTTATTTTATAACTTCTCCATCATATTTCAAACCCTATCTTACGTTTCATAGTCCTCTTACCATATACTACTCTTTAACCCGTCATCTTTAATTCTAAATTTTTTTTTCTTATGACCATGTTGCTTATTCATATGTATGGTCATGTATACCATGTTGCACATATTTCCTCCTTTATCTTTATACTATTGCGAAGTTAACGTTCTAAATTAATAGTCCTTCTATTAGTTTTTCCTCATGTTGAATACATTACATATTTTTCATTTTTAAATCAAGTGGATCATGCATGGGTCAAACATAGTTTCTCTTTCAATCAAGTTTTTCTCTCCTGAATACAGTCTACCTTTGTATGACTTATTCATTCGTTAAACTACACCTATGTTCTTTGCTTAGAAACTAGTTTGTTGTTCTAGTCTTATGAATTACATGTTCATACGATCCTCTTCACTTTTACTCTTTTGAAGACTCTTTACTTCTATGGACCTATTGAATGCTCAACCCTATTCTCTACTTAGCCTTTGCTTTAGAGTTCATAAAAGCATTATACTCTATTCTATGATTCATTCTTCATGATTGATTCTTGCTATCTTGAACCATACATACATTTCACGTATCTTTTCTATATTTCATATGTATAACTCACATAACATTAATCAATAAACTGATTATGAATCTCATATCATGTTACTTTATTCCCAATTAAGGGTTTCTCATATGAGGCCCCAAAATTGAACCTCAGATATCAGTTTCAACTAATTCTTAGTTGTTCTGATCTTGCCCATATGTTTCAACATCTTACTGTATGTACATTCTTACTCTGATGTGGGTCTAATTATTCAAATTCTATTCTTATTATACTATTGATAGGATTCATTAGATCCTAGTAACGCATCCTGCCAGCCGGACCAGGCCAAACCTGAAGTCCTGAAGCCAAGAACTACAAAGGATTACTCAACTCCTATTCATCTCAGAAGTGTGGAAGAAAACTTATCCACTAACAAAAGCTCATTCAAAGGTCAATTCTAGTCTACTTGTTACAAATAATGAAATCAATAAATGCTACAACTACATAGTATACAACAGATATTAAAGACCCATATTTCAAAGTATTGAATATTTCAATTCAAACATATAAGAGCATTTCTATACATTTCCAACAAAAACAACATTATGAAATGTAAGTTCTATCTCCTTTTACATTTATGCTCTTAATTCTTGTTTCTTTTCTCGTTTTCTAACCCTAACATTTCTAGGGTTCCTCTCTAGACCATTCTTCCACTTATACCTGGCCAGGGTATACGTGAAAGAATAGACAGAGTAGCTTGTACTGGTTGATCCAAGTACTCAGATATCGGGCCAGGATATCCAAATACTCAAATCCCCAAAGCTAACATCAAACATCTCCTATCTGCCACACATAGGACTCTAACTTACTAACTTAATGGTCCTTGACAACTCACCCTAAGCTCTGATACCAAGCTGTTACACCCCGATCTCACAATTTCCTCAAATCATGAGATTAGGGCATAAGATAGGATTTATATGTAACACAAAGAACACCCTTAACTTTTTCTTTTCTTAAAAACTCTTGTTTCTTCGCATTGAACCACATAAAACATCTTAACAAGGGAATCTGAACATTTCCTTTACTAATCAAACTTTAATAGTAAAGATACATGTATAAACATTCATGATGTCTCTCACACATTATGCACATGAAACTTGCTAATTAGCATACATATCAAAGAGGAACAATATTACACATTGTAATTACAACTCTCTCTCTTAACTCTTACTGAGGACCTAGAGTGACAAGGACCGACTGACTCAACTAATCTCATAATTGACTCCTGTGGCAGATCTACACTGATGCTCTGACCATCTTCAAGTCCACGCGGTTAACCCTAAAAATGTTTGAGTAGAGGGGTGAGCCTACTCGCTCAGTGAATGAGTACTTCAAGGAAACAGACTAATGCACTAATGTGATTACAGATATAACTTTGAGTAAACGATATGAAATATAACAACAATAAATTCTACACTGAGCAGTTCTAAAGCAATATAATTAAAATAACAAAGAATGTAAATATTGCATCCAAAGAATAACTACTAGAAAACTATGCTCTAGTCTTCCATAACTCTTTCATTTATAAGGAACTCTGTGAACCTATATGATCATATTTTAGATGATTATTATTATGCCCTAATCATATGCAGTGTACTCTGCATATAAAGATCCGTAGCGAGCTACGATCCCACCGTACAAGACTTAGCGACACACCCGGGAAGTGCTAAGTCTGACTGCCAGCCCTGGTCTGCTGCAGGACTCTCAGGCTCACAAGGCCTCAGGCTCACAAGGCCTCACTACACTCTCAAAAGAATGAACTCTAGACTCCTCCTCAAACCTGAGCACACAGGCGGAGAGTCTTACCGGGTTACCACCGTGACACAAGCACGGATTAATGTTGAATAACCCCTATTTACTCCAGTGTCACCGTGACATCGCACACGTTGTTGTTGAACACTTCCTCTCTCTATCCTCGTGCCTGTGACTCCGCACAGTTATTGTTGCAACACGAGTTTCACCCCCTGGTTGCAGACCTCTCAAAAGGGGTTCTACGGTGTTAGGGCACCTAAGTCTATTAACTGATTAACATATAAAAAATTAAACAGGAAAAACACATTTCATACTTATTTCACATTCTGGGTATCACTTGAAAACACATATATATCATTTGTCATCTTCAACATGACTCAGTAACATCCCTTTCTAGGGCATGTCATATCTCATCACCTGCAATTTACGAGATATGTATTGAAATATAAGAAGCCCTGCAGTATGTAGATATCATCTCAGAGAGAACAAGCATATAAAGTTAAATGCACTAGAAACATACAATTCAACAATTAAGCATCACCACATCTCATATCGAGACCTTTCATATTACCATAGCATGATTCATTGAACACCCTATCCTTAGGGTTTCATTTGCTTTATTCATTCATCACATGCCAACACCCTACTCTTAGGGTTGCATTTGCCTCATTCACTTTTTCATTTACCTCATTCACTTGTCACATGGCTCTCATAAGGATTTCATAGGATATAAGCATTCACTAAATAAAGATTGTTTCCAACAACCTGGGTCATTTTTGGTCAAAGAGTTTTTCGATCGAGAGTGTCTCGGTCGAGAAGTTTGTCGACCGAGAATGACTCTATTTCAATATTTTAAACTAAGTACTAAGTGTATGTATGAGTGTGCAGTTGTGACACTGTTGTAGGGAGTGACCTATCTAAGTGTTGTGATTGACTATGGAAGATCTAAACGCTTGATTTACATGATATCTAAGTACTTGTACATTATATACTTGTACAAGTTTTTACATTTGATTACAATCATGAAATTAAAACATTTTGAGTATATAGATCTCCCAAGAGTTTGTCATCCATCTAATTTCTGCAACACTCAAGTAGCACGTTAGATCCACAAGAATGAAATGTTTTTCATTATCAAAATAAAGGGATTAAATGATGTCCATTTAGCCAACTGATATGCTTGCTAAATTAAATGATTACCAAACTCAACCTATTTTATACACACATTCAGATTATGATTTCTTAGTAAAAGAAAGAAATACTTTACTATCTAATCTTGCTCCAGTAAACCTGGATATAACTAAAAATCTTACTGAAAATACTGAATTATGAAAAAAAAAATCTAGATTAATGCAGGGAAGCAAAAATCTTGATAACATATTAGATAATGCTTCTAAATAGATAGGAATGAGAGGTTTAGGATATGTTCTGAAAAACAAATCCTCACATATGCCTATAACCAAAAGGATATATACTTCCAAGACTAGATCTATATATGTACCTAAGACTAAAGTTGCAAATTCTAAAATTGTTAAAAATAGAAATGAAATATGTTTTGTCTCATGTCATTATTGTCAACGTTCTTTTCACTATCTTTCTCATGCGGATATCGCAAGAAAGGAGCCCTTGACATGGTTTGGATTCCAAAATGCACAACGTAGATTAAAAAGGAAACTTGTTGAGATTTGACCTATGCTTAATTTTATTATTACATTTATGTCTTATCTCAACTTAATTTGAGATTAAATTTGTATATTTTTTCTTATAAAAACTCATTTGCATAGTTTTTAGTTATTTCTTCATTTGCATATATTACTAAATAGAAACATTGGTTTATCCAAAACTTGTTATCGGTCGACAAAAATTTCGATCGTGATGTCTCTTGGTCGACAAATCATCTCCACCGAGAACAAGCCAATTAGAGATTTAAGTTGAATATTTAATCTTTATAAGAAAATGCATTAAAATTCATATATGTAAAAGTCATTCTAACTTGATAATATGAGTTCCGTTCATGATATCCATGCTAACCATCATGGACTCTAATTGAGTACCAAAATCCTATCAACCTTGCAAGATTGAGTGGTTGATGGTGGATGCTCCAATCACATGACCAGAGATTAAAATGCCTTCAATACACTTGAAAAGAGAAATGGAGGATTAGTCATATTGGAAATAGTGGCAAAGGCACCATCATAGGAATAAGAAATAATCATGAAAAAGGAGTAAACGAAGTGCGCATGATAGAGATGAAGTTCAAAGGTAATGATAATGACAAAGTATCTCCCTCTACTCTAGAAAATTATTCATATACAACTTTCTATAAGAAAATAAAAAAAATTAACTTATCTTTGGATAAAATTTCTAATAGTATAAGTGGATTGCATTCTCATAATCATGATGGTACTCAGTGACTTATTTCTAAACATGTTAAGAAGTAGAAAGATCACTAGTCTTTATTTGCAAATCATTTTTGGTCTGAATATGTACCATCACATTTATCTACTTTAATTTAGTCATCGTATTTAGCGAGAGTTTCCCACTAAGGTTGAGTCATATTGTATTTATACTTTCTATCTTTTGAGATGACAAAGGAGGATAAATTATTCAAATAAAAAACTCTTTCATTTGTGTTTAACAAAATTTATTTGGATATTTTAAACTTGGTCATCATATTCAAACTTTTACTTGATGCTTTGTTTCTACATTTGATGTGAATGATTTATCATGAAGTTTGGGATCTTAAATTGCTATCTTTTTTAGTGAATCCTTTTTCTTGTGTTTGATCTCTATTTACTTGTTATGAGATCAAAGGGGCGATCAAAGTTTCTTTGAATATAATTTGCATATCTTTTTTTCTTCTCTAAATTGATTCTCTATATCAATGTAGGCATAACAACCTTTTACATTTGGTTCAAACATTCTATTAGAGCTATTATAATGGTACTTAGTGTCTTCTCTATACCTATATGGGCTTAACATCACTTATATTTGGTCTAGAGATACTTTTTTGATCTCATTGTATGCTTAATTGAGTATGTATATCAATATGGGCTTAACATCCCTTGTATTTGGTCTAAAGGTACTTTTCTTGACCTGATTTTTATGCTTAATGGATTCTGTAATCATTTTTGGGCTCAACATGCCTTGAAAATGATTGAGAAATCAATTTCTATTTTTGACTTTTGATTTTCATGGCATCTCTATATAATGGTGCACTTAACATTCCTTACTGTTGGTTTAGAGTATCTTTTTGATATTTGTGCTTTATGGGATCTTTTTATCATGAAGGACTTGAAATTCCTTTCATTGGTAATTAGACAATCTTTTTGATGTTCTTGGATCAAATATGGCATTTTGACTATGACCTAATGTGATTAATGACTATTCTTGTTTTCAAATTTTCCCGTCAATTGATATTCTTTTCTTAATTAGTACACTGGGTATTAAATTTTGCCTCTCTAAATGAGTATCTTGTTGAGGGGGAGTGTCTCCTTGAGGGGGAGCACTAGTAAGTACTGGACCTTTTTGACTTCTAACAAAGGTGGAGAGTTGTTGGAACAAATGGGCTCTATATGGGGGTGAATAGAGATAAAAATACTTGCAAAAAATTTGTTAGACCTTCAAGTTACTACAATGTCTGGGATTGCAAATGTTGAATTTGTAGTGCAACTAAACATACACAGCAAGGATGAGAGTGAGAGACCCCTAACCTTGCTTAAAATGTTGAACAAGCTTAATTATCATAATTTAATTCTTAGAACCCTAATCTAACCTTTTAATATGCTTTTGAATCATAAGACAAGCTTAAGTTTCAAATTTGGTCCAATTTGGACACTGTTTGTGCAAGTTATGCAATTTTACACACATTTTGGACTTTTATGTAATTTACCCAAATATGAGGTTTTACTTGCATTTGTCACAATAATTATGTTCCTTCGATGTTATATTATCATTATTGAGCTTGTTGAGCCATGGGGTGCCTAGTTGAACCTTGGTTTGGAGGTGTTTTCTTCAAGGGTATTTTAAGGTTTACCCCTTTTATGGATGCGCTACCTTTAGGAGCTATCAACCAATGGTTTATTTGTTTGGCTTGAAAATTCAACAAACGGTTCCTAAGAAGGTCTCCATGAATGGTGGGTCAGCTGCTTGTGTGGTTTATTGTATATACTTAACAGTTTAAGGCCATAGACACATGGGGAGGTACTTGTACACCTCATGCTTCTTCTCTACCTTATCCTCCAAGCTTCATATATCTATCCTTAAGCTCCCAAACAAAACTTTTGCTCTCTACCAATTCCCTCCTTCTAAGAGCATCACCCTTCCCCTATTTTTCCCTAGAGATGCTGTCCACAATAGAAGAAGGTGTGGATCTTCTTGGTAGAAGCATCTAAGGTTACAATTTACTTCCTTTAAGGTTTCTAAAACTCCTTCTTGGTGATTTTGACCTAAACGAGTAAGTATCCCATTTTTCCTCAATTTCTTTCTCTATTCTTCTTCCTCCTACCTTTCTCCAGGGAAGAACCTTTCTCTTCCATGGTAGAAGTTGCTCTAGAACTCAAGAATCTACCTTTCTTACTTCTTCTTCTAGGGTTTTGCTTCCTTGTGGAAAAGGGTGCCTACTTGACCGAGTTTAGATCTAAAACTTGGCTTTTCTTGCCTTTTTTGCTTGAGTTTCTTGCTTCTAGAAGTTTTTTCTTCTCAGTAGAGGTGAGTTTTATAACCCTCTTTACTTATATTGTTTACTATAAGCTTGTTATCTCATGTTCTTGCTTAAAAATGGTGATTTAAGCATTAAGAAGCTAAGCTTGTTTGGGATTTCGATTATTATGGTGTTTCCTATTTTGTTTCTACTTTTAGATGAATCTTTTATCATGTGCACCTTTTTTCCTAAGGAAGTATATGACTTAGTTCAGTTTGGTATCACCACCTATGCTAATAAGCACCTATCAATCGATGGTCCATATTAGGGTTTCTAGGTTGTTTTCTTCTCTAAACACATGTCCCAATGGTGTGGTCTTCATGAAAACCAGAGGTGGTAACCAAAGGTGATGAACGATGGTGTGAACTGATAGACACACCTTAGGTCAATGTTAGGCTCTCTTGGAATCTCAATGAGCAAAGGTTTGATTCTCTAATGATGGTATCAATCAATGGTGAAATTAATTCAACATCCAATGAAGAAAATGATAGTAGAGATGATCCTATCAACCAATGGTGACACAATATGTCATAACCGATGGTGGATAAGATCACCACAACCTATGGTGAGTCAAATATTTAAATGTAGATTCAATTAAGCCCTAAACCAATAGTTTCTTGGTTCAATTGATCTAATGGTTAGACTTATACTCTAATGGATGCTTCTGAAATTGAACCTGATCCAATGGTTAGAATCTAATACTTCATCATCTAATACTTTTGAATAATGGACTTGATCCAATGGTTGAGATTGGATTCTTCAATATCCAATGATTTGGATTGAAACCTATAGTATTACATATGATTTCTAATAAATCTGAGTTTGTTGGTTTCCCTTAAGTGATCAATTTAAGGAGCTTGATTGTTGAGATGATGGCTTGCTTAAAATGTACAACCAACTGCATAATGTTCCAACATCAAAAACTTTTGTACAAAAGTAGAAACAGATAGGAAACCTTGTTTCCAACTGTAGAACTCAACTTCCTTCTTCTTTAGAGCAGTAGTGCAGATGTACTTTCCACAGAAAAGCACCAGAAACTACTCCCATGTCATGGTTGAGATGTCACGAGTTCTAACAATTCCATTCCACCAAACTCTAGCTGGTCCATCGAGAACATAGGCAGCAAATCTAACTTTTGGTGTGAAGGACATGCCATACCATCAAAAGTCCTCTCTAGAGCTAACACCCAATCATCTGCTTTATCCACCATCTCTAGCTCTCTTCACCCTTGAAGTAGGGTGGTTGCATCTTCATGAACTCCATGATTGAATATTCCTTAGGTTTGTCAGACACAAGTGGGTTGTTTAACTTCCCTACCATGACTATGGAGAGAATCTGCCTCAACTTGGTCAACTCTTGTTCACGAGTGATGACTATTCCCGTATTAGTGGCAGTAGAGGCTATGGTTTCCTATCCTACTGATGGTCCACTTCTGGTTGGAGGAGTTCCTTGTGTCATTGGAGTGGTAAAGGGTATATCCATCCTTGGCATCCCAAACCTAGGGTTCTGGGGTGTCTCATAGCTGGACATGTTGTCAACAGTCGAGTTATCTTCCGCCATGAGGGTTTTGTCTGCACAAGGCAAGGGTACTAGGCATAATCAACCTAAGATAAAGGTAAACATACCAAGGGAGACAAGATTGAAATAGTTAGATAACCGACAACCACTGACTATGATGCCATGCTGTAAGGAGTGGGATCCCAGAGGGGAACCACTCCCTACTAGAAATAGAAATGCTACATCCCTTGAACCAAACACCATATAAATTTTTTCACCAAAAGGATGATAACCAATTCATTCAACATGTATGTATCATAAAACCAAAAGTAGCAGTGGAATATAAAAGTTCTAGCTATTACAAGCTTGATAACATAATACAACTCTCCACCAAACATGGGTGAGGTAAAAGGAAAACTATATAATCAAATAAGGATCCACCGGAGGGTCATCTAACCACCTCTTCAAGTCTCCCAAAAGCTCAGCTATAAAGGTTGTCGTCCAAGTCCACCTTGTATATCCTCTCCTTGATCTAAACCCGGGGATGGAAGCATGCCCCACAAAAGGAGAAGAAAAGAAAACATCAACAAACTTTGGTATGTGCATACTAAAAAGGAAAATTGAGCAATATATGGAATTAAGGACAACAAATATAAAGGCTTTCCATAAAAGAGAAAAGTACTACCCAAATAGGGCATAAAAGAAAATAGTCACAATGACAGAGATAAATAAGAGCAAAGTTTAACAATAAAGCATCCACGTGTTTCACCTGTGACAATACTAGACAATATAAACATGTAGGTAGGAAGTAACACATATACTAAAAATATGACGTGAGTGGGAGCTGTATACATCCGCTCTAAATATGGAGTGGATAAGAACTATATACATCCACCTGAGCAGGACAGGGTACACATCTTCTCAAAATAATTTCATATGCAGGAATTATCACCTCTGCACTCATATGTGGGAATGTTCACCTCCACATAAAATAACATGTAACATTATCCTTGCAGTCACCACATGATGCATAACAAAGAATAATCAATTATAAAAGAGAATAAGAAAGATGAGAGCATTCAACAATTACAATAAGTAGGATCACATGATCCTAATCAACCTTCACCATAAAAGTGGGAAAAAGATCATATAACACCATGATCAATGTATAAGAAAGTGATTAAGAGAATGTCCAAATATGATCACAAGATCAGTAACAAATAAAATATTTCACATGAAGCATATTTTCCCAAAGAACAAGATATTGTAAAGGATAATGTCCATAGGACCAAGAGAAGGATAAAGATAGGTTATTCCTTAATAAAGAATACTTGGGGATGCAAACATACCTCTCTTCAGAGTCTACTCTGCCTAAATACAACTCTAGGTCCAAACCTAGGCCTCCAAAGAACCTATTAAGCATATATGTAGATTCTAGGTCAATTTCACATTGATTATTCAAACCCTAAAAACTATGCCATATATTCAATTAACTTTTCCTGAGTCGAAAACATATTTTATTATATTTTTCTTACTTATATATATTTAGTTATGGATTTCACAAGTTATTATATATTTAGGTAAATTCACTAAAATCACATATTTCCAAGATTAGATTCGAGCAACAAAATCAGTACCACTAGATAGCCCTAATTTTTTTTTATTTCAAAACATATTTTATTTTATTTTTTTGAGCTACAAATAATTAGTTATGAATTTTTGAAATTCGGCCAATCATATAAATCCATGTCAACAACATGCTCAGAGAGAGGAGAGAGAGAGAGAGGGCATCCGCGTGACTTGGCCCAATGGTGAGCCACCAAGTCATAGTTAGAACCCAATCATCCGCTTGCTGACTCTCCCAAAGAAAAAGGAAAGAACGTGCAAAAAGACAAAAGTGACCCTCATGAGAAAAAGCAAGGAAGAAGGAAAAACAAGGGCTAGACGAGTAAAAACACAAGGGAGATTCATCTCCTCCCCAGGCCATGCCATGGCCAAAGATTCTGCAAGCAGAAGCTTGCATGAAATTGGGGAATCCTTCCACACGCTATTGTTTGAGAAACCAAGAACATAGAGAGCAAGAGGGATATCATGAACTTACCAAGCATGTTAATTTGGCTGTTGGTGTTGCAGTACACAAAGGACGAACACTGCAAACTTGAGGACAAAACCCGATCCACGAGAGCCACAACAAGGATGAACGAGTAAATTGAGAGAGAAGAAATGTTTCTCTAATGCCAAGGATGCTCCAGGTAGAGACATATATATAGGCGGGGTGAAAGAGTCGGAGAGTCAAAAGGTAGTTGTGAAGCTTCTCAATAGCAACTACGGTGTTCCCTAATTCCTTTCCAAAATAACACGAGTAGATGATCATTGCATGAGGAATCCTCTCCCGATTCCAACACAAGAAAAACCGCATTAAACCATTGAGGACCGAGCAAGAAAATAACAACTAACTAGGTGTATGCTGTCACGACCTCCCTTCTAAAATAACACAACCATAGTGGAAGCATTTGCACATAATGGAGATCATGAAAAATTGTGAAATGATATCATTGACCAAGAAAAATTTATAGAATAAAATGAATATCCACTAGAGTGCCTTATTACATACCAAAAATAAAAGACTCTAAGTCCAACATAAAAGAGTTCAAAGAATGAAACTCCAACATAACATAACTAAAAGAAAAGACAACTATCTAGAATGGCACCCCACCAAGTAGGATTCACAAACTATCCTTGAGCTTGAGATGACATCCCTGAAGTCTACTTCTTCTCCTCCTCGTCTGTGGACATCTCGTCCCCAACCCATGCAAGGAAACGTAAAACTATGTGAGTGGCACTGAGCAGTTATTAAGAAGAATAGTTTATAATTGAAATAACATGAAGAATAACTTGGAACATAAATACATAACATAATTAGCATGATTATATAGGAACATGATTAACTTAACATGGTTTCATAATAAGAGGTTTTTTTACTTGAGTTGATATAATTGCTCTCCTGATTTGCACCCATAGTGCTCATAAGGCAATTTAAGGCTCACATAATGCCAGTCAAGGCTCACATAATTCTCCCACAGAGCTCATAAGGCCAATTAAGGCTCACATAAGGCCAATTAAGGCTGACATAACATGATTGAGAAAACTATATCAACATAACATGAATTATTATACTTGAACATAGTTATCACGATTTCTTGATCAATTAACATGGTAGTGATCCGTAGTGTTCCAAATGAAAGCATATTCATCAAACTAGTAGAAATGTAAATTCATAGCATTTGCATAGTTTTCATAAGCATAAATTAAATAATAGCATAGTTGCACTTTATTGAGTAATCATAACCAAATAAAAAAATAATGAAACCCACAACCCTAGAATTATACTTAGTGTGCATGATCCACTCACCTGATCCTGAGGAGGTATATTAACAGTAGATGAAGTCCTGCTCAGTCCAAATATCCTGTGAATAACATAATTACACTAAAGATGTTGAATATTTTTTGAAAATTTAGCACAACATAATGATGATGGAATCTTGATATGATCTAGATGGATAATATTGAATAACTATAATTAACTCCTTTGCAAACTGAATAAGTTGATGCTGGAATCTTTATTCTTTGGAAAAATGAATATGAGGATCGTAATGAGAAAGAAAGAACACCATAGCCTAAGCTTATAAACCCTTGTTTCAACCTTGGAGTGATTGTGCACCCAAGATACTTGTAATCATCCTAGTAGTGGTACATATATGATCTAGAGATCTATTTTGTGGGATGTTACACATAGAGTGGTGCCTTATATGTGAAAAAAATATTTGGATTTCCTTAAAGTAAAGAAATAAATTAATTTCAAGGAAGAAATTTCTTTTAAGATGTATATAATGTATGGACCAGATTGTGGCTTAATTTCGAGGACAAAATTTCCTTTAAGGTGTGTGGGATGTGATGGAGTGAACTTATGAGGCCTTTACATATCTAGTGACATATTTGAGTTAATCTTGTTTGGTTTATATTAAGAGCTCTAACTACTTGATGAATTTTGAAGACTTCTTGCCATTAACTTTATGGTTAATATCCATAATTTCATGCCATTTTAAGGTATTTAATTGACTGATAAGATAGTTGAATTTCGGCACCAAATTTTAATTGAATGTAGTTATGATTATTATGAATTTATGATTAAATTTTTAGGATAAAAGGAGGCCCCTTAAGAGAGATATTTATGCTTGAGTTTGTGAAATAATGTGCATATTGAGGTATTTTGGACCAAAGTATTTGATTCATAGGCTAAGTTCAAATTTTAGGTAGTTTCACACACCCTACAGGCTGAGAAGTCACACATTCACATCATTGCATCATAACCACTATTGGATGGCTTGTTATGGACGAGTAGATGTGTTACAAGCCCAATTTTTGGGTTCTTTTGGTGAGAAAAGTAATTTCTCATATTAAAGATATTTGAACAAATAATGATATAATTTCTTTTGAATAAATGGTTTTCATTTACAATAGCCGTGTTGGTTGTTTTGTGGTCTTTATTGGCTATTGGGCTCAATAACAAGGAAATTCAATTAGTAAATGAATAATTGAGTTTTGGAGGAAAGGAAAATGTAGAAACCTCTAGAAGGCAAAAGAATATAATCCAAAGGTAGATTTCGTTCCTCTTGGGTTCTTTGGATTCCAAGGAGACCAAAGTTGCAAAGATAATGCAATAAGAAAAGAAAAGATCAATTAAATATTTCTTTATTAAGAAAGATTTTGAAAACAATGATAAAATGTGGAAAAAAAAGTAGAAAGAGGTATAATTGAGTTATCCTTGGTGGATTTTCGTATCCAAAGGATTCCTAATATTAAAAGGAATGACAATGAGGAAAATAAAAAGAAAGATAAAGATAAATCCTTGAAAAGAGATATTTTAATAAAGAAATAAACAAGATAATGAGAAATAATGGACATAGATGCATCTAGAAGTATAATGAGTATCCATTAAAAAGGATTTCGAAATATTAGAGTTTCTTGGGGTCCAAGGAGCCCCAATAGAGAAAAAGAAAGAGAAAAGGAAAAAAATAACAAAATAAGAAGATAATGTAATACGTCATTAATGACTTTTTGATAATATCAAAAAGAGATGTTATTTGCTTTAAGAAATTAGATTTTCATGGCCAATAGATTAAAAAGCAAGGCTAGAGATAAGAAAAGAGATAATTTTCATATTTCTAATTATCCATGAAATAAAGAATATTAAAGAGATAATTAGGAGAGAGAAGCTTGCTTCCTAATGAAGGAACTTGGGTTCCTATTGGGAAAAGAACTCTTTAACTCATAGATGGTCATCTTAGGGCGTGGATATCCACCCCTATATAAAGGGTAGATCCCCCGGTTTGAAGGGAAGAGAGATCCCACGTAGCCCTCTCTATTCTCCTTCTTCTTCTTCTTTCAAACCCTAACCTTATAGAAAAGCACTATCTCAAGAGCAGCAAGGAGTCATGAAGGGGTTGCATTGGGGGCATGATGCTTCCACAATGACCTAAGGAAGCTCCGCCATCGTCTTCTTGCTCTAACCTTTGTGTAATACCTGCAAGAGGTCTGTAACCTTGCTACAGATCACGGGCATGACACTCATGACACGTGCTGTCTCGGCCATGGTTTGGGGCCTGGTTGAAAGTGGGGGGGGGTGGCGGAGGCAGGGAGCTGGTTTTCGGCCAGCTTTGAGCTTCGAGATGGTGGGAGGCGACCTCATGAAGCACTGCAGGTCGGCGGCAACTAGCGGTTTGTGAGGTTAAAGAAGACCCGGTGGCATTGGACGTTTCTATCCCTCTGCGTTCCCAAGAGACAATCACTTAATTAAGGGCAATAACGTAATTCCACTATGTTTCCAAGCAGCCGAGATACGTTGCATGGAAAGGGACACATGGCACTCTCTGATTGGCTTTGGTAAGTAATTTCTTACAAAAATTGTATCTAAATATTGGTAGCTCCGATGGGAACATGCAAAATATGAAAGTTGATCAGAAAAATAAGAGGAATCCATTAAAAATATATTTAGAAGCTAATTCCTCTTGCTATTCTAAAAGTAGTATAATTTATCAACTTTAATGAATTAAAGATTAAGAAACCCTATTTTGAGATGATTAATGTATTTAGTAGGGTTTAATGGATGATTAAAGTTGATATTAACTTGTTAATTGCAAAAATGTACATTAAGAACAAAAAGGATGAAATTTGCACATAATGGGTTTAATTTAGAGATTCATGTGCATAAATATGCTTTAATGGGCCTTGAAACCCTAATATTAGTAAATGTGACTATTAATGACTTTAATTGCTCAATTTCATGATTAAAGTTGAGATATGATAGTTCTAAGCTATTTTGAGTATAAAAGTTCCTAATTATGGATAAATACCCTTAATGTAGTAATTAGGGTTTTCTAATGAAGGATGAGTTGTTAATCCGGAAGGAACCAAAGATGATATGTGGGCCTAATGATCTTGTCATGAATTAAAAAGGATAAAAATGGTAGTTTTAATGTAAAAGAGGCATAATTGACTTAATTGATGGTTAATTGTGCCTTTAATCTGAAATTAAGGTAACATGTTGTTAAAAGGTAATCTTAACATCTTTCGTGAAGTATGGATGAGATAATTAGGGTTGCGAGTAATTGTATAAAATTAGGGACTAAAAGAGTAAAAAAATGAAATCAAGAGGAACCTAATTGCAATGGAAACCCTAAAAGTGGACTAGAAACCCTAGAAAATGAGCTAGGTTTAATAGACCATGATGGCATGATTAATGATAAGGAAAATTGGATGCCTATTTCAGGATCAACTTGGTGTGTGCTTGCTTGGTTTCTTAATTGGCTGAATTATTTCTGCAATCAAGTCAGCTTGACAGGTATGTGGTTAATTATGGTTAATCACATTAGTTTCCCAAAGAGTTTCTCAGATGATTCATCGTATTGAATGCAACTTACTAGTTGGATGTTCATACTTGCAAATTATAAAGTCACTATGATTATCACAATTGTAAAATAAGTGTGTATTCTCGCACCTACATGCCACCCTGATGGATGATGCAAATAGGTCAAGCCCAGGAGGGAAGACCAATGGGCACCATGAGAGGTGACCCCATGCACCAAGCTCGGGATTGAGAAGGTGGCCTATGATATTGCATGACTAAAGGGCACCATGAAGGGTGACCCTAGCCACCAAGCTCGAGATTGAGAAGGTGACCTTAAGTCAATGGAAAAAGAGAAACCCTAAGGTGGGCATGACAAGGTTAGGGGAAAAGCGGTGGAGAATGTCACATTGAAAGCGTAAATTGGCTTGTTAATTAACTTGATTGTGATATTTAGATTGTTATCCATATTTGTGAAATTTTGGTTGTCCCCACATACCAGCATATTCCGATATGCTGACTGACGTTTTGTTTGTCGGCATTTTAGGTACAAGATTGAAAAAGACAAATAGTAAAGCGGCATATGTGTCATTAAATAAGAATTAAAGTACAAGGAGGATTAGTTAGAATAGACTCCAGATGTGGATAGAAGTAGATATCCAAGTTTTTGAAAAGGTATGCAAAGTTTTATTTTATACCAGTTTTCAGTTTAGTTGGTAGAATTTGATAATTATCATCGATTATTTGTCGAACCTTTGATCCTATTAATTGGGATAATGGCTCTGACCTCTTGGTCTCCCTTAATTGGGGGTTACTAGGAGGCGGGGTCGTTACATTTAGTATCAGAGCATAGGTTCCTCATTTAATATTTAATAACTATTAAATTTTACAAACTCCATAGAACCCAAGGGAGTTATTAGAGGATTTTCCAAAAGACAAAGGTGTCTAGAAAAGGATCACGTCCGGGGGCTGGCAAGATTTTCCTTCGCACTGCTAGTCATTATACGAGGACTCCCGGATCAGTGTGACTGCTCGGCCGATGTCTTAGGATCTGAATCGAAATAAGATACCTTTAGGAATCTCTCATCTTGTTCATCCCTTCTCAACTCAAATGTTGTTAAGGACCTTAAGGATTAGGGGTTTCTCTCTTTTTCCTCACCCTCTTGAGGGATGGGTAAGGTTGATAAGGTTTAAGGAATCCTCCACCAAAGTAATGAAAAGTATGTAAATAAGATGTCATGGACATAAGCTTAATAGTTTAAGCATAAACTTAAGAATAGATACATGCTTAGGTCATATGACATGAGTTGTCATTGCCCTTAGGAGAGACCTGAGGCTAGACCTTATTGTCAGGAGGATGAGTAGAGAAAGTTAGTCTTGGAGGTAGAGACCTCCATCATAAGTAGAGACCTGGCACATCCTTTGAGGATGATGCTAACCCTAACCCTAAGTAGTGGTTAGAGAGAGAGATGGAATGATGAGATGATGTCATGATAGACCATATGGGTAAACATGCTTTTGGATGCCCATATGAGCCATGAGAGGTTGGATGACCTAGCACCTTTTAAAGGGTCGTTCATGTTAGAGAGAAGGATAGTTCCTTCATTGATGAGGTTAGAAAAGGATCTATAGAAACCCTATGGGCTTATGCAAGTAGGGAATAGGATACACCCACTGTACGTCAGTGGTGCGAATAGCTGGCTAAAACTCTATCTAGAAGAGTATGATGGATTACGAGATAAGCATAAAGAACTATGAATAATCTTGAGCAAACACAAGCTGATCGAGCACATGCTTCACCCAGGTAGGGGTATGCTTGTGAGCTTGATCCATCTTCATGGAGGGAGGACCTCGAGTAGTAAGGTTGTTTGTAGGGTTAGCTCTAGAGAGAGAGAGAGAGCATGACCCATGCAAGAAGGTCGGAAGCCTAGACTCCAAGATACGAGGAAAAGTGGGGAGTTGAGGATGATGCGACCTAAGTGGATGATAGTGGTTGCCTCATGCTTGATCCCTAGAGGCTGATGATATCTTGGTTTCCATTAGAGGAAACAAACCCTAGAGAGAGGATGAGGCTTCTGGTACCTATGTGCCTATGGTATAGGTGTTTACCTTCTAAGATAGGAAGAAGAGTTCCTTAGACCTGGAGAGGTTTAGTAACATGTTGTGAGGCCTTGTACCTTGTTGGTTGTCCTGGAGGAGGACTCAACTCTGAAGTTTTGCTCGAGTAGCCTTATACATGCTTGATACGTGGATAATAGGTTGAGCATGTAGTTGGACACCCAAAAGTGAACCTAGGGTTCCTAGGCCTAAGAGGGGAAGTGGTGTACATGATGCTCATGATGAGATTTGAGTTTCTATAGAATCGAGCATGGTACTCCTCATGATTAGAGGAAAGGGAAAACCCTTGAGTCAAAGGTATGTTTGATGAACCCCTCACAGCTAAGTTGGTGACATGGGAAGGTATGTTCTTGGTCCAATGTTGAGGAATGAGAATAAGTATGACCTAGCAAGATTTAGTAGGTGGTCTGCTTGTGCCTTAGTAGCTTGCTAGAGTTAAGCATGCTCATGTGGATGTAAACCCTAGACCTAGGGATGTTTGTGACCTTTGTTATCAAGGTGTAGTTTCCTCCCATCCTGGGAGAGGGGGCCCTTTGTAGGGTGTATACCAGTTTCTGTTGGTTTTGAGGTAACCTAAAGAGGTCTCATAGGATCTTAAGAATCTAAGTGAACAGTACATAGCATGACAATGAACCTGTAGACCCATACATAACCATCTCCTAGTGCATGTGGATGTGTTACCATGGAAGTGACCAGTGTGGGGCCTGACCAAGGTAGGCAGGTCACCATGACCCCTATGAAAGGATGAAATTCATCCCATGAATGCAGAGAGAGATGATGAAGGCTTGGGTAAGGTTCTAAGTTGGACATGTACTATGTTAGAATCCTAAGTCTATCCAAGGGTCAGGTAGGGATAAGACCGATGGAAGTAGGAGTTGCCTAATTCCCTAGTTTCACATGACCATAGGGTCGAGAGGTAACAACTATCATTGTCTGAGGGCCATGGGTTAGGAGATTGATCACATTCATGAACTCATGGGACCCAAAGGGCAGATGAGTAGGGCACTCTCTGGATGCATAAGAGAAGAGGGATGACCCCAAAAGTGCCGACACCCTACAGATCTAGAGGATATGACCAAGGATTGTGTGTGGACCCAAGTAGGTTCGAGACCAGTTCTACATGGAAGTAACTTTGATATCGAGATGATTGTGATATAGAGACGTATGCTGCACATTTCCAACTTAAATTTGTAGGTGTACTGGCAAGGTGGGATGTACCATCTGTACTCTTGGAATAGGAAGAACTCTGTGTTTGGACGACTGCCAAATGCTTATTTACTCTTGTTATGGGAGTGAGAGATAGGACAGTACACATGCCATACACCAAGGATAAAGATGATGTGAGTTGGAATGTTGCTATGAGGTATGAGGACATACCCTTGTGGAGTAAATGATGTGTACATGGTTTATCAACCTCAAGAGAATTTGAGGATGTTTTAACATGAGCTATGTGGAATTTTCAAGTGATACAAGGGTGAGTTTGATAACTAAGAAGATGAGCTCAGAGTGTTCATGATGAGGATAGACTTAGAGTTGAGCTGTGGTAATAAGTGAAGGTGTATGTCTTCAATATTTCGTATCACCTAAGGATGTGAAGTGGTAATGGATGCCTTGGTTGAGATGCAACCGCTTAGTTTAGCTAGAGGCTAGAAGAGGCTATTGGGTTAGCCCTAACTTTGAAAAAGGAGATATGTTTGGCTAACACACAGATGTAACGAGATCGTTGAATGAGTTAGTGGTTGCTTAGCTAGCCAGCCTAGGGCTTATCATGATAAAAGGATGGTTGAAGAACCTCGAATGCACTTCTCTGGAAAAGAAGGGGATGAAACCTCGACTAGAGTGGTTTGGGGTTTCCGAGGAATCAATATTGAGGAATCATGACATACAAGAGATCATGATTTTAAGTTCACCATACACTGGGGTACTACGAAGATAGTAAGTGACAGTAGTACTTTGGATGCTTGCACGTGGCTTGTCACCATTCAAGCTAGGAGGTGAAGGACGAACACCAGTAACCCAATGTTTTGATAGAGAGGATAAAGAGTCCCCGAGAGGGAATGGGAGTTGATCACTATGGATGTTGTGGTAAGTCTCCCCTAGACCAAGGAAGATCAAGATGCAATATGGGTTATGGTAGATCGCCTTACCTAGATGACATGAGAAAGAAAGAATACTTTCAAGGGAGAGATTCGGTTGAACTACATATGAGAAAGATGGTTCAACTACACCATGATACGAGTTCAAAAGTCCTTGAGTATAACCTAAAGATTCGCTTCCATGCGGTGGAAGTAGATACATGAAGAACTCAATGTTAGTACAGTTTATCACCCCTAACTAATAGGATGATCCAGACTAGAGGGTCTGATGAGAGAATGTGTGCTCATTCAGGGTGATACATAGAGACAGTTCTTGTCCTCTGTAAGATGTGATGATAACCACCATAGCCAGTATCGTGATACAAGAAAGCTATGCAAGGGAGGTTGTGTCGGTCACCACTTCATTGAGATGATGTTGGTGAAGGGGCCTCACGAAGGTTAGAAAAGAACCACAGTGTGTGCAAATGAAGTCGCTTTGATCGTGCAATGGTTGTGAGAGAGAGAGCCCATGGGCGACATGAGTCGTGAGCTGATGTAAAGTAGACTGACATGCAGTTCTCTGTGGGAGAGTATGTGATGTGAAAATCCGACCCCTCTAAGTTATAGCTAAGAGAGAGCTGAGTCCCGACTGCATGGTCCATTTGAGATGGATTGGTGGAGATGGTTGTGTTTAGCCTTACCCCTCAGGATAACATGATGTATAATGTGTTCCATGAGTCTGATCTAGAGCACTATGTGAGGTACCCAAGCCATGTGCTGAGCCCTGAACCTATTCAGCTTTACGAGAGGCTGAAATGTCCTGAGTCACCTATGAGGGTACGATATACCAAGGTAAGAAAGAACTCAAATGGAAGAATATGAGATGATGAAGGTTCTTGAGAAGCACCATGGAAAGGGTGAGGCCACATGGGAGCCATGGTGGACAAAGGAAAGACTTATCTTGTTTGTTTGTGTGCCTGGTGGAATTTTGGGGGCAAAATTCCTATAAGAGGGGAAGGATGTTACAACCCCAATTTTTGGGTTCTTTTGGTGAGAAAAGTAATTTATCCTATTAAAGATATTTGAAAAAATAATGATATAATTTGTTTTGAATAAATGGTTTTCATTTACAATAGCCTTTTTGGTTGTTTTGTGGGATTTATTGGCTATTGCGCCCAATAACAGGGAATTCAATTAGTAAATGAATAATTGAGTTTTGGAGGAAAGGAAAATGTAGAAACCTCTTGAAGGCAAGAGAATATAATCCAAAGGTGGATTTCGTGCCTCTTGGGTTCTTTGGGTTCCAAGGAGTC
The DNA here is from genome assembly GCA_963693085.1 of Alisma plantago-aquatica. Taxonomy (NCBI): domain Eukaryota; kingdom Viridiplantae; phylum Streptophyta; class Magnoliopsida; order Alismatales; family Alismataceae; genus Alisma; species Alisma plantago-aquatica. Next base: position 1,039,673,674 of record OY856410.1, on the reverse strand, counting down.
CAAAGTTACAAAGATAATGCAACAAGAAAAGAAACGATCAATTAAATATTTCTTTATTAAGAAAGAAATTGAAAACAATGATAAAATGTGGAAAATAAGTGGAAAGAGGTATAATTGAGTTATCCTTGGTGGATTTTCATATCCAAAGGATTCCTAATGTTAAAAGGAATGACAATGAGGAAAATAAAAAGAAAGATAAAGAGAAATCATTGAAAAAAGATATTTTAATAAAGAAATAAACAAGGTAATGAGAAATAATGTACATAGATGCATCTAGAAGGATAATGAGTATCCATTAAAAAGAATTTCGAAATATTAGAGTTTCTTGGGGTCCAAGGAGCCCCAATAGAGAAAAAGAAAGAGAAAAGGCAAATAATAACAAAATAAGAAGATAATGTAATACATCATTAATGACTTTTTCATAATATCAAAAAGAGATGTTATTTGCTTTAAGAAATTAGATTTTCATGGCCAATAGATTAAAAAGCAAGGCTAGAGATAAGGAAAGAGATAATTTTCGTATTTCTAATTATCCATGAAATAAAGAATATTAAAGAGATAATTAGGAGATAGAAGCTTGCTTCCTAATGAAGGAACTTGCGTTCCTATTGGGAAAAGAACTCTTTAACTCATATATGGTCATCTTAGGGTGTGGATATCCACCCCTATATAAAGGGTAGAGCCCCCGGTTTGAAGGGAAGTGAGATCCCATGTAGCCCTCTCTATTCTCCTTCTTCTTCTTCTTTCAAACCCTAACCTTATAGAAAAGCACTATCTCAGGAGTAACAAGGAGTTGTGAAAGGGTTGCATTGGGGGCATGCTACTTCCACAATGACCTAAGGAAGCTCCACCATTGTCTTCTTGCTCTAACCTTTGCGCAATACCTGCAAGATGTCTGTAACCTCACTGCAGATCATGGGATTGGCACTCATGACACGGGCCGTCTCGACCATGGTTTGGGGCTTGGTTGAAAGCGGCGGGGGGTGGCGGAGGTAGGGAGCTGGTTTCCGGCCAGCTTCGAGCTTCGAGGTGGTGGGAGGCGACCACGCGAAGCACTGTAGGTCGGCGACAGCCAGCGGTTCGTGAGGTTGAAGAAGACCCGGTGGCATTGGACGTTTCTACCCCTCTATGTGCCCAAGAGCTGATCACTTAGTTAAGGGCAATAACATAATTCCGTTATGTTTCCAAGCAGCCAAGATACATTGCATGGAAAGGGACACATGGCACTCTCTGATTGGCTTTAGTAAGTAATTTCTTACAAAAATTGTATCTAAATATTGGTATCTCCGATGGCAACATGAAAAATATGAAAGTTGATCAAAAAAATGAGAGGAATCCAGTAAAAATATATTTAGAAGATAATTCCTCTTGCTATTCGAAAAGTAGTGTAAGTTATCAACTTTAATGAATTAAAGATTAAGAAACCCTATTTTGAGATGATTAATGTATTTAGTAGGGTTTAATGGATGATTAAAGTTGATATTAACTTGTTAATTGCAAAAAGGTACATTAAGAACAAAAAGGATGAACTTTGCACATAATGGGTTTAATTTAGAGATTCCCGTGCATAAATATGCTTTAATGGGCTTTGAAACCCTAATATTAGTAAATGTGACTCTTAATGACTTTAATTGCTCAATTTCATGATTAAAGTTGAGATATGATAGTTCTAAGCTATTTTGAGTATAAAAGTTCTTAATTATGGATAAATACCCTTAATGTAGTAATTAGGGTTTTCTAATGAATAAAAGTGGAATTAGTGATAAAAAGAGTTAATGAAAGATGAGTTGTTAATCCGGAAGGAACCAAAGATGATATTTGGGCCTAATGATCTTGTCATGAATTAAAAAGGATAAAAATGGTAGTTTTAATGTAAAAGAGGCATAATGGACTTAATTGATGGTTAATTATGCCTTTAATATGAAATTAGGGTAATATGTTGTTAAAAGGTAACCTTAACATCTTTCATGAAGTATGGATGAGATAATTAGGGTTTGCGAGTAATTGTATAAAATTAGGGACTAAAAGAGTAAAAAAATGAAATGAAGAGGAACCCTAATTGCAATGGAAACCCTAAAAGTGGACTAGAAACCCTAGAAAGCGAGCTAGGTTTAATAGACCACGATGGCATGATTAATGATAAGGTAAATTGGATTTCTATTTCAGGATCAACTTGGTGTGTGCTTGCTTGGTTTCTTAATTGGTTGAATTATTTCTGCAATCAAGTCAGCTTGACAAGTATGTGTTTAGTTATGGTTAATCACATTAGTTTCCCAAAGAGTTTCACGAATGATTCATCACATTGAATGCAACTTACCAATATGATTATCACAATTATAAAATAAGTGTGTATTCTCGCACCTACATGCCACCCTGATGGATGACGCAAATAGGTCAAGCCCAGGAGGGAAGACCAATGGGCACCATGAGAGGTGACCCCAGGCACCAAGCTCGAGATTGAGAAGGTGGCCTATGATATTGCATGACTAAAGGGAACCGTAAAGGGTGACCCTAGGCACCAAGCTCGGGATTGAGAAGGTGGCCTTAAGCCAATGGCAAAAGAGAAACCCTAAGGTGGGTATGCCAGGGTTAGGGAAAAAGCAGTGGAGAATGTCACATTGAAAGCGTAAATTGGCTTGTTAATTAACTTGATTGTGATATTTAGATTGTTATCCATATTTGTGAAATTTTGGTTGTCCCCACATACCAACATATTCTGATATGCTGACCGACGTTTTGTTTATCGGCGTTTTAGGTACAAGATTGAAAAAGACAAATAGTAAAGCGACATATGTGGAATCAAATAAGAATTAAAGTACAAGGAGGATTAGTTATAATAGACCCCAGATGTGGATAGAAGTAGATATCCAAGTTTTTGAAAAGGTATGCAAAGTTTTATTTTATACCATTTTTCAGTTCAGTTGGTAGAATTTGATAATTTTTTTTGATTATTTGTCGAACCTTTGATCATGTTAATTGGGATAACAGCTCTGACCTCTTGGTCTCCCTTAATTGGGGGTTACTGGGAGGTAGGGTCATTACAAGATGGCTATCTCCTCCATTTAAAAAAGTTGTGTGCATAATTCTTTCAACTTGTACGAGAGTCGGAAACCACAATCATCATTCGTGCATCAAGAGAAAATTCTAAATGAGCGACTGGCTTCGCATCGATGAGAGATAGTATGCGATCATTACATTGGATTGTTTAGCTTTGAAACAGTAGAGAACAACTATTCATTCACTCGACTATATCCATCATATTTTTTAGAACACAAGAGAAGGAAGTTGAGCACATGCCAGTATGGAGGAGAACTTGAAGTAGTCAAATCCCAAGGTATGAGGAGCCTAATACCTATGTTATTGTGGGGTGTCATGAAAGATACATGCTTGGCGAACCCTAGTTATCTAGAGATGAATTCAAAGCTCGAGGTTAAGGTAGGTGTTTACAACCACAATTGGAGGGTCTATAAGTGTTCCTGGAGGTATGGAGATTCTATTGGTGATTTGTTTCAAAGAATCGATTACCTTTTCTTAACATAGGTGTATGCTTTTCTAATTAAGTTTGGAAATTAGGTAGGGAGTTTGGGTCGGAAACTAGGACCATGTGATATATCTCAAAAAACTGATCACAAACCATATATGGGTCGTCCCCGTCTGAGCTATAGATTATTTTCTATGAATTTGTAAAGATCAGATTTATTCTGACCAATCAGAGGTGAGGAAAATCATTTAAGACATTTATGAGAAAATCCAAAAATCAAGGTTCGAAAGATGACTTTGCCCTCACATGATGTGCCTAATTTAGGACCTGTGATAGGGCACAATGGTCAAACGTTCATCAATATGAATACATGATTGATGTCAAAATAATTTGGAGAAATAATAGAATTACCCATGGTAGTGTGACACTCACATTGACATCGTAAGGGTGTGAGGGTAATTTTAGCATTGGGTTTCTTCTCTACTGGCCATGGCGTATCAAGCTACTTCACAAGAGCATCAAGCCATGAAGAAACATGAACATCAAGCAAAATGATACAAAGAAAACATGTCCATCTCGTTCCTCGAATAGTGACGAACTTAGGGAACTCTGACTTGGGTCTGCGGTGGCCAGAAACACTGGTTAACACCCTCCTATCTGGGTCAAAGGAATAAGGAGGGGAAAAAATGGCGATGGGCGGAAAACTCTTGAAATCTCAAGGCTTTGAACTATTAGTGAGTATCCGTGGATCATGGGTGAACAATCAAGGTAAAATGAGATGCTTGTACCCTAATACTAACACTTTTTCTCTCATGATTTAATCTTTTAATAAAACATCTTCCAAATTGGATGAAAATTCACCCAAAGGCTATATTTATTATGTTTATGAATCCAAAATTATTTTCCTTTTTTGGAGTCATTTATTATTTTACTTGATATTTGGGGAAAACTCAGATATTCTCTTTCCAAATTGTATCAAATTCTTTATTATTATGTGAATAATGTGAAAGTTGACTCCCAAGGATATTGGGACCCAAGGAACATGATTCTTAACTTAGATTCTAATTTTGAGATTTGTTTTTATGATTTATGCCATAATTAATATTTGTGGACATTATTAACACATTATTTCATTATTATCACTATTGCTTATTCCATATTGTCCTATAACTTAATATTATCACCAAAAGAGTTATGTGTGATTATTTTCACAAAATGTTATATAATTCATTATTATCTCATGTGACAATTTTATGTGTCTATTATTGGCCCATGACTAATGTGAGAACATTGGGTTACATTAGGGTGATTTATACATGCATTATCTCATTAGGGCTATATTAAATCTTATGTGGCTAATTCTAAAAGGTCAAACTTCTAGGGTAGGGTTCGAGATCTAGTATGTTACAGATCAATTTAAGGAGCTTGATTGTTGAGATGATGGCTTGCTTAAAATGTACAACCAATGATGGATTTTAATCCCAAATCCTATGGTGCCCCCTTTATGTTATTAATTAAGGAATGTTTAGGGTTTAATGGTGACTCTTTCTAGGTCACAACTCAATGGATTTACATATGGTTGGTTTAATGTGTTTATTTATGTAAATAACCAATGGTCTTACCTTTTCAACATCCAATGGTTCTAGACGATGTTGTGGTAAGGTGATATGGGTTGAATGATGATGGAAATGATGGAGGTTTTCCCTAAATAAATTAGTCTTACCTTTGCCCTCATAATAATAGAATGGATAATGACCACATTGTGTTGATATGTAACCCTAATGGGATATAGCTTGTTACACTTAATCCTAATGAACTCAGGTGATGGTGATTAACTATGGCCAACCTTCCTTAGTGGAACAATAGAACAATGGAGTCTTTCTTATTGTTGTGGAGCTATACTATAATATAAACTAATGGTTACACCTTGAGATATGTATAGATCCATACTTGAGAATAGTATGGAATGTGATGATGATGTTGTACCTTATGCATCCAAGATTATAGGATGATATGGGTTAGGTTTGTGAATGAATGCTGAACTATAACTTTAATGTAACCTACCTTGCTAAAACTTACCCTAATGCAATTATAGAATGATGGTTAATCATGTTATCTTTCTTTGAATGATTAATATAATGATGGAATATCCTTCCTAATGAATGATTGAAATTCTAATGTGCTATCTAGTGATCATCATAGCTTCATGATTTATGATTTCTTATATTAAACTTGTAAGTATAAGTATGATGATGATCAATTATATAGCTTCCTTATATGTAATATAATAAAGGAATGCTCTTAAATGCTAAGAAAACCCTGCAATGTTATCCTGTAAACATCTTTTAGTTATTAAATGAAATATCATGTTGAGCCTATGCATCACATGTGTGGTGATTTTTTTGAGCCTTGTTATAAGGCATGGAAAGATAATGACGAACTTGCATAGAATGTTGTGATGGTCTTAATGAACTTTGGGCATGTCTGAGACCTGAATGAGGTGTAATCTATTATGATGACAAGGGCTAATACCCTGTGATATTTTGAAGGATTTATATCCAGCGATAGTGTGATGACAAGTGTAGTCTCTTGAATGGCAATGAATAGTACCATGTGATGATGATGTGATGACAAGTATAGTCTCTTGATTGATAGGTGAATAGTTCCCTGTGATGTTGAGATGAGAAATTATGTCTCATACATTTTAAATCTTCTGAAGTTGTTATATAGCAATGTTTAATAGAGACAAATTAGGGTTTATTTGTCCACTTGTTTGATGCAGCCTTAATTCACCCAGTTGGAGGTTGCTAATCAAGTGAAACCCTAATCATATAGTACCATGTGCCATAGAACTATGTTCAGTGTCAGAACTTGCTGGATGGTGAAACAAGTATTCCTAAGGGAAACTTAGAGCACATACATAACATGTTGAGTATGTAGGGTGTTTTCATCCTGACACCAAGTGTTTCAGGAGGATGGCTGTGGTCATACCTAGCCCACTTTTTGAGAACAATTGCGGTCGGGTCTCAGTGATTATAACATGATGTGATCAGAGGATAATTGTGATTGTACCTCAATGAATGGGTTTGAATACCCTAGATGCTAGCGTTGTGACCTGTACCAAGGTGGGCAAGTTACAAGACTATATGTCATTGTTTTGCAGTTTGACTATATGTCACTGCGGTGAAGACTCATACTGACCGAGTATGGAGAATATCTTTGAGTCTAGCTCTTCCTAGATCTTATATGGCACTGATTTTGACTTAGTAGTGGTAAGTTAGATTTGGGTGGTACGACTCAAATCATCATGGTGTAATAAAAGATATAATACAACCATGTAGCATATCTATTTACAGTTATACACAATGCCTCACATTGGATGATAACCCTTGTTTGTTCTTTTTACATAGAGATGGTTTGTAGTACAACAATAGATTATAGATATTCTTATGATGTAGATGTGCTCATGTTGTAAACCTGTTTATATTTTCAAATATACTGACACTGATATCTAAGATTATGCTGCTAGCAATGTCTAATACTGCTAGCCATGCCCATGTAATTAGAAATGCTTAAACTGCTAATTATGCTTATACAATTAGTTTTGCTATGATGTTAACTCTATTTGTGATGCAGACTTGTTCACTTTATTAGACATGCCAATATTGATGGCCATGTTATGCTACTAGACATATTCATTATGTCAGAGATGCTTATGCTAATAGATTGCTTGTGTTGTTAGTAAGGCATATGATGATAGTTAGATTAATGATACCAATTTTTATTAAATGAAATATTATGAAACCCGAGTAGGTATCTGATAGAAGAAATAAACTTATATGTTACCTGTATATACATTGATATTCATACTTGTTGCTTAACCTATTTGCTTAAGCTGTTTAGCATACTTTAACTGTTCAATCTGATTAATTGAATATTAAATACTTCAACTGCTTAGTTATTTATCATGTAATCTAATATAATCAATATCTATTGGAGAGAGTTATAACCCTTGCTAGGATTGGGTCTCACATGTGGGTCACCACATCTTTTTAGGTGATCAGAAACAACGACAGTAAAACTGTGGCAACGAGGAAGAAATATGGTTATGGACCTTAGAGATGGTTGTTAGTTGTCTAGTGCATCCTAGAGTCATCCTTATACTCTCAGGTCTGGGTGGGAAAAATTTGTATATGGTGTTTCAAACAAATTGGGCTTTTGTTAGCATGTTAATGCTTGTTTATGTGGCATATACAAATAATGTTCTCCTGTGTATATATGTTGTGGATAAGGCCATAGAACAAATTGTTTCAAATTTTGGGCATAGTATGAATACAAGAAAGATGCTTGACTCTTATGCAAATGTTCTTGAGCAATTGGGAAATGTTGAAATCGGTCTTAATTTACCCTATTTTTTGGGTTTGTGTTTAATCATTGAGTAATCGTGTTTTGTGTTTTGAGTAATATCATTTCGTGTAACGAGTTCTCACAAGTTGGTATCAGAGCTTTAGGTTTGCTGAGTCTACAAGGACACTAGGACTTAGTACTAAGATGATGTCTAAGTTAGGAATATGACATAAAAATATGGCGCATACTGCCTAATCTCAGTATTTGGGTACCCTGGCCAAGTATTCAATTATAGAAGAAAAGGTAAGTATGAAACTCTTAGATTGTTATCTTTCTGATTACTCTGATCAAGTAATCATTTTGAAACAATCTAAAGAGCATAAAAAATAGAAATCATGGTGCAAATATTTCAATCCTACCCTAAAGAAGATGAGAGTTACATCATAACCTATCAAAACTTGAATATTTGGTAACTATAAGAGAAATATACAACAACTTGAAATCTAAATACAAATACAAATAAGAAAAAGAGGAGTTCTTGAAGCTATAATTCAAGAAGACAATAAAGTAAAAGACAGATAAGTCTGTGCTAATAAAGTGATTCAAGGTATGAAATCCACATAAGATGGAGAGAGCTCCTGTTACAAGTATAGTATGAGAAGATGATTGAGAACAATGTAAGATGAATAAAGTGGAACCGAAGTTAATCTTAGACCAACCTATCTGTGTAAGAAGTGCTAATGTAAAATCTTCATGACATATGAAAGAAATTAAGGGAGATGATCCCTGTATAATGAAGAAAATATGGAATATGATGATCTATTCCTTGATAAGTGGTTGAGAAACATGATAACATGAAATGACATACATATGAATGATGAAGAGTTAATGAGAAAAGAGCAATGGTATGTGATAATCTTAATATTTCCTATGCGCATGGCAAGGAACCTGAGCTGTAAGAGGTAAGATGATACATAAAAAGTGTAACCTTAATGGGGACAATAGAATTGGTTACCTTCTGCTAGTGACCCCTAGACAATGTTGTTGTGATGAGGAAGTGTGTTTACCTTTGTGTTCCTTCTTTTTGAGGCATAGCCTTCAAGTGGATCTCATGGCACTTAGTTTGTGTGGATTTGCTATAATCCTGGGATGGATATCTTGATATGATGTGTGATTTCTTTGGACTATAGTTCCAAAATCTTTATGTTTTGTAATGAGCATGCTTTTTGAGCCCTTCAAGAGTTAGGGGGTTCCTCCTATATTTTCTTAGCTGGCTATGATGTTGAGGAAGTGGATGAAACCAAGGAATGAGTTATTTATAGCACATATAGTGAATACCAAGGTAACGAATCCTAGTATACAGAGTGTACCCATTATATATGAGTTAAAGATATATATATTAGATGAGCTGTCCAGTGCTCCTCTCCATTAGAAAGGGAGAGAGTTGATGTTGATCCTTCAAGTGTTGTTTGGGAAAATAATATTGATTCTATAATGTTTTGTATGGTCTGCTGATAGTTGGGAAAGACCACTATCAAGGATAGATGGTTTTTTGATAAGCAAACATGTGTTACCATGTTCCTTTAAGATAAACCTAGGATTAGAATATCAATGGATATGAGTTAGAGTGGATCGCATAAGTTAAATGACCATGATGAGTTTAGGGTTATATCATTTAAACTAAACAATGCAACAACAATGTTCATAAATAATAGGAATAGAGTGCTCAGGTCATGTCTCATAAGTTGTGAAAAGCTTTGAATGATGATATCTCAAAGTATTTTAGAGATGGTCAGTAGCATGGTTAACATCTTTGCTAAATCGTAAGAGTGTTGAAGCAACTATACTTATGTATGACAAGTTCAGCAAGAGTGAGTTGGGGGTTAACTAGAGTACCCTCTTGGATTTATAGTACATCTTCTAAGTGGTTTGTGTGAATCCTAGTAAGATGAAGATGGTGTCGTTGCCCTACCCCTAACAAGGTCAATCAGGAAGTATATTTGATTACGATTGTAAGAAAGTGTATGACTCTTCCACTAGACAGATGGATAGTCCATCATTGAGATGATTGAAGGATGTTCTAAGAACATATGTCTTATAGTTCTTGACAATCGGGGGATACCCACCTAATTGATTGAATTGCTAATTACAACAATCATCAAAGGAGAATAGAGATGAAACTTTGTAAAGTTACATATGATAAGAGAGACACGATGTTTCATGTTTGATAAGAGCCATCAAGTATGACCTCTAAGTGACGTGTGGTATAATAGATAGAATAGTTTAGGATGACAATTATAGTGCCAGGTTGAAGGTACTACCAGACCAGTACAAGTGGCACAACAGTTCCTATGTTGAACCAAGATGACATGCAAGTGTTGAGGGAGAATAATATGACTTATATGAGAATAGTTATACATCACCATGAGATGAAAGTAACCATGTGGAAGATTGAGGATGAGGTGCATGAGAAGTATCCATCTTTGTTTCCTTAGATTTTGGGGAAGAATACCTATTAGGAATTTACGGTTGAGAGACCCATAACCTTACTTCAAATATTGAATAAGCTTTATCATAATTATATGCTTATAACCCTAATATAACCTTTTTATATACTTTGGAATCATAAGACAAGCTTAAGTTTAAAATTTGGTCCAATTTGGACACTACTTGTGCAAGTTATGCAATTTTACACACATTTTGGACTTTTATGCCATTTACCTAAATCTGAGGTTTACTTGCAATTTGTCACGTGCATAATGTTCCTTATATGTTATATTATCATTCTTGAGCTTTTTGAGTCATGGGGAACCTAGTTGAGCCTTGTCTTGGAGGTGTTTTCTTCAAGGGTATTTTAGAGTTTACCCCTTTATGGATGAGCTACCTTTAGGAGCTATCAACCAATGGTTTATTCGTTTGTCTTGGAAATTAAACAAATGGTTCCTAAGTAGGTTTCAATGAATGATGGGGAGGCTTCTTTTGTGGTTTCTTATATATCCTTAATAGTTTAAGGCCACAGGCACATGGGGAGCTACTTGTACACCTCATGTTTCCTCTCTACCTTATCCTCCAAGCTTTATATATCTATCCTTAAGCTCCCAAATGAAACTTTTGCTACCTACCAATTCCCTCCTCCTAAGAGAATCGTCCTTCCCATGTTTGGCTGTGGAGCTTCTGTCTAAGGAAGAAGGTGTGGATCTTCTTGGTAGAAGCATCTAGGGTTATGATTTGCTTCTTTTAGGGTTTCTAAAGCTCCTTCTTGGCAATTTTAACCTAAAGGAGTAAGTATCCCCTTCTTTCCTCTATTTCTTTCTCTATTATTCTTTCTCCTACCTTTATCCATGTCATAACCTTGCTGCTCCATGGCAGAAGTTGCTCTAGAACTCAAGAATCTACCTTTCTTGCTTCTTCTTCTAGGGGTTTGCTTCCTTATGGAGAAGGGTGCCTACTTGGCCGAGTTCAGATCTAAAACTTGGGTTTTCTTGCCTTCTTTGCTCAAGTTTTCTTGCTTCTAGAAGTAATTTCTTCTCTGTATAGGTGAGTTTTATAACCCTCTTTACTTATATTGTTTACCATAAGCTTGTTAGCTCATGTGCTTGGTTAAAAATGGTGATTTAAGCATTATTTCGATTTTATAGTGTTTCCTATTTTATTTCCAGTTTTAGATGAGCTTGTAATCTTGTGTACATTTTTCCTAAGGAATGAGATGACTTAGTTCAGGTTGGTATCACCACCTATGTTGCTAAGCACCTATTAACTGATGGTCCATATTAGTGTTTCTAGGTTGTTTTCTTCTCTAAACACATGACCCGATGGTGTGGTCTTCATGACAACCAAAGGTGGTAACCAAGGGTGATGACCGATGGTGTGAACTATTAGTCACACCTTAGGTAAGTGTTAGGATCTCTTGGAATCTCAATGAGCAATGGTTTGATTCTCTAATGATGGTATCCATCAATGATGACATCAATTCAACATCCAACAAAGAATCTTAGTAGAGCTGATCCTATCAACCAATGGTGACACAATATGTCATAACCGATGGTGGATCAGGTGACCACAACCTATGGTGAGTCAAAGCTTTAAATGTAGCTTCAATTAATCCCTAAACCAATGGTTTCCTGGTTCAGTTGATCTAATGATTAGACTTATACTCCAATGGATGGTTTTGAAATATGAACCTGATCCAATGGTTAGGATCTAATACTTCTTCATCTAATAGTTTTGAATAATGGACTTGATCCAATGGTTGAGATTGGATTCTTCAACATCTAATGGTTTGGATTGAAGCCTATATTATTAGATATGATTTCTAATAAATATGAATTTGTTGGTTTCCCTTAAGTGATCAATTTAAGGGTCTTGATTGTTGAAATGATGGCTTGCTTAAAATGTACAACCAATGATGGGTTTTAATCCCACAAACTATGGTGTCCACTTTATGTTATTAAATAAGGAATGTTTAGGGTTTAATGGTGACCCATTGTAGATCACAACTTGATGGATTTACATATGGTTGGTTTAAGGTATTTACTTATGTAAATAACCAATGGTCTTACCTTTTCAACATCCAATGGTTCTAGATGACGTTGTGGTAGGGTGGTATGGGTTGAATGATGATGGAACCGCTGGAGGTTTTCCCTAAATAATGTGGTCTTACCTTTTCCTTCATATTACTAGAATGGATAATGACCATATTGTGTTGATATGCAACACTAATGGGATATAGCTCATTACACTTAATCCTAATGAACTCAGGTGATGGTAATTAACTATGGTCAGCCTTCCTTAGTGGAATAATAGAACAATGGAGTCTTTCTTATTGTTGTGGAGCTCTACTATAATATAACCTAATGGTTATACCTTGAGATATGTGTGGTCCATACTTGAGAATAGTATAGAATGTGATGATGTTGTTGTGCCTTATGCATCCAAGATTATATGGGGATTGTATGGGTTAAGGTTTGTGAATGAATGTTGAACTATAACTTTAATGTAACCTACCTTGCTAAACCTAAACCTAATTCAATTAGAGAATGATGGTTAATCATGTTATCTTTCTTTGAATGATTAATATAATGATGGAATATCCTTCCTAATGAATGATTGAAATTCCAATGTGTTAACTAGTGATCATCATGGTTTACATGATTTATGCTTTCTTATACTAGACTTTTACAATATATGTATGATGACGACTAATCATATAACTTCCTTATATGTGATATAATAAAGGAATGCTCTTAAATGCTAAGATAACCCTACAATGTTATCCTGCAAACATCTTTTAGTTATTAAATGAAATATCATGCTGAGCCCGTGCATCACATGTGTGGTGATGTTTTTTGATCCTTGTTATAAGGCATGGAAAGATAATGATGAACTTGAAGGGAATGATGTGATGGTATTAATGACCTTTGGGCATGGTTGAGCTGTGAATGAGGTGTAATCCTATTATGACGGCAAAGGCTAATACCCTATGATATTTTGAAGGATTTATATCCTCTAATAGTGTGATGACCAGTGTAGTCTCTTGAATGGAAATGAATAGTACCATGTGATGATGATGTGATGACTAGTATAGTCTCTTGATTGATAGGTGAATAGTTCCCTGTGATGTTGAGATGAGAAATTATGTCTCATACGTTTTAAATCTTCTGAAGTTGTTATATAACAATGTTTTCTAGAGATGAGTTAGGGTTTGTTTGTCCACTTATTTGATGCAACCTTAATTCACCCAATTGGAGGTAACTAATCAAGTGAAACCCTAATCATGTAGTGCCCTACGCCATAGAACCATCTTTAGTGTTAGAACTTGCTAGATGGTGAAATGAGTATTCCTAAGGTAAGGAGCGCATACATAACATGTTGAGTATGCAGGGTGCTTGTCATCCTGACACCAAGTGTTTCAGGAGGATGGTTGCGGTCATACCTAGCACACGTTTTGAGAATGATTGCGGTCAGGTCTCAATGATTATAATATTCTATGATTAGAGGACAATTATGATTGTACCTCAATGACTGTGTTTGAATACCCTAGATGCTACTGCCATGACCTGTACCAAGGTGGGCTATTTACAAGACTATATGTCACTATTTTGCATTTTGACTATATGTCACTACGGTGTAGACTCGTACTGGTTGAGTATGGAGAAGATCTTGGAGTCCGGCTCTTTGTAGATCTTGTATGGCACTAATTTCGATTTAGAAGTGGTCATTTAGATTTGGGTGGTATGACTCAAATCCTTAGGGCGTAATAAAAGATATAATACAACCATGTAGCATATTTGTTTAGGGTTATACACAACACCTCACATTGGATGATAACCCTTGTTTGCTCTTTTTACATAGAGATGATTTATAGTACAATAAGAGATGATAGATATGGTTATGATGTAGATGTGCTCATGTTGTAAACCTGTTTATGTTGTCAAATATACTAACACTGATATTTAAGGTTATGCTGCTAGCAATGTCTAATACTGCTAGCCATGCCCATGTAATTAGAAATGATTAAACTTCTAATTATGCTTATATAGTTAGTTGTGCTATGATGTTAGATCTACTTATGATGTGGTCTTGTTCACTTTATTAGACATGCCAATATTGATAGTCGTGTTATGCTACTAGACATATTCATGATGTCAAAGATGCTTATTTTACTAGATTGCTTGTGCTGTTAGTAAGGCATATGATGATAGTTATATTAATGATAATGATTGTTATTAAATGTAACCTTATGAAACCCAAGTAGATATCTGATAGAAGAAATGAACTTATCTGTTACTAGTATATACATTTATATTCGTACTTGTTGCTAAGACTATTTTCTTAAGCTGTTTAGCATACTTGAACTATTCAATCTACTCAATTGAATATTAAATACTTCAACTGCTCAGTTATTTACCATGTAATCTAATGTAATCAATATCTGTTGGAGAAGTTATAAATTTTGCTGGGATTGGGTCTCACTCGTGGGTCACCATATCTTTTTAGGTGATAAGAAACAATGACAGGAAGAAATTTGGTGAGTGGACCTTAGAGATGATTGTTAGTTGTCTAGTGCATCCTAGAGTCATCCCTGTAATCTCAAGTTCGGGTGAGAATTTTTTTATATGGTGTTTCAAACGAATTGGGCTTTTGTTAGCATGTTAATGCTTGTTTATGTGGCATATATGAATAATGTTCTCTTGTATATATATGTTGTGGCTAAGTCCATAGAAAAAATTGTATCGAATTTTGGGCATAGTAGGAATACAACAAAGATGTTGGACTCTTATGAAAATGTTCTTGAGCAATTGGGAGATGTTGAAATTGGTTTTAATTTACCCTATTTTCTATATTTGTGTCTAATTAATGAGTAATCATGTTTTGTGTTTTGAGTAATCTCATTCAGTGTAATTGGTTCTCACAGAGAGAGATTGAACAAATACAAGAACACAAGCTATTTGAAGTGGTTCCAGTCTCCAAACTAAGAGAAATTTAGTCCACTACCTAGAGAGGTCAAGCCCTAGCATTTTGCAACCAATGTATACTTATATTCCATTATAAGACATACAAGATGACCTTCCTTTTCTAGTTAAAGGATACCCAACCTTCCCTTTGAGGGCATATGATCCATTAACTAACCAAGGTCTTACCTATTAGTAGGAGATAGAGCCTTCTACCTCTACAAGGTCTTACCCACTCTTGAAAGTAGCTGAACAACTTTGCCAAGGAGATCCCCTTCTTACACTGGGTATTTTTTCTTGAAGGATTTACCCACTTCTACTTCTAGATATTCATCCTTGACCTTCTCCTTCACCTTGTAGAAGCTCTTACACCTTCTTCTACAACTTGAAGAAGCCTACACCTTCTCCTTCACTTGGAGAATCTTTCACCAACTTGATCTTGAAGAAAGGGGTTGGGTAAATTGAAGCTTTAAGAGTTTTAGAAGCATACAATGAAGTTTCTCTCTCACACAGATCCTATCTCACTCATATGGATATTTTGATTTGAAAACAAGAGAGAGAAAGGGGCTCAAGTGGACTGGATGCACTCAACTATATCTAGGAGCTTGAATAGCATGAAGGAGCAACCTTGGAATGAACTCTGAGAGGTCCTTTTTATAGTTGGGGGTGTCCAATAGAGGCTAGGATCATGAAGGAAGGTTTTATAGCCATTTGGGCTGTTGCAATGAATATAATTTTGAGTTTTGCAACACTCCAATGGTTATAATCACTTTTTATGCACTTTCTGTACAATGTATTCGGTTGAGTTTTAATAAAGGTAACTCGACCTTGCACTATGTGACAAAGCTAATTTAAAGCATCAGTCGAGTTTATCCTGGATGAAACTCGACCAAACCGCTTAAATTAGTTTTGGTTAGTGCAGGATTCAGTCGATTTCTGTGTATGGTAAGCTCTACCAAACCTGAATTTTCCCAAAATGTATTAAGGGGATCAGTCGAGTTTATCATAGGTAAAGCTTGACCGAAAAATACCCTGTAATGAATTTTGGAAAATGTCATTAGAGTGATTAAACGTTCAAATTTTAGGCTCCTATTTTTGTCTCATCTTAGTTAAAAGTCATTCATCAATGCAAATGATTACAAAAATCATCCTAAGGGTTTTATGATTTTTTCCAAAAAAGTGCATTTGCATTGCTTTTGACTTGAACTTGATCAAGCTAGGACTTGATGGACATGATCCTTTTCACGTACCTAATGCCTGAAATCAAACTCAAATAGACATATTAGATACATACGAATGAAATGGTTTAGTGATTATCAAAATATGGACAATGTATAACTCTAAGGTCAACATTCTCCCCTTTTTTACAATGACAAACCATTCGTCAACATATTGAAAAATGATATGAAAATTGAACCTTTACCTTTGAGAAGGATGTGAGAGTTAAACCTTTACCTTGTGAATTGCAAGGGGATGCATGATTCAACAATGTGAATTGCTCTGCCTCAATTCATGCTTACCTATGCCTGCATGGTTAGTCTTTCAACAAACAACCATAGCACATATATATACTATATGGTCCTCTAGCAAGTCATGTGGTATTTCAGATAGCTGACAAGAAAAAGGATCGCATAAACAATAAATTCAATATGGCTCAGCACATTTCTCCCCCTTTGTCATATAAAAAAGGCATGGGGTATAAGAGCTATAAGGCACATGACTTCACAACAGGCACAAACCACACAAGCAACCACACAAAGCACACACCAAACATAAACAAAATAGAGAAAAACAAGCAATCTAGAGTCATAATCAAAATATGGGATAACATACCAATAACTCATAAGATATAGTCAACCAAAGAGTTGAGGTACATAAGATTAACATTAGAACACCAAACATGTCCTCTCAAAATAAAAACTACAAACCAAAAAAATGACGAGATGATAAAATAGTATGCCTCACATACAATGCCCTAATGCCTAATACATGATAGTTTACAAAAAGATATATATCATCACTCTAAAAGACTATATAACTAAACATCTACAAAATCTACTACATCAACTATGTCCTCATCATCGTCATCCTCAGGCTCTGGCTGATAATCCTCATCATCATCTGATGGTGCAGTAGTGGCAACAATTGTTGCCTCAACACCATCATCATCATCAAAAGATCCAACATCACCAACATCATCATCATCCTCAGCATCCTCACCATCACCAACTTCTTCCTTAGCATCCTGTTCCTGCATATGCTCATCAGTAGGAGGTCCAATAGCACGAGTACTAGGCCATTTGGCATTCTGCTTAGCCCATGACATGCCACATGCATGTAATGCATTTGCTTGCGGAAAGGTGGGAGTTGACACTCCATCATAGCCAGAAAGCAGTGAGGTGGTAGGGCCATTAGGAAGAGCCAAAAGAGGAAGAGCACCAGGGGTAGGTCCTCCATTAGTAGCAGTAGGGGGTGCAGTGAAAGCAACAAGAGGTGGGTGTCACGGTAAAAATGACTGTATGCATAAAAGGCATAGTCAGTACTAGGGTACACCTCATAGGGTGGGTAGGGATGGATGAAAGATAGGTTCATATATAACATGATTTGGAAGAGGTCCTGGTGGAGATGATCCTGAACCTTAAGGTTATACGCCTGTTGATGTATCATATATCCCATGCAGGCTTCATTTGGTACAAAAATGAGGCACAATCAGGTCAAGGTGGTGGTGGTAGTGGAGGGGCCTGGGTGGAGGTAGAGACACCTGATGTGGTGGAAGAAGACGTAGGTAGAAAGGTCTTCTTGATGTTTGTATCACTAATGCAAATCCCTCTGTGACTTGGTTTGTATCCTAGGTTATGGATGAGAGATTTTTTACAATGGTGAGTAAACACACTACATGCCAGGTTTGGATAAGGGAGATGGGTGTCGGTGGTGTTCTTCCCAAAGTCAAAGTAGGTCATATGTTGTAGAATGTAACGATACCACTTGACATTGATATCGTTCAAGAGACCATACATGATCACTGTCATGTTCTCTACAATCTCCATTTGATTCCTCTTGGGATGGATATTGCAATTGACCACTAAGGCGACCAGTCTTGTATTGATATCAAGGGAAAAGGAGGGTAGTCTGGTTTCTTTAAGAACTTATGGATGTTAGGAAGGGTAAACACGAGATCAAAGCTCTTGTGGAAATCTTCAGGGTTGCAAAAGGTCATGGTATTGAAGATAGGAAGCCACCCAAGAAGCAATGACATTAGTACCAGAAAAATATGTATTATGAGAATCCTCATATATTTTTGTCTTGTTACCGGCTATCCTTGAAGTTAGATTGACCTGGGTATTAGGTGGTGGCACATGGGTGTTGTAGTTCCATATCAGATTGGCATAGAATTCATGAACTGCCTTTGTGGCTAACATAGCTTTTGTGAAGCACAAATATTGAACACACAAATCACTTCGGTGATGTGCTTTGAACACCCTTGCAACCTCTTTGACCACCTTAGTTATTGCAAAGTGACGCTCAAACAAAGATGAGAAAAGGAAAGGGAGTCCTAGGGAGGAGTTCCTTGTACCTATTCAAAGCTTGATTTGAGATGAAGAAGGTGCCATCAAAGGAGACATGCCTTGGAGCAGTTGGTGCAGATGTTGCTCAGCTGGGGCGGATATCTTCCCATGGTTGGAGTCCATGAGGTCGGGGATAGTAAATATAACCACCAAACAAGAGAGGAAACACACAAGGTAGGTTAGCTAACCAACTAGGTCATGTATGGGAGAGGCAAAGAGGGTGGATCGAAGGCTAGGATGGGTGTAGGAGAGGATGGTTTAGCCTAGGGCTGAAGGACGAGCACTCGAGAAGGGGTTTCTATCAACTTTTCTCTAGTTGAGAGGGAGAAAAGTGGCTGATACCCTTTATAAATTTGGTGCAGTGCTACTGTCAGTTGAGTTTTGAGATTTGGAAATTCAATCAATCAGGTATTTCAAATTTGTCCTTGGTCAGGGATCAGTCAAGTTGTAGTAGGTCAAACTCGACCGATTAGTAGTATGTCCCAAAACATAGACAATTTAATTCTAATCCTCTATAGTTGCTATATAAATGTATTTTTCTAGCCTATCATGTATTTTAAATATATTGAGATACATTTCACTCATCATTGGTTACTATTTTGTGAATTTGGTACAGATTCGTTTGTGAAAAATAGCCAAAAACTAGCGAAACAAGGCATGAACACATGCCAATTATTGCACTTTCAGTAAGAGATGATCAAATTTAAGGAAGAAACATACATGTATGATAACATCCAACTAGATTGCATGTCAATATCATCAAGAGTAGTTATAAGTAGTTTTTATCTAATGAATGTAAATTGCTCTCTAGCTAGAGGTTTTGTGAAAATGTCCGCAAGATGATTCTCTGTGTCCACATGCATGATATAGATATCCTTCTTGGCAGTGTGATCACAAAGAAAATGATGATGAACCTCTATATGTTTAGCTCTACTATGCAATATAGGATTATAAGAGATATTAATTGCACTAGTATTGCCACAGTAGATAGGAGAAGCACCAAAATTTATGTTAAAGTCTTGGAGAATTTCTTCATCCATAGGACTTGGGCACAACAACTCCCAACTACAATGTATTCAGCCTCAATAGTTGAAAGAGCCACTGTGCTTTGTTTCCTAGAGAACCAAGAAACCAAGCATGGTCCTAGGAAGAAGCAAGTGCCACTTGTGCACTTTCTATCTATCAAGCACCCTACATAATCAACATCACTATAGGTAGTAAGAGTTAAGTCCATTGACTTGATATACCATAGTCCAAAATCTTGAGTTTTGGCTAGATATATACCTCGAAATCCTCTTAACCGCTATGACATCTGATTTTCTTGGACTTGATTGAAAGTGAGAACATAAGCTAACACTAAACATAATGTCAAGTCTAGAGATAGTTAAATAAATTAAACTTCCAATCATACCTTTATAGAGCTTCTCATCCACTTCCTCACCTTCTTCATCTTTGTCAAGCTTGGTGGTGTTTGACATGGGGGTGTCCATCAGCTTGGTGTTCTCCATCCCAAAGCACTTAAGAAGTTCACTAGTGTATTTGCCTTGGTTGATGAAGTTATCTTCCTTAGTTTGTTTAATTTGGAAGCTGAGAAAGAAAGTAAGACCCCCAATCATGCTCATATCGAACTCACTCTACATAAGAGAACTAAACTCCTTGCAAAGATCCAGACCAATTTTACCAATTCTACATAAATTTGAATGATCAAAAAGTTGCTAGAAGTGTATTTTAGGAACAAAGTGGATCTAACTTTGTCCATGATGTAACCATTGTCTATCAAAAAATTCTTTAATTTCTCATACCAAGCTATAGGGGCTTGTTTGAGTCTATAGAGAGCTTTTTGTAACAAGTAAATGTGGTTAGGAAATTTATCATGTTCAAATCTGGGAGGTTGAGCTACATAGACTTCCTCTTGTAACTAGAAAAAGCAAGTGCATTCTAATATATTCAAGTCTAGCAATAGGTACATAAATTTCATCAAAATCAATACCTTCTTGTTGGTTGTAACCTTGAGCTACTAACCTTGCTTTGTTCCTTACCATTTTCCAACTTTTGTCAAGCTTGTTGTGGTAGACCCACTTCGTGCCAATGATCTTTCTGTCACTTGGTCTTGGCACTAGGTTCCACAGTTTGTTTTTTCAAATTGCTCTAGCTCTTCTTGCATGTCTAGGATCCATTCATTATTCTTGAGAGCTTCTTTGACATTCTTTGGCACAAGTTGAGAGAAAGGCACCGTCGACTTGTTCCTTATTGTTTGCAGTCCACATCTTCACACTTTCAAAGGGATTGCCTAGGATGAGCTCTTTAGGATGATGCTTTGCAAAGTGGGGAGTTGGATCCTTCTTTTCTTCTTCTCCATCAACTAGCACCTCTTTTGCTTTACCAAAAATGTTGAGCTCTTTCAAGTGAGGGATCACCTCATCTACAACATCATAATTAACAATATTCTTGGAAATAGAGGGTTTAGTCTCAATAAATTTAACAATAGATTCTTTTTGTAAGGAGTGGGAACCGAGAGGCGATCCACTCGCTACATAATTTGAGAATAAACTCATACAATCCAAACACCCTAATTTCTTAAATGGTGATATATAGAATACCAAAGTATAGCAGTTGAATAAAAATTTCATGACTATATTCAATATACAAAAGTACATAATTATCTCCCATACATGGTTTACATGAAAGTTACAACATAAGGATCTAAGTAGAGGGATATCCAACTATCTCAACTCTATCTCCCGAAAAGCTTCACCTAATAGGTCCATGTCACCATGTCCAATCTTCTAAATCCTACACATCGGTTTGGAAGCATACCCCAGCAAAAGGAGAAAAGTAGATGACATCAAAAAAACACTGGTATGTACATATTAATATGGGATTGAGCAATGTAAGAAATAAAGGTTGTCAAATAAACAAGGCTTCCCATATAAATGATAAGGACTACCCAACTGGGCATAAAAGAATATGATTTCAATTTCATGATGATAAAGAATAAGAGACTTCTTGACTTAAAATAGTGTCACAATAATTCATAAAAAATTGCATGGTGAGTAATAAACAGACTAGCATATACTAAAAAGTAGAGTAGGAACCCATATATTCCATACCAATGGTAGGATGACTAAAACCACAATGCCAAGTCCAGGAGGACTAAAATCTCAGTGCATCAACAGGAGGACTACAACCTCAGTGCCCAAAAATATAATATATCACAGGAGGACTAAACCTTAGTGCAACGACAGGAGGACTAAAACCTCAGAGACCCAAAATAAATATGGTTCCACTACTTCTAGTTATGACTAGTAAACCATCCATGCGAATAGGCCAGAAGATGAATTATAGTCAAGAACAAATAATAGATGATAAATATGAGAAAGGCGTCTATGTGTATTACATGTGACCATACTAGAATAATTTAGACATGTTGGTATGAAATAATACATATGCCATAAATATGGGGTGAGCATGAACATATACACATCTTCTCTGAGTAGGACATGATACACATCTACTCTAATCATTTCTCTTACATGAATTATCATCTCTGTATTATCAAGTGTGGGAACTTATATACACATAGAATAACATATGTCACATTATACTAGTAGTCACCACATGATGCATGACAAGAGTAAGAGAGTCTGAATCAAAATACAAGGGATGAGAACATCCAACAGTGATAAAAAATGAAAAGTACATAAGATTATGCCTGAATAGGTCATCAAGCTAAGAAAAGAATATACATCACCAAAATACCTCAAAGAGGCTCAAGAGAGAGAGAGTAATTTTTTTTCTCAATATGACTTATGGGGAATGCTATATACCTTGACTTGAGTGTTAAGTCAGAGATCAAGAGGAAGAGGAAGAAGCCATCTTACTGCACACTAGTATAAAAATGGTCTATAGCGTCAGTTTTTTAAGCCTATAGCGTCACTTTTCAGCCGACGCCTAAGTGGCCATCGCTACAGAAATTACTCTATAGGGTCGATTTTTTTAACCAAAAAAAACCGACCTTGTATAGTAAAAACCGACCCTATAGGCTCTTAAAAAATAAACCCAAATGAGAAATGAAACTGTACCTGAACCCTATAACGTCGGTTTTTTACTAAATAACCGACTCTAAAGATTCTTTCTAAGGATGGTTATATGAGGAAAACCGACTCAATAGAGTCTTGGAATATGATAGAACGGCCGTGCCGCTTGGAATATGATAGAATGGCCGTGCCGCCTAGCACGGTCGTGTTGGTCTATATTAGCACGGCCGTGCTACACGACACGACCGTTCTACCATATCTCAACATGGCCGTTCTACGCGGCACGACCGTTCTACCTCATCTCAACACGTCCGTTCTACGAAGAACGACCAAGACACCTATAAGGTCGGTTTTTTAAGAAAACCGACGCTATAGGGTCCAATTTTTTTTAAATTTCTACAGAAATTGAATAGAACAAAACAGAAGAACAAGAATAAGATATGGGAGAGGGGAGCATTGATGCTCAACCGTCACCATTACAAACCACACATTCATAATAAAAATGATTCATATATTAAGTTGAGTACACATAGTCACATCATAATTTACAAAATGATAGATTGCAAGTCTGAGATGATATTAAATGTCAGATACAAAAGTAAATATGAAAGAGTACGAAAACCACATACATAAATGGAATGTAACTGACATATTTATTCCAATGCTATATTGACTTCATTTAGAAAAGCATCTGACCACTCTTCTCAGAATTCATTTAAGTCCTCACGTGTGTAAGGTTGAGTTGTAAACATCTGTAACAGAAATGCACATGCTAATATTTTATAAAATGACTACAACTCACTTGTAAATTTATGATGTTATTCTTTATTACCTGATCTATAGTCTGAATGTCATTTGATGCTTGTTTGATAATAGCTTGCATATATTTCATTACATAATAGCCACAAGCCCAGCCATTATTTTGTATAGGACACTACAAATAACAAATTATACTTAATGTTAGTAAACTAATATAAACAGAAGACTATAAGAGTTGACATATAAGAGTTGAAAATTAATACATATAAGACTAAGCAGTTATCAAAGTAGCTACCTTGACATTTTTCAAAGTCAATGTCTTTAATTTTGTGGGTATTTGTACTCCGCCTTCACAAAAAGCTTTTATACCCCTATCAATTAAATGATAGTTGGTAAAATAGAAATTCTAAACAGAAATATCATGTTGAAGCATTGGCTATATTTATTCTTACGCCATAGCTGGCAATTTCAGTTTGTGACCCCTTGTTGTTTTTCCCATTGGGTCAAGATAATAAAGAGTCATCAATTTTGGGACAATCATCACTAATTCCCAATGTCTAGATCTGAGTAAGAATAAAACAAACATTAAAATAAATACATTTGTTCATTATTAAAATTATATTGAATAATAATACTTACTGGACGTTAAAAGGAATTAGGATAATTTCCTTTTCCACACTAGCAAAATATTTGAATGCATCAGAGAAGTACTCACTCACTTCCTCAATATGTGTCTCCACCTGACTAGTGACTGAAGGAACTAAGAATCCAACATTCTTTATATCAAAGTTTGTGGCCTCGGTATATAAATGGTTGTTAAACATTTGTAATTATTTTCATATGTAGAAATAAGCTAAAAATGTGTATTGGAATTTTCTATATTGATAGATCCTTACCTTATCCGTACTTCTAATATAGAAGTATTCAGCCAATCATACTGGAACAACTCTATAATATCATCAAGAAAAATATAATTGTCAAAGTCCCTCCCAGTTGCATCTTCTATTAATTGATCAACATTTGTAGTCCAGAGCTTTGGTTGGCTAAGTATCGACACAAACATTTACATTTACTCCCTAACTCATTGAATGTGGATTCTGGAATAATAGATGGCTTGGGCATAGGAGGATGACTAGTAGAATTTTTACTTTTTGGTTTGCAAACCTATTAATTAAATTATATACTTCTATTACACGAGTTCATGTATGCAGTCAAATATGAAAAACATGGTAGAATTCAAGTATACCTTGTCATTGATTACCAAGTATCTAGGCCAACCCACCATAGCACCCTCTGCTTCTTCAACTGTACTATATTCAGGATTAGGTATGGGTAGTGGTTTGTCCCCCATTTTGTCATACACAAGATGGATGGACACACGACAAATGTCATCAATAATTTGTTGGCAATGCAATGTACCACCAAGGTTGTACACCTTGCCCACTGCCACACTATTATATTCTGAAACCTCCACTGCAAGTTTACAGTTCATACCAACCTAGATTGAAATAATATAAGTTATATAAGAAGCAGTAGAACATATACATGTTACAACTATATATATTATCATATATATATCATATTAATAACACAACATATAGAACAAAAACTTACTGCAGATTGTTGTGGTGGGTCATTGGGAGTGCTCCCATGACCTTCTACAACTGTAGCATGGGGTTGTACCTCATCACTTGAGATACACACAGTATGAATAGGTTGAGAAGGTTGAGTAGGCTGAAATGAAGACATTATTTCTTTTACTTTCTGTGCTACTAATGCTTCAACTTCCTCTTGTGTAAGACCTCCTGCACAACCTCTTTTAGATTGCGAAGGGCCAAAATAAGACTTGAATCCTATGCCAACTCCTAATCCCCTAACACGACCAAGATGCTCCTTCGTACCAAGAGCAACTAATAGTTCATCCATGTGGCCAGTTGGGATGAACTTTCCTTCCTTCCTTTGCTCGTGGAGATCAATCTATTCATAGTTAATAAAAATATTAAATCATAATATCAATTAGATATAAATAAATCTAAGTTTGTGGGAGTTACTCTTTACTTAGTTGGGATAAACTTACCATCTTTTATGCCACCTCCTTAGTTGCGGGGTTGACAATTTCACCTGCTCGATTCTTTCTAGCATCAATCTATGTAAGGTGTCGGGGTGGATGCTCAACTTGAGTTGTACCAGATTCTTCTCCAGAAGAGGATTGCTTCTCTTGTAGTTGGCGGTGGAAGGCATAACCATCGGGCCCCAAGCGATGGTCATGTACATTTTTGGCCCGTCTTTCCTTTTGAGCCTGGTGGATAGCGTGATCATTTAAAATGAGGTATTGCAATTTAGACTTGGCAAACATGTATAAAAAGATTCACCTCCTTAATTGTATAAAATTAAAGATTCATACAATACATCACAATCTTTATTACCTGAAACTCTTCCGATCTCCTAGCTGCAACAAATCTTTCCCACACCTCAGGATCTATAAAAATATATACATCTGTTTCTTTCTTCTTTTGTTTAGCATTATCTATAAATTCCCTTGCGAGATATGTCTTAAAACCCCTCCATCGTACACCACAACGTTGTAGCACTCTTTTCTTGTGATCTTTTTCATTTAGATGAAAAACACCCTATACATACAAAAGAAGCAATTAATAATGTTGTTTTGAAAAGGAATTAATTCCAAGCAAACTAAATTAGAATCAATAGATAAAAAACATATTAAAATAATATCACTTCCACTCACAGATATATCTTTCCATATGAGGTCTTTTTTGACATTAGGAACATCATGTCAATTTCTACATGGACAATAGAACCTATCTGTAGGTAGTTTCCTATGTTCCTCAGCAAATCTGATAAATTCATCAAGACCTTTGGCAAACTCTAGACTACAATGGTTCTTGATAGACATCCAACTTCGATCCATTTTCTATATCACATTAAAAATTAATTATAAAACTAAGCATTTAATATTGATACTATAAGCTGTAAGTTTTTATTGATAGGAAGTTAATTACTTTTATACTAAAGTGTACCACCTATCCCATTTTTGAATATTTAATCTCACTAGTAATTGTATAATGTATGTTTAGTTTTGAAAAAAATTTCAGCAGCATTTCCCCTAAGTTCTCCAAGTACGCCGATGTAAATGGTAAATAACCACTCACATATGTACCCAGAGAACAGATGAGGAATAAAATTTTCTTCAAAACTAAACATACATTATACAGTTACATCCTAAGTGAGATTAAATATCCAAAAACAGTCACAAACTGGGGACTATCCAAAATTTACTCCTATGAGTAAATTTTGAACGGGTTTCTAAGTTGATACATGCATAAATGTATTATTGTCATATTTATATATTAAGTTAAACATCATGCATCGATGATCTCATATATAAACCCTAAAGTGTCAATCTGAAACTACACAATGTCTACCCTCATATTTCTGGAATGTATATATAATGATTACACATGTGATTGATAACAAAATGTAGATATGAATGAATACATATTTTTATTATTGGTTGATTTACTAGTCAAATAAAATGGCACATTAGGAGAGTGAGAATATTATACCTCACTTGTAAGCTGAAGAAGATATATATGCAAGTCAACAACAAGTCAATAACACCTACAACAACACAAATGCACGATTCAATTTTTTTATAATGTATTAATTAGGGGTCAGTATATATCAATTTTATAGGAGCAGTAACAAATTCAAAATTGACAAATTTTGATGATTCTGCAACTCATCCGACACGGCCGTGCTACCCAGCATGGCCGTGCAAACAACACGGCCGTGCTGCCCAGTACGGCCATGATACGTGGTCATTTGTTTGAAAGTAAGACGTAAACGGAGGAGTGAGGCAGCAGAGACAATACCTTGAGAAGAACCGGTCGGTGAAGGAGCTTGTGCGGGAAAAGAACCAGAGAGATACGCACGACCCTTGAAATGCCTAAGGTGTCATCGTCGTCGACTTTCAAGGAAGAAAGCACTGAAGACAGAAGCAACGCCTAAGGCATCATCGTCGTCCAAGGAAAACGACACTGGAGATGGTGGTAAGGAGCGTCGTCGACGCCGGAGATGGTGGTAAGAAGCTTAGGCGTCGTCGTCCAAGGAAAGCGGTGCTAGTTTGCCTCTTTTTGGACGAGGAGATGGTTGGGGGAGGTCACCTTTGTAGAGGCGGCGCTGCCTTTCTTCGGGCGTGGGAGAGGGAACGGGGAGTAGCAGCAGTAGCAAATGGCAACCTAAGCCTTACAATCGGGCTGCTATGTGCAATGTAGAAGACCTATAGCATCGATTTTGGGTAAAAAACCGACCCTAAAAGTCTATTAAAAAATGGTGCCCGGACTTAACCTATAGCGACGGTTTTTTAGGATAATCGACGCTACAGACCACATCTGTAAGGTCGGTTATATATAAAAACCGACTCTAGAGTTCCAAAGCGGTGCCCACATTTTTTGTTGACCCTATAACATCTGTTATTTTAAAAAACCGACCCTATAGATCGAGGCACGAAGCCAAAATCGTGAGAATTTTTTTGGCGGGAAACCTATAAGGTCGGTTTTTATGATAAAACTGATGCCGTAGTCTATTATGTCAGTTATTCTAGTAAAAATGACGCTATGGGCAGCGACGTTACTGGCCAAAAATGTAGTAGTGGCAATAACGTGTTGCCATCACAATCCTGGGACAAAATCACAAGAGAGGGGTCAATGAAGCAAACCAAGTTATTCGTTGTGTGCACAAACACAGTCAATAGGGTGTGTTTATATAAGTAGAGGAGAAATTGTGGTCCAACTTCCTTTATACTTTAATTTCATATTGTGTTAAAAAAACTCATATTTACTTGGCTTGACCATTCACACAACTTTTTGGTCAAGTCATTGTTCCCCAATGTAACTAATCTTTACATGAAAATGTATATATTTTTTAAAACAAAACTTCTCCATCACAATGAAAGTCTTATACTTTTAACAAAATTTCTTGGTATAATTAATATATCAATATTCCATATCATCTTTGTACATTATGTCTACCACCAACCTACTATTAAATTAAATGGACGCCTTTAAAACAACATTATACACCTCAATACTTTCTTTTTTCAAAATATTGTAACCTTGAAAACCCATAACTTCCAAAGTTTTAAAATGTAAACCATATCTTATTTGTTATGTAAAACTTCTGTGTCTCTCTCTCTCTATTTTATGAAGAGAGAAAATGGAAATATTTGGAGGTGTACATAATTCTCCTAACAAAATATATGTAAAAAGTTATAATTGTCATTAAGATTCACCAAACCATCAAAACATATTTACAAAATAAATTCTTGTTTACCAAATTCACAGTTATCCTTAAATAAAATAACACAATGGTTCACTAATACTTTATTTTCTTATGAACACCTTAAAATGTATTTCAAATCACATCATTCATTAATCATAATTCAAACACTATTTATAAACGATATCTCCAAAATAGTAAATCTCTAATTTCTCCAAAATTTATCAAAAATCACAACTATAATCAAAAGTCTCCTTATAAAATTTTACCTTATTTGGACAAAGGAATCCCATGATATGAAAGTTTTATTATTTCATCGAAATAATGTAACTGATTTGAACCATTAAATTTAGTTCGACTATAGTTCTTGTATAATATTTTTTGAACCATCAAACAAGCTTTGATGAGATAAATTTTTATGTCACACTTCAATACCAATGTAGAAACTCTTCTACTAATCTTCATCGAAAAATAAATTTGTTTAGCCATCTAACTAAAATATCTCCAAAAACTATTATTCTTGGCACATATGAATTATATAATTATTCAAAAAATCCCCAAAAATTCTAAAATCTTAACCATGGATCTAATAAATGATTATAAGCTTCAGGCAAACTCCAGGATCATTTTTATACCCCAAAATCTCAAGGTCATATATATATGAAATTATAAAACATTGAAAATCAAGTTTGTCACACCTAAACATGAGGAACACAATTCTATAATTAATTTCCTCTTTTGGAGTTATTTAAAATGTTATTTAATATTTTGGCCTTAAAAGTACATTTTGTCTCCTAAATCACTTGAATAGATAACATTATCCATTTTTTTTGTAGAAATACACACATAAACTAATTTTTGTATATAGAATTCGGATCTGAGTTTTTTTTTCTTTTTGAGACTTTTAGTAATTTAATAGTAAATGCACGTACTTTGCACGTGTCAATATTTATAAATGAAAACACCATATCTCTAAAAAAATAATCATGAAGATTATAAGATTATAATCACA
This sequence comes from Alisma plantago-aquatica, assembly GCA_963693085.1. Classification (NCBI taxonomy): domain Eukaryota; kingdom Viridiplantae; phylum Streptophyta; class Magnoliopsida; order Alismatales; family Alismataceae; genus Alisma; species Alisma plantago-aquatica. Next base: position 1,039,643,723 of record OY856410.1, on the reverse strand, counting down.
TAAAATACATCACCAACTTATTCTTATGTATAATATTTTATTTAAAAATTTCATATGTTTTATCTACATGTTATCTTCATGGCTTCTCATGCAATCTTCATTATTCAATTATTTTCTGAATGAGGAGATTGCACTTTAAATTTTTTCCATGTTATAGATTCATTGATCATGTAAGTCATATACTTAGTCATCTATGTGGTTTCTTTCTAGTCCCCACAGTCTTTTGAGTTTATTGTGAAATTTTATTGATCGAGCATACATTGATTTATGATGTAATACAAGTATAATGTTGTCTTCGTTACCTTTAAAAGTGACCCATTATGTGGAAACAAAAAAGCAAAAACTCTATATATTTTGTATAAATATAATGGATGCCACAACAATAGTAAATTCTATATTAAGTCTAATCTTTTTCCATACTTATAGAAATACAACCTATATGATTTATTATTTTGAATCGTTTCTAATAAGAGGATAAATATATTTTGTTGTCTTACTTATGATAAGGTATCCCACATTATAAAATTAGGTAAAGATTCTATAGTAAGAAATTGAATGTGTAAGGTGTGTTACATTCCAATATTGAAGGCGGTATTATCCAATTTCAAAACAACATAAGTCATCAAGAAACACAAATTAGATGGCAGCCTAGATTTCCAATCGTATATTCCAACTTAGTCAATGTTGAGTTATAAATGAGAACAAATTCAATCTATAAGATGCAATTATATTTTTTCACATATGGGATCCATTTTAAAAATATTTGAATTTAAGAATCCTTGAGGAAAATAGAACATGTAATTTGTTGTAATATAGTTTGATGAGTGAATTACAAAATGACATGTTTCTTCTAGACAAATATAGATGATTTATTTTCTATATACAATACAAAAACCCAAACAACCCACACTTATACTTATTCTATGTGTATCCATATTCTAAGATGACTTTTGTTCCTTCGAACATATTATATGTATATTGTCTATTTGATTTCAAGTATAATATATCATAAAAGAAATGAAACCCCAAAAAAAATGATAAACGAGTTAGACAATAATCATGATGATATAATTTCCCATATGTGTCACCTCTAAAAATGAACATTATCTATAGTGAGATATTCATTTGAAGGTGACAATTTGAAAGTGCATAGAGAACAGAAACACTAATAATAAAGCTCTTTTGTGCCAAGTATGACACATTTTACAAGCACAACAGACAAATTTCTATATTTCATGATGTGTTATAACTTAAAAGTTGTCATTTTACATTTTTAGATTAGCAATGCTCACACAAAGACATAACATCCCATTGAATGTGTGGTGCATATCATTAGGTCAGCAAGGGACGTCTACCGATAGTGGATAATTGTTCAAACTATATGAGTGAGAAACATAGCACACAAAAAAACTAATAAGGTAACTACCCATTTAAAGTTATTTGTACAAACTTATCAACAATATACACATGTCAAATACCTTTTCCAACTCATAGATGAATCATAGAATATGGAAGATGAAATCATCTTTTAATATATATACTTACAATATAGAACAAACAATATAGCAATGGAAAATCAAATATCTCTCTATCTCATAATTGTCATCTTAGATAACAAAGCATACGATGTCATTGTTACAAACAAGAAACAATACCAAACTCTAATCAAAGAAACATTGATAGACTTGTCATTGTATACTTGAATTGACATAATGTTGATATTTTTGGCAATTATTCTAGCACCAGGGATGTGTTAGTCGTCCTCTACAACCATTGTCAAGCTTTGATGTGAATCTGTTACTCGAGGTTAAGAGATAAATTGGATATATGCATTGGCATATGGTGAACGATGTCTTACACCACAAACGATCAAAGTCAAGCGTCATCCGAACATACAGAAGTCTTACGTTCATTTCTACATTTCCAGATGTTGAAAAGATCTCATGACGACATCAATCATGAAGGTGCATTTTGTTGCTTGGTTATCTCCGCCAGATGAAACGAAAAGTTATTATCTAACCAACCAACAACTGTCGTACCAATCAACAACGACTCTTTGAAACTAAAGCTTCATAACATTGATAGATTGATACGCTTTGAAATAGAAGAAGATCGTGCAACTGTACACATCCATGACTACAAGTAGAATAGCAGAAGAGAACATACACATAACAATCTTTTACCAAATATGACATCGTACAAAGCCTCATAGACACCATTTATCTGCTAATCTAATAGGATCATAGTTTTACAATGCCAATCATGTCAAATCAGCGTGTAACAAATTGATTAACAGAAAGTTCGAATTGATTTTCAGAAACACAGAAAATACAGTGACGAACTTTCCAATTTCCTGTTCTTCTTCTATTGATTAAAATATTGAGCGTCATTCATTCACGACCTCTTATGCAACTGCATTAAAAAGTCATGCTATTACTCACTCTTTTAGTTGATTATTGTACCTTTGCACTCGTGTAGAACACCTCACCGTAATTTCTTCACCCTATGTATATCTCAAACACTTTTTTGCATACATATCGGTAGGCGTTGATGAGACCTAGAACCTCTAGACATAAGAATAATCCCATAGGAAGCAAGGTAAAGTGGCACAACGATGCATCGCCCTGATGTACTTTCCAAAACGCCGAGCTGAAGCTGGCAGACAGTTGGGAACGAATGAAATCGTGGACGGGTATATGCTTTTCCAGTATAATATAAGACGACACCCACGTGTTAGGAAAGGCAGCGACATCAGAGTTGTAAGTACCGAATACTAGGCGGGAAGATCCACGGTCCCCACGTCCGTAAGAAACAGTGGTCCGCAGTAGATCATGTCTATATATATATATATATATATATATATATATATATATATATATATATATATATATATATATATATATATATATATATATATAAAGAGAGTGAGAGAGAGAGACAAAAGCACATGTAATAGTACACATAGACGTGCATACATTACCAAATAGTGTTCCTAGATAGTAAAGATATTCCTAGATATTTAATTGTTTCAATGATACTCATAAGTATAATCTAACATAAATATACACATTAGAGTCCAATCATTGATAACTACATATAAAAAAATAAGAAGGGTTTCTACTCAAAGTTGATATCACTAATCTATCAGAAAAAGTGTGCACTACCTCATTTAAAACTTCTCAAAACTACCCATAAAAACATAAATGATAGTTTACACGTTAATACTTATTTAACTGTATGCTATCCAAATTAAAAAATAACAGGACCACATATGCGAACAAACTTAATTCAATAATATCAATCCATGAATGCGAGAAATTAGTTCATGTCTTTTGGAAGAAAACTCCAAAAGTTATGAATAAGTAACAATCATGTTGCATTTCATAGGGATTCAGATAACTACATCATGTAATCCTATTATATTGTACTTTATCATGATGGGAAACCTACAAAAAGTGCTAACCAACAAAATACATGTTAAAGATCAAACAACAAATCGAAAAAGTTGATTTAGTCAAATATCTTCCATCATGTCCCAGAGGAGGTTTGTTTATTGAATCTTAGAATCATAAAATGTTCAAGAAGACAAAAGTAGTCAAGTTTTAGGTCCTATTAATAATAGATATTTATAGAATGAAGATTTAAATTCCCAATAAGCTTTCTCAAAAAGTAGAAGAACTGCTTGTCATGGTTATTATTGTTGAAATTTACAGTCACGGGTTAATCCTCTTTAATGGAAAATGAATTTCTCTTTTTAAAATATATGATATAGATAAGAATAAAATTAAGGATTGCAAAGATGTGAGATCTGGAAAGAGACAACAACTTTCTTCTTGACATCATTGAATCAATTAGTCTTCATACAATTTAGCACCTTATCTCTTAGAATAATTTAAAATATAAATAACATAGCATCACACTCTTATACAAATGAAATTTATACATAAAAGAATAGGCAACATGAATACAAAATGGTGAAAACAAAAGAAATATGTATTCAAATCATTATGTCACATATAATGTGTAAGAAATATTACTATGTGCCTTCATGGTTATGAATTTAGATTCAAAAAAATGTGTAAAGCATGAGCAAAAATGAGTTAGAAATTCATCATATTTTATTAAATAAAAAGCTACAAAAGAAATGATATAAATAAAACATTAAATAAAGGTTTACCCATGATTTAGAACACAAATGTGTCATATTTTTACACTCAATAAATTAATAACAACTATAGTCGAAGTTGGGAAACTCACATATTTGATATGATGAAGATAAATAAAAAAATATTCATATAAATATTTTCAATAAGACATCTTACTAATGAATGGTATATGCAATGTTTGTTAGTAAGTCAATAATTAAATATCAACATAAAGTACTTCTACTATAAACATAATTCCAATATTAGAAAGGAAAGAAAATAAAGAAATGACTATGTCTTGGTTTCGTGATGTGTCTTGTCAAAAACAAAATATAATGCACACGCAAGTGATACAACAAATTTTCACTATGTTACTTAGGAAATGACCATATAAGTATGACTAGTAGTATAATCTTGAACTTGATACAAAGATTCAATAACATCTCTTTATTATGTAACAACTTCGGTTCTTCATGCTTAAAAATACCCTGGATTTGGTTATGGCTATTCCCTTTTCCAGCAAGAACATGTTTGTCATACAACATGAGCATTACAAATATCTCATATAGAAACACTATCAATGTAAATTTAAAATTATTAGGTTCACATCTTCATCTCATCTCTTTGTCCCTCTGTCACATCCATATCAAGCATATATCATCCTATAAAGGAAAGTGATACAAGAAAATGAAATGGAAAATATAGGGTCTCTATGTGAGTAAAAGTGAGGACTAATAGCTAGATCATCTATATAGATGGAGACTACAATTTAACACCTTTTCATGCGATTTCTTTATCCAAGATTGTAATTCATAATGATTTCAACCCATTAAAAGTAGTGACATAAAATGAAAATAGTAAAATTAGGAATCCAATAGATTTTCTCATAGTTCTAATCAATTAAGTGACATTTTTTAGTCTTTTTATGTGTTCCTCCAAGTCCTTTTCTATCATATCATCTCTACATGTGGTTCCATGCTTGTGATGATATTTCTTATTTGGTATCAAGCATCCTAGACACATAATAGTGATGGAGGCTTGAAATATGTTTGATATATATTTTCTTATATGTAAACTAATATAAGGTATAATATTGGGTTGTAGTTGGCATGAATTCATTATGTCCTTCATATGGATTAGATTTAAACAAGATTCATTTTCTAAGTTTTTTTCAATTATATTAAATCCATAAGCTTATTATATATCCAAAGAAATATATTAGAGATATAAGCACCTCTGTTTATCTAATATTTTTACAAGCATTTTCTTGTTATACATAATCATTGCTAAATAATGTGAGCATTCACACTTTTTGTAAGAAATTATATTTTTAATTTTTTTTCTAGACATAGAGTTCAAGGGCTGACTCCTATCATTATCATTCACATAAAATGGGGCTATTTGGAACAAATATTATTATGTAATATCATTGTACAAGCTACTCTTAAACAATTAAATACCATCTACCACAAAAAATTTCTTTCATCTATTCTTTGCTTATTTTCAAGTATAACTTCCAACTTAATTAAAAAAATTAGTTATATAGGGTAAAATAATAGGACTTAGTTTATTTTATTGAAATATTATTCATAATCAACTGTTTTATTTTGTTTCCATTGTTTAGTGGATACATTCTATCTATATATCACTTCATACTGAAAATCCTTCACTTCTACAAAGAAAGAACACCATTGTCTTGTAGGTGGGCCACATTGTTGTCACGTGTACAAATGAAGTGCGTGTATGTTTATCTTAGTATGTTTCTTATTTGTATTAGATCGTATCTTTCTTAGTCATAGATTACCATATCGAATATATGGAATTCCTACTAATTTTATTATCATTCAATGTTTCTAAATGTTTACATCAACAATATCTGGGTGTATATTTCCATCTTTATGATGCTTGAAATTTAAGAAGTGTATATATAGCATTTAAGAAGTATATAGAGATCACAGTAAAAGATAAAACAATCTTCTCGTATAATATTTACGTGTAAGAAAAACACTATACCTATCATATAGTGGCATCTGAGTGATAAAGTTGATGTTGTATGACTGAAAGGTCACAAGTTTGAAGCCCCTTGGCAACGAGATCAATGAATTGACAATTTAAGAAAAAAAACCATATTTGTAACAATTATAATAAAATACATTCAAAAAATGTAATTTTTCATGTTTTCTTTCTAACAATTAGTAATGACTGCATTCAGTATATTATAACTTGTTCTTACATTTTAGTTTCTCATTTTCACTTAGGACATTTTTTCAATTGAATTATGTCTAAACAAGTGAATAAAGCTCTAAAATCAGTTTATTTAATACTATGTACATTTCTATTTGAATATATCCAAGGTAAATAAAATAGAGAGGTTCAAAATCATCTTACAAATTAAACTATTAATGGTCGGAAAAGGATACTAAATGAAGATATAAAAATTGTTTTCATGTAGGATTTACTACCGTATATGCACTAATATTCAAGCTAACTATTATGAGAAAATATACCATAGCATGTATTCAATTCCATTACTATCTTCTTCTTCAAAGAAAGTCAGTAGTAGAAAAACCAATATAACACACACTAGTACGGAAATAGGTTATAACGTCACTACCTGTAGGGTCGGTTTTTCCAAATAACTGACCTTATATGTCTAAAAAAAATGTGGGCACCACTTAAGACCTCTTGGGTCGGTTTTCTTAAGAAAACCGACCTTGTAGTGTAACTCTATAGGGTCGGTTTTCCAAATAACCGACCTTATATGTCTATAAAAATGCAGGCACCACTTAAGACCTCTTGGGTCGCTTTTCTTAAAAAAACCGACCTTGTAGTGTAACTCTATAGGGTCAGTTTTCCAAATAACCGACCTTATATGTCTATAAAAAACGCGGGCACCACTTAAGACCTCTTGGGTCGTTTTTCTTAAAATAACCGACCTTGTAGTGTATCTCTATAGGGTCAGTTTTCATAAAATAAGCGACCTTATAGACAATTGGATTACAAAGCCAATTACAGGTTCCCGCGACAAAAATTTACTTGATTTTGGCTTCACGCCTCGATCTATAGGGACGGTTTTTCCAAATAACCGACATTATATGTCTACAAAAAACACGGGTAATTAGACATCTTGAATCCAGTTTGCCTTCACACATGTATAAGCACCTCTAGGGTCGGTTTTTTCCTTATAACCAACCCTAGAAGTCCCTTTGGTCGACAATATTGTCGACCGAGATAAATCTTGGATCCAGTTAAGTTCACGCATGTATAAGCACCTCTAGCGTCGGTTTTTTCCAAATAACCGACCTTAGAAGTCCCTTCAGTCGACAATATTGTCGATCGAGATAAATCTTCGATCCAGTTAAGTTCACGCATGTATAAGCACCTCTAGCGTCGGTTTTTTTTCAAATAACCGACCCTAGAAGTCCCTTCGGTCGACAATATTGTCGACCGAGATAAATCTTGGATCCAGTTAAGTTCACACATGTATAAGCACCTCTAGCGTCGATTTTTTCCAAATAACCGACCCTAGAAGTCCCTTCGGTCGACAATATTGTCGACTGAGATAAATCTTGGATCCAGTTAAGTTCACGCATGTATAAGCCCCTCTAGCGTCGTTTTTTTCCAAATAACCGACCCTAGAAGTCCCTTCGGTTGACAATATTGTCGACCGAGATGCATTTTGGATCCAGTTAAGTTCACGCATGTATAAGCACCTCTAGAGTCAGTTTTATCCAAATAACCGACCCTAGAAGTCCCTTCGGTCGACAATATTGTAGACCGAGATAAATCTTGGATCCAGTTAAGTTCACACATGTATAAGCACCTCTAGTGTCGGTTTTTTCCAAATAACCGACCCTAAAGCTCTTCTCGGTCGACGAATTTGTCGACCGATAACCTCTCGGTCGACAAATTCTTCGACCGAGAAGGAGCCAAATTTCACGTGTATAAGCACCTCTAAGGTCGGTTTTTCCTTATAACCGACCCTAGAGCTCCCTCGGTCGACGAATTTGCCGATCGATAACCTCTCGGTCGACAAATTCGTCGATCGGGAAGGAGCCAGATTTCACCTCTAGGGTCGGTTTTTTCTTATAACCGACCCTAAAGGGCTCCTTGGTCGACAATATTGTCGACCGACATGAATTTTGGATCCAGTTTAGTACTTTTCAAAACTTTATAAAGCATTGGGATCTCAATCCCTTGTCTCATTGTTGGGAATTCACATCCCTCAATACCACCATCATCACATTTGCTGGATCTGGGTACTCAAACCCTTTGTTCATCACTAAACATGGTTATCACTTATCAGGTAACTATTACCTTCAGGTCATCTGACCAAGGTATTCAGGATATTTGTTACGCAAGCATCTCACATGGTTAGTATACTTGATAACAACCATATCAATTTCATATCAACATCATGCAATACAAAGATAACATAACTATTCCGTCATTAGGGTTAGAGTTTCCCATCTTTATCAATTAAGGTTTCACATCACATCATCCCATATTAAGGTTACACATAACATTATCATATTATGGTTTTACTCAACATCACCCTATATTAGGGTTTCACATAACATTATCCCATATTAGGGTTTCACATAACATTATCCCATATTAGGGTTTCACACGACATCACCCTATATTAGGGTTTCACATAACATCATCCCATATTATGGTTTTATAAGCACCTTAGAGCTCCCTCGGTCGACGAATTTGTCGACCGATAACCTCTCGATCGACAAATTCGTCGACCGAAAAGAGCCAGATTTTACGTGTATAAGCACCTCTAGGGTCGGTTTTTTCCTTATAACCGACCCTAAAGTGCTCTTCGATCGACAATATTGTCGACCGACATGAATTTTGGATCCAATTTAGTTCACGCATGTATAAGCACCTTTAAAGCTCTCCTCGGTCGACAAATTCATTGATCGAGAAGGAGCCAGATTTGACGTGTATAAGCACCTCTAGGGTCGATTTTTTCTTATAACCGACCCTAAAGGACTTCTCGGTCGACGAATTTGTCGACCGACATGAATTTTGGATCCAGTTTAGTTCATGCATGTATAAGCACCTCTAGCATCGGTTTTTTACTTTTAACTGACCTTAGAGCTCCCCTCGGTCGACAAATTTGTCGACCGAAAATGTGTTTGAGTGTTTTAAATAACCAAACACGGGCACCGCTTATCTTTAGCGTCGATTTGTTTCTTTTAACTGACGCTACAGGTCGAGTCTCTCCTTTAAAATGACCAAAACCTAGTCTTTCTCCCCCGCGAAACAAAATTTTCGTTCTCTTTTTCTCTCCCACAGCACGAATACCTTTTCCGCCGTGAAGCCCTTGCCACCTCTGTGCGCCGCCAAAGCCCTACCTCCTCTCCGTGAAAAGAGCTCGTCGTCGCCGCCTCTCCACACTTCCACGAAGGTCGCTGCCTCTCCATGAAGGTCGTCTCATCCTCTACGATGGTCGCCGCTGTTTCCAAGTAAGGTCGTCATTGTTTCCAAGTAAGGTTCCCGAGTTCATTTCCGGGTTTGGATCCACCTTTCTTAGTCTTGGTAAGTAAGATCTGTCTCTTTTTCTTTGTTTTTCTTGTTGTTCTATCTTCCCCTCTCTTCTTCTTGGCTGAATCGATGACGTTCCATGGTGGATCTTGAGATAATGGTTGAAAACATCTTCCACTCTCTTTTTCTTACCTTTTCAACATAGGGTTTGCTTCCTTTTTGGAGAAGGAACCAGCTTGGTGAAGAGGAGTGCCCAAGCTAGGGTTTCTTCCCCGTTTTTCTTCAATCTACCTTGCTGTTTGGAGTTTCTACATCATCTCTAAGGTGAGTTATATAACTTTATCCATGATTATTGTTCACTCTTACGTTACATGTACATGATTTTGCCTTAAAAATATTGATCCAAGTATAAAGATGTACCTTTACCTAGGGTGTGAGCTTGTATGATAGTTTTTTGTATCATCTTAGATGAACCCAACATCTTGTGTATGATTTTTTTGAAGGAAGTGGTAATCATAGACTTTTTTTGCATATGGATAGCTTTTAATCTCTCAAAAGATGTATATTTCTAGGATTTCAAACTAATTTTTCCTCCTTATAGTTCAAGCAATCTATCATTTTGTAAATTATGATGTGATTATGAATCATTATTGTCATGAATGTGTGGTTTTGAATGGTGATGGTTGAGCATCAATGCTCCCCTCTCCCAGAATATATGAATATTCATTTCTATTTCAGTTTGAACGTTTCAGTGTACCCCTCGGTCGAAAATTTTGTCGACCGAAATATTTTCGGTCGACAATTTTTCGACCGAGGGGTACACGAAAATGTTTATTTAAATTTTTAGCGTCGGTTATTCCAAAAAACCGACCCTGTAAACTCTCTCGGTCGACGAATTTGTCGACCGATAACCTTTCGGTCGACAAATTCGTCGACCGAGAAGGAGCCAGATTTCACGTGTATAAGCACCTTTAAGGTCGGTTTTTCCTTATAACCGACCTTAGAGCTCCCTCGGTCGAGAAATTTGTCAACCGATAACCTCTCAGTCGACAAATTCATCGACCGAGAAGGAGAACTGAAGTGTTTATTCAATATTTTTGTCGTTTATTCTAAAAAAACTGACGCTGTAAACTACCTCTCGGTCGACAAATTCGTCGAACGAGAAGGAGCACTGAAGTGGTTATTCAATATTTAGCGTCAGTTATTCTAAAAAAACTGACGCTGTAAACTCTCTCGGTCGAGAAAATTGTAGACCGAAAATGTGTTCGGTCGACAATATTCTCGACCGAGAGTGTTTACAGGGTCGGTTTTTTTGGAATAACCGAGGCTCCTTTTTTCTCGCCTGGGTCAGATTTTTTACAACCTTTTGCGTCGGTGTTTACTCTGCAAGGTCGGTTTTTTCTGGTCAAATAAACCGACGCTATAGAGAAAACTCTATAGCGACGACCACTTAGGCGTCGGTTAAAAAGTGATGCTGCAGGCTTAAAAAACCGACGCTACAGACCATTCCTGTACTAGTGACATCAGTGTGAGCTTCGGCCTTCTACATAGGCAAAATTTTCTTAATATTTTGTCTTGGAGGAACCGATGTAAAATTACATATTATGGAGTAATGGATTGTGTTACAGGTAGGGACATATATTGTAAGAAATGACAAACATCTTTCCTCAAGGTTTGACCAAACATGTTGAACAAGCATGAGAGTTACACCTTACACATAGTTTACGATATTTGCAATGACAAATTCTGAGTTTTAAGTCCATTAATCAACAAAGTTAATAAACACACAATTGGTATACAATTGAGTGAGGACAAGGTTCAATCACAAAAAAAGGTAATAACAACATTAAAAAGAAACAAAAGGCAAATCATAGAATAAATATGTTTTTTTTATGACCGAGAGAACCCATCCCGGGCGAAGCCGACATGGTAAACTCTTGAGGCATGAGAGGGTATGATCCGGTCACCCCCCTCCCACGCCTAATCAACATGAATTGTCGTTCGCAAAGTGCCTTCAGTGAGGTTTGAACCTAGGTCCTTCATTGGGACTTACCGAGCTCTTACCACCCGGGCTACTATGGCCGGACTAGAATAAATATGTTAAATCAACAATGTAAAACAACCATGATATCTAAAGGAATAAGATGGTTTAATGTTTAAATTACCTATGCAATTGGTAGAGGTTTATATGTCACCCAATTTTATGTAAGAATATTTATGATTTCATGAACCAAAACATATGAAACAATTTTTTCTCACTTAATATATAAACCGTGTGATGAAGAAAAAAAAGAAAAAGCAACATGAAGACTATATGTACATCTCATATGAGAATTGTAGAATTTCCTTTCATAGAATAAAAGGGAAAAAATAGATCCAATCTCATATAACATATAGATGAAATACAAATTATGTGTGCGAAATAAAAAATGTAATAGTTTATCTATCAGATGTAATGAAAATAGGAATACCGTGATGATTCAACTTTATAAAGGACCTGAAGTACCTTGCTTACGTATCATTGAGAAGTGCATTAACATAAATACGGAAGTAAGAAGATGCAATACAAAAGTATGTAAACTGTAAAAACGAGTCTAACCCTTTTTTATTTGTCTCATCTCAAATTTATTCTGGGCAAATGGAAGTTTAACTCCAAAAGATGGAATTTGTCCTATTCCCTTTAGTTTCTTTAGGTGTTTTAGGTGTTATGGAGGTTTGCCTCCGATTTATCAACTATTGTACCAGAGTGAATATGATCTTCACCGGACATACATAATGCTTTTGTAGATCAACTGATGCATGCTCTGGTAAAAATGTATGAACTTCTTAGAATTTGATTCTAAACATTTCTGTTAGATGAAAAATAGTTACAGAAATCCAATATGGTCCAATCATTCTACCAATATATGGTTTAGATAATTGTTCAGCCCAAAAGTAAAAATTTGAAGCTAGATCCAAAACATACCCTATTAAATATCCAATAGCAAGTTGTGAGAAGGTGATGGAGTACCTTAACTCAAACCTAGGCTATTCATCCTGAAATAGTGGTGGATGAAATCAATGTGAAATGATACAATTTTCAAACCAATGAAGCAAAAAATATTTGGTGTTGGAAATAAAGATCAATTTCTTGTAGAATTTGAAGAGGGTACAATATGTATTGCTCTAAATTTGGAATCGACGCTTCAGCCGCCTCTGCTTTGGCTTGCCTTTGACACGTGACATCCTATGACGGGTCCTAAGAGACCTATGAGTTTTGTGGTGGGGCAGCCAGGGGGATATTATTCCTCTTTGCCAATCTTCTCACTTTCTCACCACATCTTGGGCGTGCGCAAAGCAGTCCGGGTGGGCCTACAGCTCTATGATTACACCGTGCTTGGGGATGACGTGATCATAGCTGACGAACACGTTGCGGAAGTCTACCTAGCTCAGTTAGTTGGGGTAGAGGTTTCTCATCAGACTGACTTCTTGTTGCCCAGAGCATTCTCACTTCAGATATCTTTTGGGTTGTGCCGATTTTGCGAAACAAGATGAAAAGCTTGAGGTTGTCCACTAGTTTTCGCATGACTTGATCCCAGATATTGAAAAAAACCCGCGATGAGCATCGGATTTTTCCATAGTGGGATGCAATCTTTCGCTTGATCTCAAAAGGATTTTTTCACTGCCTTAGGCAGAGCCCACATCCTTTTTTCCAGCCATAGCCCGGATAACTGGCGGGTGATAAATCCAGCGCTCCACAGCGTGGCTCGAACCCGGCTCCCCCCGGAGGGGAACACCGTGCCTTACCAGCTGAGCTAATGCATGTAGAAATATGAGAAAGAAGGGAGACTCGCCTTCTTTTCTTCATCGAAACAAATGCCGCCAAAATGAACACTCCATGAGATTCATAGTTGTATTACTTATAACTTCCTTGTTTGTAGACGCATTCTATAGAAAGGGAAACTAAGACCGTTTAATTGATCAAAAGTTGCAAAATTTATTCAGATATTCTGAAAAGAGAAAAGGTAAACACCGGATGCTAAACAAAATCAGGGGCCGACCATGCAGTAAATGCAACCATAGAATATGTATAGGAAAATCCATGGAACATAGAAAGTAATTGAATGAACATATTACGATATAAATTCTGGATCGTAGAAAAGAAAATTTTGAAGAAGCACTAAGGACAAATACGTATTGATTGAGAGAAACAACGTTACTTATGTGTTACCAATGCCTTAATGCTTTAGTGATTTTCATATCATGCGCTGCATCGTGATGATCCACACAAAAAGTTGACGATAGTTGTCTAATAGGTAGTAGTTGAACAACACCAAACTTTTTTATTATCAATGACCACATAGAACTGCACGATAAAGAAATCCTTTGAAAGATCCATATGAACCACAAGTATCTTCACAACGAGATCACACGTTGGAAGAACTTCACAAGCTTAATGGTATAAACTTCACAAGAATATAAGGGAAGTGTTCAGATGAAGTTGCCATCCCCGGTGTACGGCTTGGTTAGATGTATAATTTAACATATTGAGCGCATATCTCCAACCGTCAAGGTTCAGAACATATAGAATGAGTTGTTGTACTGCTTCCTTTCTCGATCTGGCACATCTGATTATAATGGTCATGGAGGATAATACTTATTCCCTGCTATATTTTACCCGTCGCAACGTTTTGAACTTTAGGCTACTCGAGTCTGGTGATTAGGGAGAGCGACTAGGGCTTCCCCCTACGGGCAGCGACGGCTCAGGGGAAGGGTTTCAGCCGCCGTCCTTGCGCTGACCCGCCCCCCAGGGTCTCTCCTAGGCCGCCTGGTGCTCAGGGAGGTCCGAAGGTGGGGATCGCGCGTTGGGACTCCGGGCTCTAGACCCTGATGGCGACAGACGGGTAGCTCACAACGTTCTAGAGACAAAGGCGGGCTCTGGATCCCTTGTGGTCGTAGAGCCTCTTGGCGTCTCCAGCATTTCTCCGGCTCGGGCTTCCTCAACACTGGGCTCCTTCTTCCCCTTTCCCTTTCTTTTTAGTTTTTTTCTCCCTGTCTGTTTGTCTTTGTGTAGTTTGTAGGTAGTTTGTAGGTCTAGGTTGTTGGGGTCTTCCTTTCTTTGTGCCTTGTGTCTGTTCTGCCGTCTGAGATTTGGTGGGTGTGCCATCGGTTTCTCTGTTGGCTTGCTGGGGTAGAGGATAATCAGGGGTCTTGGGTTTGGAGACGTTGCTTCCGTTCCTCTCTCAATTGCGATCGAGTTAGGATTCTTGGTGAGTGGTGGTGGGGTTCTGCTGTATTTTCTATCCCCCATCCTTGTTCTTCCTTCGGCCTTTTCTGCTCCTTTGCTTGTTCTTGATAGGGATCCGTAGTGACTTTTTCTGCTGGTGCCGTAGTGCAGCGTGTTATCTGTTATTTTTCTCTTTGTATGTAGTTTTCTTTAGTGAGTTATAGCTTCTTTGTTGTCGTGTGATTTGTGTCCTCCTTTCATGTTAGGTCTTCTTTTGTTTCTTTGTTATATGGCAGCAAGTGCGAAGGTGATCCCTTCTTCGGTCACTGGTTTGGAGCATATACTCTATATCAGATATTATCTCAAGTTGAAAGAATCTCTCATAAAAAACTGTTTTGGTCAGCGATATAGAAGAGAGATCAACACATCATTGTTCTTATCACATTCCAATATGAGTTTCTGGTTATTGTATCTAGTCTTTACTTTTTTGTGTCCGGTTGGTGTATCTCCATTTACATGTAAATGCCGTATGACTTTAATGTAACGAATGTGGTGTCTTTCAAAAAAAACTTTAGGCTACTTGAGTTCCTAATCTGTCAACATTACCAAACCTTCTGCCTACATCAGTTTTCTCTGGAAGTGGGAGATCCTAGCCGCGTCATATCGTCACATCCATGACAAAGAGGGATGTACAACGTGGATCGATAGGGAAGAATAGAGGGTGGTACTTCTGCTTCCTAAGCAAAGAAACCATGGATGTCGTGCCCAAGGAAAAAAAGAGAAGATACCGGGAATTTCATCAACTGTTGGCATATCAAAGTTCCACAAATTAAGGAGAAAAAAAACGTTGGGAAGGCAAGTAAATATGTCGATTGATCGCTGTTATTCATGCTAGGCTGGCCGCTGGTAACCGCAAAGGAGAAAGCAGTTGCGGAGAAGGTGATCCACGAAGACCATCAAAGTGAGCCTAGATGCCAAGATAACTACCACGACATGGATCCTTCTGAATGAGGTGCCGTCGTTTGCTAGTGTTGACAAATCGATTTCTGTTTCATAGTTTCAGCGGACTTATAAAGATCATGGGTATAATAAGAGCGTGAGAAAGAGATGTACTTTGTAGGGAAAGGAGTCCAACTTTTGGTGGACGAGTGGCCATGAACGGATGTCAGAGATATTATTCCGAAAGAAAAAAAAAAGCAGAAGACCGAGACGAGTGTTCATGCTTAGTAGAGTAGAATAGTAAATTTAATACTTTTGGCTCTTATCATATTTTCTTTTCCAAATAGAATTAAGATAGTTATCATTATACAAATAATGTGAAACTTGGCAACTAAGCTAATGGACACCAAAAAATACATTTTATCATAATATTTTACTTTTGAGATTTCCTTTTATGAGTTAAGGCACCATTATGAATTTTGACACATTATCCTTGTATTTATCAAAACATTATATTAAGTTCTATTGATGTCATCTTGTTACAAAATTATCTATATATATATATTTATTATGAATAAAAATTAACCTTTTAAACAGTTAACATCTTTAGTTTATTTATTCTACTTTAATTAAATTATATGACAATATTAATATGAAATTATAAGTTGCTACTCCAAAGCAAATTATTTATTTTTATTTACGCATCATGTTAGTAAAGAAAATATATGTAATATATTTCATGATTTTGTTTATATGTTGCCACATAATTAAATTATTATGTAAATGTGTTCTAAATTCTAATCCTTGTTTGGTCACATCCAAATAACAAACCTAACTAGCTTCCTAATCATGGAATAGGGTAAGATTCTAAGTTCTATTCGAGCATGTTTGAAAGTTTATTTGGAAAGATGAGTTTATGTTCAAATTTATGTAGGGAGTGGATCCCTCTCGGGTCCCACTCCTTACACTTTTACTTTAGACAATTCAATGTTAAATACTCTATAAGCCTTGCTAGTAGTGCTATAGTCAAGAAAGAAAGCCTTGTATGATTTTGCATCAAACTTATTGAGAAAATACTTGGTGTTTAAAATAAAACAAGGACAACCAAAAATATGAAAGAAATCAATAGAGGTCTTTATACCACACCATAACTCATAGGGGTTTTTCTCTAAAGATGGATGAGTGAAAACCTAATTTTGCACAAAACATGAAGTACTAACGGCTCCGACCCAAAAGTTCTTTGGAGTATCATACTCTAGAAGCATAGTCATAGAAATTTCTTATAGTGACCGATTCTTTCTCTCTACAATCCTATTTTTTTGAGGTGTTTGAAGTGAAAAAAAATTATGTGCGTACTCGGATTCCTCACGAAACCGTTCAAATAAGTCATTTTTAAATTCTTCCCCATGGTCACTGCGGATAGAGACGATCTGGAAAGAAGCTTCATTTTCAAATCGTTTACAAAAATCCAAGAAAACATCAAGTGTATCAATTTTTGAAATAAGAAAGATGGTCCAATTATAGCAAGAAAAGTCATCGACAATCACGAGGCAATACTTACTACCACAAAGCGATAGAGTTCTCATAGGTCCAAATAGATCAATATGAAGAAATTCAAGAGCTCTCTTGGTGCTAAGAAATCCTTTGAATTTAAAGGAGGATTTAGTTTTCTTTCCTTGTGTGCAAGGTTGACATTTCTCATCCTTTTCAAAATTTAATTTGGGAAGTCCTTTGACCAAGTCCTTTTTGCTCAACTTCAAGGATTGATTCATAATTACATGACCAATCCTATGGTGCCACAATGATATATCATTCGAATTAACAACAAGACATCTAATAACAATAAGCTTAATAGAGTCAAGAACAATAATATAAAGATCATCATTTCTAGTTCCCTTATATATTACATTATAGGATAGGGAATCTTGAAGCAAGCATTCAAGCAAGGATGAAAAGAACAAGATAATCATTATCACAAAGTTGACTAACACTAATTAAATTGTGATGTAGGCCATCCACAATAAGAACATTCTTGATACATAGTGAATGACCTACATCACGCTCACCTATTACTTTACCTTTATTTTTGTCACCAACTGTCACCAATCCTTTTTTCTTCTTTGTGAATTAATTGAAGTGGCTTATTTCACCTGTCATATGCTTTGAGCAACCCCTATCAACAATCTATTTTCCTTTTACCTACAAGAAAGGAAGATGTCAGTACCCAATTCAAACCTTGGGATCCGATGTTAGCTTGGGGACCCACTTCATCTTTGGGTTGGTCCCCTTCTCTCTATAAGGACAATAAGTAGATTAATGATCATCACTCTTAAATGCACACAAACCATAGAATTTTAAGAGACAGATGACTCTCCATGGAAAATAGGAGGTTCCTTGCTCTTTTTTGTACCCTTGACCTCGCTCTTGCTCTTTGGAGCCCCCTACATATCCCAAACCACTAGTACCAACTTGTTTGATAGAGTGATCTAGAACTTCATTGAGATACTTTTTCCCTTTAAGGAATGTTTGCAAAGAATCTCTAAGTTTATGATTAGTAATGATAATAGAACATAAACTAGCAAGATCATCTTGATCATGCAATAGGTTGGCCTATAAACAGAGGGATTTAGTATGAAAGAAATCTCTCTCACGAGTAATGCTAGCAATCTCATTACTTGGAAATAAAGGTCTAGAAGAGAAATCATTATCTTGAGTAAGCAATCTAGAATTTTCAGTTCTAAGAAATATTATCTCATCAAGATAAACTTCATTTTCATCTTTAATAGAATCATAAGTAAGTTTAAGTTCATCAAGTTTAGCAAAAACAAATTTCATTTTCAGTTTTAACTAAAACAAGCTCGTCAAGTCGGGCTTGGTTTTCCTCAAGACTATTGATGTTCTTAAGGTAGATACCATTCTCTACTTCAATTCCATTGTGTTTGAGATCAAGGTCAAGAAACTTCCCTTGCAAGGAATCAATTCTATAAAGGTGCAATTTCTCATTTTTATCAAGAATATCATTTTTAGCATACAAGTCATCTATGATCTTCCCTAATCTCTTCTTGTTAGATTTGTATTTAGAATAAGAAGAGTCGGGTAGCATTTAGTATATCAATGAGAGTTTCCTTACATAACTAATGTAAGCTTACCTCACTTACCTCACCAATGTCTTCACTAGTAGAGGCCATGAGTGCAAGGTGGCATTCTCCCTCATTGGAGCTTGCATCACTAGAATAGGAGTCTTTCCATGTGGCATGGGCTGCATCTTTTTTCTTCTTATCCTTCTTGTCATACTTCTTGTAATTGCCATTCTTCTTGTATCCCTCCCTTTTCTTGGAGATGCTCTTGTGGTAGGACTTCTTAGCCTTGGGTCACTCATTCTTGTAATGTCCTTTTTTCCCACATTCATAGCACCTTGGAGTGGAGGAGGAGGAAGGCTTTGAAGTGCTTGCCCTTGGAGTAGTTAGCTTCATGCTCACTTGAGGCTTCATATTCACTTGAAGAAGGAGAAGTAGACCGACATGCATGTTGTTGTTAGAGAAGGAGTGCTTCCATTTGATATTTGAATGCACTATCTTTGATCTTCTTTGATTCCTTCTCTTCTTGCTTTTCATCTTCCTCTTATTTGTCAAGCCTTGGCTCATGAGCTTGGAGATTTCCAATGAGCTCTTTGGTGGAAATGTAACCAAGACTTTTAACTTCTTTAATGGAAGTCACCTTGGATCCCCATCTCTTTAGGAGAGACCTTAAGTTATTGTAGTTTATGGTCCCCTTGTCCATGGTGTGGCCCAATTGTGCAAGTCCATTGATGATGGTGTTGATCCTTGTGTACATTTCAGCCACTCTCTCCTTCTTTCACATCTTGAAGTTTTCAAGGAGTTCCCTGAGCATGTAGATCTTTGACTCCTTGACTTGCTTTGTGCCTTCATAGGTGATGCACAACTTGTCCCAAATTTCATGGGCTATGTCCCAAGAGGAGATGCGGTTGAACTTGGAGGGGGTGAGGGATGAGTAAATGATGCTTATTGCCTTTGCATTCGGCTATGCCTTATTGATCATAGCTTCATGCCAAGTAGATATCTCCCATGCAGACTCCTTGTATGGAAGAACGACCACCTTCCACATGTCATAGTTCATTCCTTGAAAGTAGAATTATATCCGTTGTTTCCAATAAAGGAAGTTTGTTCCGTTGAAGAGGGGGGGTCTCATGGAGAAGCCTACCTCTAGGTTGAGGGACCCAAATAGGTTGTTTCCCATCTTCTCGTCCTGTAGGAGATCTTATCAGAGAAGATTGTGGCTTTGATACCACTTGTTAGATCAAATGGGCTCTAGAAGGGGGTGAATAGAGCTAAAAAAAATTGTACAAAATTCTTTGTAACTTCAAGTTACTACAATGTATGGGATAGAAAATATTGCATTTGTAATGCAACTAAACATACATAGCAAGGATGAGAGATATTGAACAAATACAAGAAAACAAGCTGTTTAGAGTGGTTCCAATCTCCAAACAAGGAGAAATTCAGTCCACTACCTAAAGAGGTAAAGCCCTAGTATTTTGCAACCAATGTATACTTATATTCCATTATAAGACATACAAGATGACCTTATTTTTTCAGGTCTAGGATACCCAACCTTCCCTTTGAGGACAAGGGAGCCAATAACGAACCAAGGTCTTATTATTCATAGGAGCTAGAGTCTTATACATATGCAAGGTCTTACCCACTCTTGTTAGAAGTTGGACACCTTCACCAAGGAGATCCACTTCTTGCACCAAGTCTTTTGCCTTGAAGGATTTACCCACTTTTACTCATGGATCTTCAGATTTGACCTTCTCCTTTACCTTGGAGAAGATTTTGTACCTTCTTCTACAGCTTGAAGAAGCTTTCACCTTCTCCTTCACTTGGAGAAGCTTTCACCAACTTGATCTTGAAGAAAGGGGTTGGGGAAAGGGAAGCTTTGAGAGCTTTACAAGCATACAATGAAGTAACTGTCTCACACAGATCCTATCTCATGTTGGTAAGGTATGGCTGTAGACCCAATCATATGATGATTGACATGGCATAATTACTTAAAAGGATTTGATTAATAATAACATAAATAAAGGCAAGCTTCCAATTCATATGTTTCACTCAGTTATGAGATAATGAGGATATAGAGTGAATATATAAAGAATAATATTACTCAATGATGCATGTCTTAAAGTATTAGCCTTGTTGAAATGAGATCATATATATGTTAAGAGTAAATATAAACATTCTCAATATGTCCCTTGTCAATTTTTTACTGTGGAAGGCAAATAGACACCAATAAAAATAAGACTGGAGTATGAGTTGGTTGATGACTGAATCTCACTAAGCCATGATATGACAATATTAAACCAAGCACACAAATACATGTCAGGGAACATTGTATCAGAAAGACCCACCTTGAGAGTGACACATGGTTTTGTGGTCACAATCATCTCTCATAGTGAAAGTGGTGATTGTGATTCTTAGATGTGAAATCACTACACTTGTCACATGTCATTGGGTACGTTTTGAATCATCAAATGCAGTCATGAAATATGGGTTGTTATAATGGTGATGATTGGGTGACTTTGACACATGGGGATAGACTATGAGTGATATATATGGTATTTTCCTTCCTATTGGAGTATGATATTGTGGCCACTTGATAAGTGAGACTGAGAAAGGCACACACATGTGAATGCACATGCTCATGTGAATCAATATATGATATTCAGGTCACTTTATCTTAGACAATCTGCTCTTAGTTAAAGAAATATGGATTGAACGTTAAGAGGATGATCAACCATTACTCTATTTTATTCTGGATATAAGAGACAAAGGAATTATATAATCATTGCAACAACTTACACAGATTGTAGGCTGAATTGGTTCTCCAGCTTTCCGTATCACTTGGGTAGAATTGATGTGTGATTAGGCACCACTCTTTTCTTATGATGTCATAAGGGAGTTATGGACATTCACTACAAACGTGATATGGGACCTATAGGTTCACACACATAAGAACTCATCTAGAAGAGGAGTTTGATCTTGAATGATGATTGGATTGATTACTAAAGTGTTTATGTATTCACTTCACACAACTGATTGCTTGATTGGCTGACCAGGTCTGCCAAACAACTGTCTCAGGTGAGACGGTCGTTTAAGCAGCCAGATGGGCATATCAATTGTTGAGATGACTGTTTGGGTTGTCAGGCTGATCGAAGCTCGAATTGGCTTAGTTTTTCCCTTGAACCGAATGGTTCAACATGATTGAACCGACCAGCTCATCTCAACTCACCAGACAGCCATCTAGGTGAGTGAGACGGGTGTCTCATTTGGGTGAGATGGCCTGGTTGGGTCAAACAAAAAATCTGGATGCTTCCCGAATAGTTTTGTTACAACCTCGATTTTTGCTTGTATGGTTGTAATTGCTATTGTTGCAAAGAAATGTACGTGTTTGCAAATTGTATGGCTTATGATAAATATATGGGTTTCTTTTACAACTTTTCCCTTGTGCATGGTTTTTTGTGGACCCTTTGGTAATAGTGGGTCCAAGATATTAAAAGAGGAAGAAAAGTTAAAAGAGAACAAGTAATGCATAAATAATAATGGAAATTGGAATAAAGGTGAAAATATAAGAAATAAATGAAGAGATGTGTATTTGATCATAATAAATGATATTATGAACCCCACATGGATTCTTGAGATACAAGGAATTGAAATAAAGGAAAATAAGAAAGTAAGAGAGAGGAAATATGATGAAATATATATAATTAAGAAATAACTTACACATAAAAAAAGGCACATCTGCTTTTGAATTATGACCCCAAACTTGTCATGCCAATAGATTAAGTCATTAATAAGTTTCCCTCAAAATTTGGAATAGAAAGGAGCCATGGTTTGAGAGTTATGAATTTTACAAATTCCCTAAAGTGAGAGGAATGCTAATAAATGTCACAAAATTCCTGAAAAATTAACCGATTTAAGTTTTTGGGTGAGTGCAATGTGGTCCATTGGATCTTTGATCCAACGATGGCCATTCATCATCTAGTTCTAGCCGAACTGGGAAATAGGTTGATGAGGGACGAGTTTCGATCCCAATTTTCTCACAATTCATCCCATGTGTGGACGAGTAAATCGCTTAGGCGTGTTCGAGAGAGGATTCTGAACACCCTAGACCCTAGTTTCTTGAGCTTTGGAGGCTTCTCAAAGAAACACCCAATCTTGCCCAAAGACCTAGCGGTGGCAAGGGTTGGAAACCCTAGAACTAGCCCTGAATCCTATATATAAGGGGACCCCTGACCTCGCCCTAGCCCCACGATCCTGAACGAAAACCTATTGCTCCAGTTCCAACTACCTAACACTCCTCGTCCATCTCTCTGGTGAGCTCGAGGTCGCAACACCGCCGTAAGTTCTATTACAACAGTGAGAAGGAAAGAGGAGTAGGTAATGTCTGATCCCAATCAACGATTGACCCGCGAGGGAGATCGACGACCCTGGTCACTCGACGCTTCATAAAGGCCACGAGTGGGTGCAAGAGAAGAATACCACATGATCCCGCTCAGTCAACAAAGACTTGAGATCCAACAGCCTCCAAATTTTCGAAAAACAAAGGTAATTCACCTCTCTAGTCAGAAATTCCAAAAAATCAGTAGATCTTGGTTAATTCATTAAAAATCAACCCTTTGGCCGAAAAATAAAAGTAGATAGTGCTTTTTGATCAAAAAAATATGTAGAATCTAATAAAAATGGAATTGGAGCCTGATATCACTTGTAATTCAAAAAGTATATAGAGTTACCATTCTTAATGCATTAGATTATGATAAAACCCTAAGATGATGTGAAAATCGAATGTAATGAATCTTTTAGGTTATTTTGAGTAATATTAACCTGTTGAAAATAAAAGAAAAGTTGAATCTAAAAAAGATGATTTTATGCTTATTTTAGGGTTTTATACACATGTTTATGTCTTAATGGATTAGAAACCCTAATTTAGGAAAATATGGGTTTTAATGGTTGTAGTCTGAAATTGTAAGAAAACCACAGAGATATACTGATCTTGAACCTGAATGGAGATTAAAGAACATTTAATGAGGATAATTGGAATAATTAGGGTTTTGTGAATAAGGAACCTATTTTAGGGGATTTAGTCTAAAAGGGGAGAATTTGATAAAGTAACCTAAGAAACTCTAATGAACCCTAAGGAGACTTGAAAGCCTTAGAAAGCAACCTCATGTCATTAGGAAGGTGTTTTGACATTAGTTAATCTATATGTTTCAGGAATTAAGGGTTACTTGCATTAAGGTGCTTGCTTTGATATCTTGTTGAATTTGGATTCTATTGCTCAAGAACAGGTATGTGGTTATGTCTATGGTTAAATCACTTTAGTTTCATTGTGATTCCTGAGGTTTTATCAGTTGCTTGGAAATAATTGCTTGATTGTATTTTATTTCATGCAACTATAAAGTGACTATGACTATCACCATAATTATATGCGCATGTGTAGCTCAGATCCTGATCCTCCTCTGTAGCTCTGATGATGATGAGATAGATGACCTAGTACATGGTCTACCCGTGAGGTAGGATCATCAGGTTATCATGAGTCGATGTGTTGGTCTACCCTTGGGTAGGACCATATGACTCCACGACCCTATGTATTGATCTACCTGTAAGGTAGGATCATGGGGGTTAGTTGAGATATACCATATGAGAGGTAGTATCCATGTCCATTGTAGGGACAACACAGAGGCAAGGGTATGTAAGAATTGAGTAGTCATGTTTAAAATGTAAAGTTGGTTTTGTTAAATCATAATTGCTTGCAATATGTTGTTACAATTAAATGCAAGATTATCAGTTCCCCCACATACCAGTATAATCCATTATAATGACTGCCATTTTATTTGTCGGCATTTTAGGTAATATCTAAAATTGGACAAATAGCAAAGTGGCACCTATGAAGATTAAAGTTAAAATAATACATGATGATTTAGGTAGATAGAATCCTACTACGGGTATAAGACCCAGTTACCTAATTTTGAAGGTATGTTAAAAGAAAATTTTATTCTAATTTTCAGTTTAGTCTTTAGTAGAATTTATTAATTATTTTTTATTATTTGTAAAACCACTGATCCTATTTTGGGATAACACCTCTGACTTCTTGGTCTCCCTTAATTGGAGGTTATCGGGAAGCGGGGTCATTACATTTGGTATCAGAGCGTGGTTTTCCATTTAATCTCTAATAATTATTAAATTTTACAAACTCTGTAGAGCCCAAGGGAGTTATTAGAGGATTTTTTGATGATGGAGGTGTCTAGAAAAGATTATGATCTGGGAGCTGGCAATATTTTCTTCTGCCCCCCTAGTCGGTCCACGAGGACTCCCGAATTATGTGTGACTGCTTGGCCGAAATATGAGGAATTGAATCGAAATAAGATACCTCTAGGTCTTCTCATCTATTTTCATCCTTTCTTTACCTCTTATTTCTAGAGAAACATTAAGTACTTCGGATTT
Source organism: Alisma plantago-aquatica (assembly GCA_963693085.1). NCBI lineage: Eukaryota > Viridiplantae > Streptophyta > Magnoliopsida > Alismatales > Alismataceae > Alisma > Alisma plantago-aquatica. The sequence goes on along the minus strand of OY856410.1, from coordinate 1,039,618,416 downwards.
TCCCTCTCTCCACCACCTTCTATGTTTGGGAATACAAAGTGTTAAGGATTAAGGGATCCTCCACCAAATAATAAAATGCATGTAAATAAGAGGACATGGATGTAATTTTAAGCTTATATATATCTTCCAAGTTATAAATATGTGTTTAAAGGATTTTTAACTTATATGAAACAACATGGCTTGTGTGAAGACCGTAGCTACTCCCGTCGAGGCCACCAAGAACCCTACTAGGGGTTGGCATCCCTGCAAGATGAAGGGATCTTCCGAGAAGAGGAAGAGGGTTCGTGGTGATGAGTCCTCAAAGAAGAGAAAGAGATCTGAGGGAGCCTCACAAGAAGGCTCAGACCCTAAGCCGGTTCTGTTTGACAACCCATAGATGGACCAGGAAGAGGAACACATGTCCGAAGATGAGGTCAAGTTTAAGGAGAACTCAACTGGTGGTTCAAGACCTGCAATGGTAGTTCACACCCCTGACACCCTACGGATGGGACAGTAGAAGAAGCTAACTGAGTCCATTAGTGCCCTGGCCCTCAGTGATATAGCCAGAGATGAAAATGGTGAACCACTTTTCGTCCGTCCCCGACTTGGAGTCACCATTCTGGACTTCATCAAGATGAACATTGAGAAATTCTGGGGAGAGGATAAGACCAAAGTGGTCGACAAAGCAGATGCTTGGTTGTTAGCAATCGAGAATGGTTTTTGCATGCTAGAGGTGTAGCCAAACAAGAAGGTCCCTTTTGCTGCTCACCTCTTGGAAGGATCAGCCAAGATCTGGTAGGAGAACCACATCATGGGTAGAGATCTGAGTGTGGACCTAATGGCATGGACTGACTTCAGGACTATCTTCACAACCAGATTCATTCCCACCTCAACTAAGAAGGAGAAGGAAAGAGAGTTCACCAACATGATCCAAAGTAGCTTATCAATCGCAGACTTTGGCTGCAAGTTTCACATCCTAGAGAATTTTGGGAACATGATGACTGAGGAGAGACAAGTGGACCATTTTGTGGAGCATCTTCATCCTATCATCAAGCCTCATGTTATGGAAAGTAAACCAAAAACCTTCACCGAAGCCTACAACACTACCATGGACATGGAGAGGATGGTGATGCCTGCTTAGAACCCACCCAAAGGATATTTGGGTTTCACTGAAGGTACCCATGGTCAGAAGAATGATCACAAGAAAGGACAAGGGTGCAATCATACCAAAGGAAAACATGGAGGTAAATGAAAGCCTCTCTATGAGAAAAATCGGCCTAGGTGTCGCACCTACGGAAAATGGCATCCAGGTGAGTGCTGCTATAAGAAGAGGACGTGCTACCATTGCCAAAAAGAGGGACATCTTCAAGCCAACTGCCCTCTACCAGACCTGAAGGATCTAGGCCCAGTAGCAGCCCAACCTGTAGCAGCCCAACCTATAGTTGTAGCCCCACTTACTGGTGAAAGAAGACAAGCTCGAGTTTTTGCTATTGACAATGAAGAGGCACAAGTTAATGCTAATCGTTTGATAGAGGGTAATAACCCTTAGAGTTTTCTTTTATGTTTTAAGATAAGCATGTAATGGTGAAAAAAATGTAGGCATGCTTGAAGTCATGGGACACAATGTAAAAGCTTTATTTGACTCTGGATCTACTAATACTTTTATTTTGAGAAATCTCACAACTATGTTTTGTTTGGATATCAAGGATTTAGGGTATATTTTGGATGTTACAACCCCAAGTGGTTGGATCTTTACATCCCTTTTGAGAACTCCTGTAATACATGTTAAGTATTGAGATCATGAGTTGCCTACAAATTTTATCCTCCTTGACATGAGTGACTTTGATGTGATCATCTATATGGATTGGCTTTATACCTATAAGGCAAATATTGATTGTAGGGAGAAGAAGGTAATCATCAAGAGACCAGCTCACCCACCGTTCATCATTAGGGGTAGGTAGGATGCTACCACTTGCCTGTATGTGTCAGCCTTGAAGGCAGAACGGATGATAACCAAAGGTTGTCAAGCTTTCCTAGCAGTCGTTACCGAGCCGGAGCCTAAGGTGTTGCCCTTAAAGGAAATAGATGTAGTCAGGGATTATGCAGATGATTTGCATGGGATCCCTCATGAGAGAGAGGTAGACTTTTTGATAGAGCTAGCTCACGGGACAAACCCTATTTTGAGAGCACCTTATAGGATAGCCCCTACTGAGTTGAAGAAACAACTACAGGAACTGTTAGACAAGGGTTTTATTCGACCTAGCACATCACCATGGGGAGCACCAGTCCTCTTTGTGAAGAAGAAGGATGGGTCACTTAGAATGTGTATAGACTACTGGATGATCAACCAGGCTACCATTAAGAACAATTACCCTTTACCCCAAATAGATGACCTGTTTGACCAGTTGAAGTCAGCTCGAGTCTTTTCAAAGATTGACCTGATATCGGGGTACCACCAGTTGTGAGTCAAGAGTGAGGACATCTCAAAAACCACTTTTAGAACCCGTTATGGCCACTATGAGTTTGTGGTTATGCCTTTTGGGTTATCCAATGCCCCGAATGTGTCTATGAACCTCATGAATAGTGTGTTTCAACTCTTCCTTGACTCATTTGTCATAGTGTTCATAGATGACATCTTGGTTTATTTTGATGACCTAGAGCAACACCGAGACCACCTGGGTAGAGTCATTGATATCATGAGAAAGCATAAGTTCTATGGGAAATTCTTGAAGTGCGAGTTTTGGATAGACTGTGTCATGTTCCTTGGACACATCATATAGGGAGGGACCATCTCAGTGGATCCAACTAAAGTGTCGACTGTACAAGATTGGCTAGCACTGAAGAACCCTTTAGAGATCTGCAGCTTTCTGGGATTGGCCGAATATTATCGACACTTCATAAAATATTTCTCAAAGACTGCTTTGCCTCTTACCAAGCTCACCCGAAAGGATGAGAAGTTTGTGTGGTTAGACCTATTTAAAGCATGATTCTAAGAGTTAAAGGAGAAGTTGACTATGGCTCCAGTGTTGACTTTACCATCCAGTAATGAGGGTTTTATGATCTTCACTGATGAATCAAAGATGGGTCTGGGATGTGTGCTAGAGCAAAATAGGCATGTTGTTGCCTATGCCTCCAAACAACTCAAACCCAATGAAGTGAATTATCTGACACATAATTTAGAGTTGGCTGCAATCATACTTGCCCTAAAGATTTGGTGACACTATCTATATGGAGCCACCTTCAAAATCTTCACTAACCACAAGAGCCTGAAGTATCTCCTAACTCAGAAAGACCTAAATCTGAGACAGAGACGATGGATGGAATATATGAAGGACTATGATTTCATCATTGCCTATCACCCTGGAAAGACAAATGTTGTGGCTGATGCTCTTAGCCGAAAGCAATTCGGATGTGCAGCTATCTTGTCTAGCCAGTGGAGGAAGCTAGCAGATCTTGTGGAGTGGATTCCACAACCATTAGAAGACTGAGTCTGTTTGTCTATTATACAGATTAAACCAGACCTATTGACCGAGTTGGTAGATGCCCAGTTAGCCAGCCCAGAGCTTGACAAGATGAGAGGTTTGATGGAGAAACCTTAGACCCATCTCTCAGTAGGAGGGGATGGCAGAATGTGTTACAAGAGTCGTATTTGGGTTCCTGTAGATTCACTGTTGAAGGATTGTATCTTATAAGAAGCTCATGATTCGAAGTACACAGTACACCCTTGCACTACCAAAATGTTTAAGGATCTACAGTAGTACTTTTAGTGGCCCAAAATGAAAAGAGATATAGAAGAATATGTGGCCAGTTGTCTCACTTGATAGATGGTGAAGGCTGAACACCAGTGACCCAGTTGATTACTACAGTCGATTGAGATTCCTGAGTGGAAATGGGAATAGATCACCATGTACTTTGTGGTGGGTCTCCCCAAGACTAAGAGAGGTCATGACGGAATATGGGTTGTTGTAGATCGCCTTACCAAGTCGGCACATTTCCTCACCCTAAAGACCACTGCCAAAGTGAAAAACTTAGCGGAGTTGTACATTTGAGAGATTGTACGACTACATGGTGCTCCAAGTTTGATCATTTCTTACCGCAACCTGAAGTTCACTTGAAATTGTGGAAGCAGGTACATGAGGAACTCAGTACTATACTAAATTTCTGTACATCGTATCACCCCCAGACTGATGGATAGTTAGAGAGGACAATCCAGGATTTAGAGAATTTGTTGAGAGCTTGTGTGATCGATTCGGATGGATTGTGGGAGCAATATCTGCCCCTCACTGAGTTTGCTTACAATAACAGCTACCAGGCTAGTATCGGGATGCCACCGTATGAAGCTCTCTATGGGAGGCTCTGTCGGTCGCCACTTCACTGGGATGATGTTGGTGAGAGGACCTTGCTAAGGTCAGATGAGATCTAGGTGTATGCAGATAAAGTCACTTTGATCAGGCAGAGGCTGAAGAGAGCCCAGGATCGACAGAAGTCATATGTAGATGCAAAGTGGACTGACTTGCAATTCACCATAGGAGAGCATGTGTTTCTAAAAATCTGACCCCTCTGAGCTATATCAAGGAATAGAGGAAAGCTGAGTGCTCGATACGTAGGTCCGTTTGAGATTTTGGAACAGATTGGTGAAGCTGCTTATCATTTGGCCTTACCCCCTCAGTATAGTATGATGCATGATGTTTTCCATGTATCTAATCTGAAGCGCTATGTGAAGTACCCGAATCATGTGCTGAGCATTGAACCTATTGAGCTCCAAGGGAGACCGACATATCATGAGTCACCTGTGAGAGTACTGGATACCATGGTGTGAGAGCTCATGAATAAAGAAATAGAGATGGTAAAGTTTATTTGGAAGCACCATGGAGAGGAGGAAGCCACATGGTAGCTGAAGTCAAACATTGAAAAGGCATACCCTAAATTGTTTATTTGATTAGCTGAATTTTGGGGACGAAATTCCTATAAGGAGGGGAGGATGTTACAACCTCGATTTTTGCTTGTATGGTTGTAATTGTTATTGTTGCAAAGAAATGTACTTGTTTGCAAATTATATGGCTTATGATAAATCTATGGATTTAATTTACAACTTTTCACTTGTGCATGGTTTTTCATGGACCCTTTGGTAATAGTGGGTCCAAGATATTAAAAGAGGAAGAAAAGTTAAAAGAGAACAAGTAATGCATAAATAATAATGGAAATTGGAATAAAGGTGAAAATATAAGAAATAAGTGGAGAGATGTGTGTTTTATCATAATAGATGATATTTCGAAGCCCACATGGATTCTTGAGATACAAGGAATCAAAATAAAGGAAAATAAGAAAGTAAGAGAGGAAATATGAATGAAATATATATAATTAAGCAATAACTTGCACATAAAGAAAAGTCTCATTTTCTTTTGAATTATGACCCCAAACTTGTCACGCCAATAGATTAAGTCATTAATAAGTTTCTCTCAAAATTTGGGATTAAAAGGAGCCATGATTTGAGAGTTATGAATTTTACAAAATTCTCTAAAGTGAGAGGAATGCTAATAAATGTCACAATTTTCCTGAAATATTAATTGATTTAAGTTTTTAGGCATGCACAATGTGGTTCGTTGGATCTTTGATCCAATGGCAGCCGTGCATTATCCAGTTCTAGCCAAACTGGGAAACAGGCAGACGAGGGACGAGTTTCGATCCTGATTTTCTCACAATTCATCCCATGTGCGGATGAGTAAATCGCTTAGGCATGTTTGGGAGAGGATTTCGAACACCCTAGACCCATGTTTCTTGAGCTTTGAAGGCTTCTCGAAGAAACACCCAATCTCGCCCAAAGACCTAGTGGTGGCAAGGGTTGGAAACCCTAGAACTAGCCTCAAATCCTATATATAAGGGGACCCCTCACCTCGCCCTAGCCCCACGATCCTGAACGACAACCTATTGCTCCAGTTTCGGCTCCCTAGCACTCCTCTTCCATATATCTGACGAGCTCAAAGCTGTGTAACCACCATGAGTTCTATTGCAGTAGCAGAAGGAAAGAGGAGCATGTACCGTCCGATCCCAATCAACGGTTGAACCATGAGGGAAATCAACGGCCCTGGTCGCTCCACGCTTCAGAAAGGCCATGAGTGGGTGCAAGCACAGAAGACCACACAATCCCACTCGGTCAACGAAGACTCGAGATCCAATGGCCGCCAAATTTCCAAAAAACAAAGGTAATTTGCCTCTCTAGTCAGAAATTTTAGAAAATCAGTAAATCTTGGTTAATTCATTAACAATCAACCCTTTGGCCAAAAAATAAAAGAAGATAACACTTTTTGATTAGAAAAATAAGTAGAATCTAACAAAAATGGAATTGGAGCATGATATTGCTTGTAATTCAAAAATTATATAGAGTTAGCATTCTTAATGCATTATATTATGATAAAACCCTAAGATGATGTGAAAATCGAATGTAATGAATCTTTTAGGTTATTTTGAGTAATATTAACCTATTGAGAATAAAAGAAAAGTTGAATCTAAAAAAGATGATTTTATGCTTGTTTTAGGGTTTTATACACATGTTTATGTCTTAATGGATTAGAAACCCTAATTTAGGAAAATATGGGTTTTAATGGTTGTAATTTGAAATTGTAAGAATACCAAAGAGATATACTGATCTTGAACCTGAATGGAGATTAAAGAACCCTTAATGAAGATAATTGGAATAATAAGGGTTTTGTGAATAAGGAACCTGTTTGAGGGTTTTTAGTCTAAAAGGGGAGAATTTGATGAAGTAACCTAAGAAACTCTAATGAACCCTAAGGAGACTTGAAATCCTTAGAAAGCATCCTCATGTCATTAGGAAGGTGTTTTGACATTAGGTAATCTATATGTTTCAGGAATTAAGGGCTGCTTGCATTAAGGTGCTTGCTTGGATATCTTATTGAATTCGGATTCTATTGCTCAAGAACATGTATGTGGTTACATCTATGGTTAAATCACTCAATTTCATGGTGATTCCTGAGGTTTTATCAGTTGCTTGGAAATAATTGCTTGATTGTATTTTATTTCATACAACTATAAAGTGACTATGACTATCACCATAATTATATGCGCATGTCTAGCTCAGATCTTGGTCCTCCTCTATAGTTTTAATGATGATGAGATAGATGACCTAGTACATGGTCTACCCGAGAGGTAGAATCATCAAGTTATCATGAGTCGATGTGTTGGTCTACCCTTGGGTAGGACCATACGAATCCATGACCCAATGTATTGATCTACCTGTAAGGCAGGATCATGGGGGTTAGTTGAGATCTACCATATGAGAGGTAGTATCCATGTCCACTATAGGGACAACATAGAGGCTAGGGTATGTAAGGATTGAGTAGTCATGTTTAAAATGTAAAGTTTGTTTTGTTAAATCATAATTTCTTATAATATGTTGTTACAATTAAATGCAAGATTATTGGTTCCCTCACATACTAATATAATTTGTTATACTGATCGCCATTTTGTTTGTCGACATTTTAGGTAATATCTAAAATTGAACAAATAGTAAAGTGGCACCTATGAAGATTAAAGTTAAAACAATAATGGAGGATTTAGGTAGATAGAATCCTACTACGGGTAGAAGAACCATTTACTTAATTTTGAAGGTATGTTAAAAGAAAATTTTATTCCAATTTTCAGTTTAGTCTTTAGTAGAATTTATTAATTATTTTTTATTATTTGCAAAACCCGTGTTCCTGTTTTGGGATAACACTCCTGACTTCTTGGTCTCCCTTAATTGGGGGTTACTAGAAAGTGGGGTTGTTACAAGTTTTAATTGCATATACTTGGAGAGAAAGTAAAATTAATATTTATATTAATTGATATCAAAATTGTCAAATTTATGTGCGATTGGGAAACTGCCAAACGGCCATTTGGTAGTGTGAGACGACCATCTCGCACACCAGGCGACCATCTGAGTGTGCAAAACGGTCATTTCAACTATCGCAGGTTGCAAAAGTTTATGTTCTTTTGTTCATTTTTACTCCCGTACATTAATCTCATACCAAATAGCAACTGTGAACTCAAAACCCTCCTATACTATAAATAGAGGGGTATTTAGGTCTTCCCAAAGTACAACACACAACACAGACAATTGAAAATCAGTTCCTCTGATAAATATTTTTCTCTCTAGTTGTGGTAACCAAGAGAGCCCAGGTAAGCCCTCCTTGAAAAAGGAGGGATAGCCAACGAGAGAGAATAACTAAGAAGTTGTCATTGTGGGAGAGAAGGTTGGTGACTAGTACACCAACGGGAGGAACAACTCATTCCTATCTATTCTTGGTGAATGATAGGAGTTCTGGTTGGTCCGTGTGGACTACTCTAGAAACATGAGTCCTTTGGCTGCTTCTCGAAGAGAAAAGTCAACCTGCAGTCCGTGGCAAGACCACCAGAGTCACTACTGAGGTTGCACATATACTGTTTGTGGTGAAGATCAATAGTTGTACACTCATCGTCCAAGAGCAACTTGTCAGTAGTTGCAAAGAAGTAAGTTTTGTTACTGGACTTGCTCTAGGACCCGATATAACTCACTAAAACCATCCTTCCTATTTCATAGTAGTTGACATGATCTTGTTGTTATGACAATACGAATAGATAAGTTTTTTATTTTCTCTGCTATACTCTGTGCCCGTATTTCTCAACAGTGGTATCAGAGCCACGTCAATTTACTATGTTTTAGGATATTTGATATGATCAGATTTTGATTTTATCATTTATTTATTACATACAATGTGAATATTTAAAATGCTCTCATATGTGTATCTCGTCAAAGACCACATAATCCCAAACTAATATATAAAAATATAAATATATATACATATATACATCCACACACACACACACACACACACACACACACATATATATATATATGCAATAAACACACGTCGCCCTAAAAGCTGTTTTGATGGTGGATTTTTGGCGTGGTTATGGCCAATACCCTTTATCTGTGTGTGGTCGGATGGTTTGGTTCTTGTTTATCTCGGTCTACGTATTGAGCTCTACCTCCTTCTTCCTAATGTAAAGTTAATGCTTTTCTACATTTTCTCCCCTCAAATATAACTTGAGGTTTCTCTTATTCAATGTAGTAAAGTAGCAATAGGATAGTTTTCTTTTCTTACAATGACGTTGAAGATGTTCACCGGAGGATAGAATGATAGAATGAGACAACCATTGTGGTGGGCCCAACTGACTGTCTAGAAGGAGTCCAGACATTGGTTGGATAGGAGGCTAGATGATCGTCCTAGTGGATCCAACTGACCGTTTGGAATGAGTCCAAACATCGGTTGGATAAGAGGACCAACCGATTGGCCAAGAGGTGAGACGATTGATTCAAGGGTTGAACCAATATACCCATATTGGCAAGCATAGGTCTACACCAATAGTGGGTTCATGCATATGATGTGATGATTGAGCTAGGTGGTAGTAATTCCTTGTGACTCCAAGGAATTACAAGTAGGCATGGACATAGCCATCACCTTTTGTTTTATATTGTATGTTTAAATTGTGGGATGTAGTATGTATATGATACGTACTATATATGCGGTGTTTGGATACATTATATGTATATATATGATATATATAAAATCCCTCAAATCAAACATATTAAGTATTAGATGATTTTCAATAGAAATACACATGAAAAGCTTGTTTGACCTAGTGCAGGTTACACCAAAGTATGGTGCGTTGTCTACCTTGTGGAAGTGTGATGGTAGTAAGGTAGGTGCCGCCTAAGAGGGGTGCATTATTATCGTACTGGCTATATGGTCAGGATTAACTGGTGATTCTCAGAGCATCTGGGCCCAGAAGCATGCAGATGATCATGGCAAGGAGCTGCACATATTATCTACCCAAGAGTTGCATATGTTGGAATTGGCAAGTTTGCCTACCTAAATAGTCAAGTTGTGTGAGATCAACCAAAGCTGACTCATGACTTGATGAAATATGGATCTTGGCTCATTAGAAAATTGTTCGCTACAATTTTCCAAATTGATACTTGAGGTTTATCAATTTGAACAAAATAATGAGAATGATTATGAATTAAAGACCTAATTATTATCAACCAAACTTTAATCAAATCAAATAAAAAATGAGTTTTTAAAAAAAATTGCAAATTATTTTGTAGAATCAAATGGCAACTACAAACAATCACTTTTCTCTACAATTGGTCTTTGAGAAGGACTAACTTATTGGGAACAACTTCCACAACTGGTTTAGGATGCAGAAAATTGTTCTCACGCAGGAGTGCAAGCTCTATGTCCTAGAAATGCCAGAACTAGAGGAACCGGCTTAAAATGCTCCAAAGGCTGACAATGATACATATAAGAATCATACTAAGGAAGCCATGGATGTCAAGTGTTTGATATTATGCTCCATGAACCATGAGTTGCAAAGACAACATGAGAACATGGGTGTCATTGAGATGGTCACACATCTCAAAAACATGTATCAAGATCAGGCAATACAAGAGAGATCTAATGTCTCCAAGGCGTTGTTTAAATGTACCATGACAGAAGGTGACCCAGTAGGTCCTCATGTGCTCAAGCTTATTGGGTATGTGGATAACCTTGCTAGACTGGGATTCCCCTTGGATCAAGAGTTGGCTACTGATGTGATTCTACAGTACCTGCCAGAGTCATATAGTCAGTTTGTCATGAACTATATTATGAACGACTTTGACAAGTCGTTGATAGAGTTGTTGGGCATATTGAGGACATTTGAGACACAAATGAAGAAAGACAAGCCTAAGTCTGTGACGATGATCATCAAGACAAAGGGGAAGTCTATAGGCAAAGGCAAAGATAAAGCTAAGAAAAGTTCTAAAGATAGCCAGAAGCCTAAGTCTTCATATCACAAGGCAAAGGGAGGTGTAAAGAAAGTGAGAGGCGATTGTCACCATTGTCACCGGCCTGGACATTGGAGAAGAAATTTCCCACTCTGGTTAGAGGAACTAAAGAAGAAGAAGAAGGAAGGCATTGATGCCTCCACTTCAGGTATAAACAACATAAGATAAATTTAATTACTTCTTAAATTTTGATATATGATACCAGATAAGAGATCTGGCATACTAATGTGAAAGATCTGACAAGAAGTAAAATCCCTCTTAGAAGGACAAAAATGGACAAGGTGGAGTAAGTGTTGAGGAAGCCATATTCTATGTAATAGAGTTAGTTGAACTAATATTTCATTATGCCATGAGAAACAATTTACTTTAGAGGATCTTGTATGACAAGGATGATATGTCATTAAAGCATGAGATTATTGTTTCAGTTTCAAAGATATGATCTTGCATGGCATTGGCCCTAAAATCTTCTTGTGATATTTATGTGAAATGATCCAAAGATGAATGTTTATGATGTTTATACCAAAGGATTATAATTGATAACTCAAGACTATCATTAGCATGATAACTCAAGACTATCATTAGCATCCATCATCTTGTACAAATATGAGATGTGCATGTCTAGAACACATATTGATGTTGATCTAGATTCCCTTGGTTATTGAACCTAAGGAAACATGCAAGTCTTATTCACACACAATATGACATAACATCCTTCACTAGCTGTAGTGGGAGGATGAAGCTTTCACTAGACCTCATGCATGTGATGCATAAAGATGTTATAAAAGAATGCTATAGATAATTACTTATACCTCATATTCATTCATTAGTAATATGATGATATGTACTCAATAAAATGGAAATCTCTTGAAGTGTTCAAAGAGATTATAAATGAAGTATGAATTTGATGAAAGTATTAAGAAACTTTGATGAGATCAAATGTTGAAATACTTTGCATCAATATATTGGAAACCTTCAGGAAAGGACTGTGATAATGTATCACAAGTCAAATCCATCTGAACATGATGATGTGCCAGAATGAAGGAACTATACCATGATGAGTCATGATATAATTATCAATTAATCTTATTTTCTTATATCCTCATAATTATATACCTAAAACTAAATCATGTACCAAATGAATGGTTTATAAATACATCATATATGATGTGATTTGGAATGCCCCAATATATCTAGATGATTGAAACCTACACTGAGAAAGTAGTTTCTTGAAAAGGTTTATCCACAAACCATAATCGTTGAATGCTACTATTAATCTCAATCCAATAATAAAAGTGTTTTGTTGATAGGATAACTGTGTTCCTAAAGAATCAATGGGAGTAAAAGTAGAAATTGAAACGTTCGAGGTCAACAAAGAGGTACAATGAGAACAATAAGAATCAAAAGTTGTTGTGGAATCTCAGGTTCATCATATAACACAACATGAAATATTTCTAGTAGAATGCATCTGACATTGGAAGATTGTAAATCCAATAATTTTGATGGGTTGGTCATGTAGGATGAGCCAACTAGTCAACAAGAAGCCTTTTATGAGCTATATGGAATCCATGTAAGCTAACAAGGTAGGACCTTGATAACGCCACCTCAAAGGGTAATGTCTTAAAGGTGCAATAGGGTCTTGTGGCAAAGACCTACATGGATAACATAAAAGGACAGATTGGTTGAATAAATCAAGTTCAAGTTGTTGGACATGATAGAAATCCCTTTACCAATTGTCATGCTTGTTGTTGTGGTTAGAATGGACTATGATATTTTTCATATGAAGATGGAAACTGGATTCCTTTAGGGAATACATTTGAGGATGTGTATGTGACACAACCTAAAAGGTTTCATAACTCCATGAATGTAAATTGAGTCTATAAACTACAAAGTTCAATCTAGGATTGAAACAAGCACCTCAGAGATGGGGTCTTATGACTTGATAAGATAGTTAAAGATTTTGACTTGAATCAAGATAAAAGATGAGATATGTATTTACAAATGATTTAGTGGGAGCATATATAAATATTCCACATATGATGAGGAATAACATCTCAATATTGTGAATATTGAGAACTGGCATGAAAACACCTTCAACAATGAAGGATAAGGTGAAACTTTTTATGAGACAAGGATCAAGTCCTATGAAATAGTTCTTGAATGTTTCACAATGAAAGTATTAAGCACATACAATAGCAATGTGTTGAAAGAGTTCAAATGGATGGATTCAATGAGAGAGAATTCAAATTAGTCTTTCATGAACCCTATATTCCTATTCTTGTGAGGAATGGAATTATCATGAATAAGATTCCATGGGTCGGCCCAATAGTGGATCTATCATGTAAGTTATTAACACTCTTATCTTATACAATCTTGCATGTATTGGACATGACAAGATGATAGTGAATTCCATAAAGGTTATTGGAATGTCATAAAAGATATCCATTAATACTCATGAAGTACTAAGGATAAGATTTCTAGTCAATGATGATAGCAATAAAAGCAAGAGTTGGATGTAAATGGTTACATTAATGCAAGCTTCCATAATGACATACATGATTGCAAATTAAAATATGTTTGATTTAAAAGAGAAGTGTTGATTAGTTGGATAGGTTCCGAACTAATGACCATTAATTCTATTCTACAATAGAAACCAAGTATACTTATTTTGTGAACATAGAGTGATATTATATAGATCTAAAGGTTCATGTGATGAACTTATGGATGTTCCAACCATTGATGACTCAATATAAATACTGTGACAACAATGGAGCTTATTGTTAGGCAAGGAATTTTAGATACCATATTACGACAATTCTGTCTCATATGAGAAATCATACAATGAAGAGATTAAAAACATGCAATATACCGACTATAAGCAAAGTGTTGCTAACTTGCTAAATCGGCACTAGCACAAAAGAAGCATGTTGGACATGTTTAGATCACTAAGGATGAGATCCGTTGGTTATTGACTCTAAGTGCAAGTGGGAATCTGTTGGTAAGGTATGCCCGTAGACCCAATGATATGAAAATTGACATGACATAATTACCTAAAGGATTTGATTAATAATAACATAAATAAAGGCAAGCTTCCAATTCATCTATTTCACTCAGTTATGAGATAATGAGGATACAAAGTGAATGTCTAGAGAATAATATTACTCAATGACATATGTCTTCAAGTAATATCCTTATTCAAATGAGATCATGCGGATGTTAAGAGTACATATAAATATTCTCAATATGTCCCTAGTAGGTTGTTACTGTAGAAGGAAAATAGACACCAGTAACAAATAAGTCTAGAGTGTGAGTTGGTTGATGACTGAATCTCTCTAAGTCATGATATGTCAATATCAAACTAAGCACACAGATACATGTTAGGGAACAGTGTATCAAACAGACCCACCTTGAGAGTGACACATGGTTTTGTGGTCACAATCATCTCTCATAGTGAAGGTGGTGATTGTGATTCTTAGACCTAAAATTACTACACTCGTCACATATTGTTGGCTATTCTTTGACATCATCAAACGCAGTCCTGGAACATGGGTTGTTATAACAGTGATGATTGGGTGACTATGAGACATGGGGATAGATAGTGAGTGATAGATATGGGATCTGTCCCTAGAGTATGATATCCTAGCCACTTGATAAGAGAGACTAAGAAACGTGTGTGCATGCGCATGTGAATCAATATATGATATTGAGGTCACATTATCTCAGACAAACTACTCTTGGTTCAATAAACATGGATTGAATGTTGAGAGGATGACCAACCATTCCTCGAGTTCATCCTAGATATCAGAGACAAAGGAATTATGCAATCATTTCAACACCTTACACATATTGTAGGTTGTAGTTGTTCTTCAACTTTCCATTTCACTTGGGTATCACCGATGTGTGACTAGGCACCATTCTTTGCTTGTGGTGTCATAATCTAGTTATGTGCATTCACTGCCAACATTATATGGGACCTATAGGGTCACACACATAGGAACTCATCTAGAAGAGGAGTTTGATCTTGAATGATGATTGGATTGATTACTAAAGTGTTTAGGTATTCAATTTACACAACTGATTGCTTGATTGACTTACCAGGTCTACCAAATGACCATCTCACTGGGTGAGATGGCCGTTTGGGCATCCAGACTAGCATCTCAATTGTTGAGACAACTGTTTGGGTTGTCAGGCTAATCGAAGGTTGAATTGGTTTAGTTCTGCCCTTGAACCAACCGATTCAATATGATTGAACCGACCGACTCATCTCAACTCACCAAACGGTCATCTTGGTGAGTGAGACAAATGTCTCTCTTGGGTGATACAACCTAGTTGGGTCAAACGAAGGTCTGGGATGTTTCCAGAATAGTTTTGATTGCATATACTTGGAAAGAAAGTAAAATTAATGTGTATATTAATTGGAATCGAAATTGCCACATTCGTGTGTGACTGGGAAACTTCTAAAGGGCCGTTTGGTAGTGTGAGACAACCGTCTTGAACACCAAATGACCGTATGGGTGTGTGAAATGACTGTTTTGTCTGTCACAAGTAGAAAAACTTCAAATTCTTCCGGTCCTTTCCACTCTTGCACATTAATCCCATACTGGATAGCAACTGAGAACTCTGACCCTGGCCTCTACTATAAATAGAGGGGTATTGGGGGCTTCTCAGAGTACAACACACAACATAAACAATTGAGAATTAGTTCCTCTAAGAACTTTTGTCCTCTCTGGTTGTGGTAACCAAGCGAGCCTGAGAAAGTCCTACTTGAAAAGGGAGGGATATCCAATAAGAGAGAACATTTGAGAAGTTATCATTGTGAGAGAGTAGGTTGGTGACTAGTACACCAACGGGAGGAACAACTCCTTCCAGTCCATTCTGGGTGATTGACATGAGTTCTAGTTGGTCCATGTGGACTACTTTAGAGGCAGAATTCCTTTGGCTGCTGCTCAGAGAGAAAAGTCAACCTGCAGTCCATGACGAGACCATTAGAGTCATTGCAGAGGTTGTGCAGACGCTATTCGTGATGAAGACCAGGAGCTACACAACTACCATCCAAGAGTAACTTTTCCGCAGCTACAAGGAAGTGAGTTTTGTCACTGGACTTGCTCCAGGACCAGGTATAACTGGCTAAAACCATCCTTCCTATTTCACAGTAGTTGACACAATCTTACAATTATGGGAATACAGATAGATAAATTTTTTGTTTCCACTGCTATACTCTGTGCCCATATTTCCTAAAATCTCACTCATATGGACATTTTGATTTGCAAACAAGAGATAGAAAGGGGCTCAAGTGGACTAGATGCACTCAACTATATCTAGGATCTTGAATAACATGAAAGAGAAACCTTGGAATGAACTCCAAGAGGTCCTATTTATAGTTGGGGGTGCTTGTTAGAGGCTAGGACCACTAAGGAATGTTTTCTAGACATTTGGGATTTTGCAACATATATAATTTTGAGTTTTACAACACTCCAATGGTTAGAATAACTTTTTCTACACTTTCTGTACAGTGCATTTTGTCAAGTTTTAATAAAGGTAACTCGACCGATTGCACTATGTGACAAAGCTAATTTAAAGCATCGGTCGAGTTTATCCTGGATGAAACTTGACCTAATAGATTAATACAGTTTTGGTCACTGTAGGGATCGATCGAGTTCTGTGTATGAACTCGAATGGACCTGAATTTTCTCAAAATGCATTAAGGGGATCTATCGAGTTTATCATAGGAAAAACTTGACCGAAGTATACCCTATAATGAATTTTGGAAAATGTCATTAGAGTGATTAAACACTTGAATTTTGGGCTCCTATTTTTTCATATCTTAGTTACAAGTCATTACATCAATACAAATGATTACAAAAATCATCCTAAGGGTTTTGAGCATTTTCCAAAAAAGTGCATTTGCATTGATTTTGAACTTGATCAAGCTAGGGCTTGATGGAAATGATCCTTTTCATCTACCTAATGCTTGAAATCAATCTCAAATAGAAATATTAGATACATATGAATGGAATGGAATGGATTAGTTGTTATCAAAATATGGACAATATATAACTCTTAGGTCAAAAATAATAACCCATGAGATAGATTGGCTATCAATAGAGAAACTCAAAAGTATGAAGTTTTGTTGGTTACATTCAATTTATCTTATGGAAATATTTGTCATCATAAAAAAGGGGGAGATTGTTGGCTTTTTGGATATGCCACACACTCATATTTCGATGATGCAAATATTTTCCAAATTGCATTACTAACATGTGTATTAAGTGTTTCAGGTGATCAAGGAACTAAGTCAAGATCCAACTACAAAAACCTTGCAAATATATATGATTAGATAATTGCAAATCAAGTTGTAATATGTATTTATGTATTTCTTTGTACACATATGTTTTCATACAACTTGATAGACATGATGTAAGAACAAGTGATGATCCTTTAAAACCTATCAAAAACCCTATGCTACACTCATATGAAGACATTAGGGTTGATAGGTTTCAGATGTGTCATTAATAGGACCTCATATACATTGCAAATCTTTGCAAATAGTCTTTCTCAGTAGAAAATTTAATGGACTGTGACACTCGATTGAAGAATTAGAAAATCAAGAAATAACCTTGCATGTCTAAAGTTTTGAGTCAATATGGGTCGAAATATTGTCCATCGAGAATTCAGTTGAAGAAATGTTCGACCGAAATAAAGCCTCTGGATTGAGTAGATAGACCGACACATGGCCGTTAGATCAATTTGACCATGTGACTTTTTTCTAGTCAAGAATATTGTGTACTGAGACTCTTCCAATCAACAATATTGTGGATTGAGAATAGTTCTGGAGTTTTAGTTTATTAACGGTCAAATTAGCCATTGTAACACAATTAATTTTGACCAAATGACTCATTGACCACTAAGTGCACTGTAGAATCTCCCCACAGGTACCCTAACCACTTTAAAACATTTCCTATAAATAGGAGTGGCCTTAGGATACCTAAACATCAACTTTGTACACAACTTTGCACATTACATTGCAACAACATTTGATACATACTTGAGCATACTTGCCATATTTTTCAAAGAGCTTAGGTATAGTACTTCATGTTGCTATCATTCTAAGCCTAAGCCCTGAGCTCATCTATAGTATCCTCTCCACCTAATAATACTTTTCATAAACCATTTTAGAGTGGATCATTATCACTTGTCCATAAGAGTTGAATTGTATATATTGTGAGCTTACTTTGTTACTTTCTTTCTCCATTCTATTTCTATTTTGTTGTATTACTCTTGGGATACTTCTTGGAGTGAAGGATGTCAGGAACCAATGAGAAGGAGTCTTCTTAACTTGGTGCTCTTCCACTTACCGTTAAAGAAGAGGGGAAGAATTTCCATGTCCCTCAAAATAGAGGTGGATCACTACTCTTCCAAATCCATCAAAGAGGGTTGAAGAGGGTGGCCTTCTAGAAACCTGTCAAAGAAGGTGTAGTTCTCCTTGAGTTGAAAATGAGGGTTGGTCTTGCGTCATAAAAGACATTGGTAAATTTTGTGTATTGTGTATTGATATATAAAAGAAATAAAATATATGATTTAGAAATCCTAGTTGGAAACAACTGGATAGTGGACTGACATCATTTGACGGAACCACTCTAAATTTTTGTCTTTTTACCTCCTTTGGTTTATATTTCTGTTGTACTTTAAGTAAAGCAATTTTAATTGACTATAATTATTATTTATCTCTACTCACCCCCTCTATATTTTTGAGAAGCCATCTGTGGAGGATCTAGGACCTGAGATAGATGAGGCAGCCCAATAATAATAATAATAATAATAATAATAATAATAATAATAATAATAATAATTTAGTTGACATCAATTACCATCATCGGAATACAAACAACCACACTCACGAGATAATAAAATCTCAAGATATTTTTGCTTAAACTACAAAAGAGTTCAATACTTACATAATACATGGAAGGGTTAAATATGACCTCGACAAACTACATAGTTTTACTTCTGCATCGATGTATTTAGAGAGGCTTTGTGTCACCTTGTTTTTGGTCCCCATGGATTTGAGGATCCATGCTATCTGGATGTGGGCACACACTATTAATTTGTGTCTTTCCAACTTGAGAATCACCAACTAAGGATGCACAACTAATGCATTGCTGTGTCGAAATGCATCAAGCGTTATATCGGCAACTACTACTTTTTATCTTAACGCATATTGCAGAATTCAATGGAAACACTTATATGAGCGCACAACATATGTTCACATGCACAACCAACCACTAAGTTATTGGAGAAACAACTTTGACCAAGTCATACACTAATTTTAGATTTCTAAAGTTCACAATAGGCACATACCATTTTTTCCCCAATGTATTTCATGGATAGATTTTGAAATTCATGGATAAGACAAGGTCAAACCCAACCCAAACCCTAATATGATAATATAGGTCTATAAATAAGATCCCTCATTCCTCATTTTTATAGGGTTTAACTATCTGAATCCTATATGACCTCTCTTGTCTCCCAAACTCCCTCATTATTCACAAATGCCTACCCTATTCCATAAGGCTAAGAACCCGTACAACCTCCTAGGTGTTAGATATAAACCTTGGAATTTCTATTACTCTAGTAAATGACAAGAGAAACCCTCATTCAAAACCGTTAAGTGTAAGAAAGGTAAGATTTTCCAAAAATGTATCTCTTTATACTTATCAGTCTATTTGGTTGTGCGATGAGACGAGTGTAACATCCCAAATAGTGATTAAGCGAATAATTGTGATTATCTAGATATTATGAGTTGAGTTTGTTAATACCTGATTAATTGTTTGATGTTGTACAAAGTTAAGAAATCATGTATCATATAAATATGATGACTATTATGTACTCAAACAAGTGTATCCCTATTATGATAGATTAGGGCTTTAGGGGAAAATTTGTCTTTATACATGTATTTTTATGAAATAATGATTTGATGATAATAAATTATGTAATCATGATGTTTAGTAGTAAATTAGAAAAGTTTTGGACCCAACATTGCATTTTTAGAACCATGTGGAGGAGTTTGTTGGTCACTACATGAGTGAATTGAAATATGCATGAGTTAGAGACAATAGTTGGACTAACTAATCGATAAGTTGAATGAATGGATGGTAGTCACATGCCTTGTAGAGACCCATAATTGCTATGGGTTATAAAAATGTCCCATTTTAGACTTGGTTTGTGACAACCAACCCTGGAATCAACGGACAAGGACTCTCCATGACAATTGATCCCCATGAAGAAAACCTCAAAGCCAAAAATCCAAACTAACTCATCCTAATTAACTTCATAAACTAAGACTGCATGAAAATGTCTGGATAAAAATTCTGAAAACATTCTCATATAAAAGAATATCAAATGATAATGTGTTAAATTTTAATATGTGAGTATACAAGTTTCATTGATATGACCAAGGCCACTGCATGTATCAAAAGATCTTCTTATTCATATATACAATATAAGAATCATCTGCAGCACGTACAAGCCAAAATTTGAGTCATACATACAAGTCGTATAAAACACCTTACTTAGACCCCAATGTACCTGGAAGACTCTAGACCACACAAGACCACACATCTACCTTTAGCTTATAGCTAAAGTCAAAGAAGACTCCCCACCACCAAAACCTTCATATGGATGCTAATAACCTAAAAAGGATGGAGAACCACAAGAAGGGGACAAAGTCCTAGCAAGAAATAAAACGTCTACATTTTTATAACCATGTAATATATTGATAGATAAGAGACATATACATGGTGTATGGTAAAACATGAATCATACAATTTAAGCACTAGGAGTTCTCAAATAATAAGATAAGATTCATGCAACATAAACAAATAAATGCCTCAAGAAGAGGCCCATCAAAATAGCACTCAGTCATAACCAAACATGGGGGTGGGATCCCCTTATACAACCCACTAAAAAAAGTGATGAATCTCTATTTTGGGTCTTCATATGTTGTCTTTTTTCTCATATTCCTATTAACATTGTTAGGATGTGGAAGGTCCCATTCCAAGATTACATTAAATACTAGTTAAATATTCATAATTTTCATCCATTATTGATTTAGTTTTCTCTTAACTAGGTTGAATATTACTTGAAATCCTAAATCTTGTTTGTTATCTTATTTCCATAGATCATTATATTTGTAGGGTTATAAGTTGAAAATCCTAGTTGCATGAAATCATAAATAGAAATTGTGATGATAAATTCAGTGTTAAGTTTAACAGTCTAGCAAAGGATTTTTGTTATTTTGTATATAACTCATATTCCCTGCATTTTTTATATGTATCGGATAACTCAAGTAGGAGTATTAGTGAAAGAGTTTAGAATTTTGGAGTTTCATGTACTTCTTGGTCGACCAAGTTTTCCCAAGAAAAACTCAGTCGGCCATGCTACTATACATGATGAAGTATAGCAGTGTAGTATTTGCTTTAAGTAATTTATTGGCTTATATAATAGACAAAATCTTAATTTTATATTGTTTAATTGATTTAAAATAACATTTTAAACATTCAATTTTTTTGAAGCATTTTGTCATCACACATAACCTTGTGTAAGTTGAGTTTCTTACTAGGAACAACTCGTCTAACCATATTTTCTACAAAAATAAAAAAGAACAAATTTTTTTCGTAGTCAATTATACCAAGTAGCTTAATGAGTATATACAATACCATTATGACCCAAGAACCTTGAATTTCCTTCCTACACTTAAGAGATTCAGATTTCTTTAGAGAGGAGGAGATTCTATCATTTGGAGAATTTGAAGTCAAAATTTCAAATTTTAGGGTTTTCTCTTTCCATGGTTGGTAATTTCTTTGTAGATCATCAATATTTTCTATGTTTATTTGTTTTAAATTTCTCCTATGCATATAACTCATCACTCCACTGACTTGGATTAAAATATTCCAAATCAATTTTTTCTCTCATTCTTTTTCTTAATTTCTTCTTCTTCTAGGTTCCTAAGCAAATAGGTAGGAAAATTCTGATTTCTTAGAAGCTTGAATTTGATTCAAGTATATCAATAGATGAGCTACGAAATTCAAGTGTTCCATACCTGAGGTGACAGATGTAGGTTCATTTGAAAACTCTTATTGAACCATAACATTAAACCGACACATTAAACTATAATTGGTGGAAATTGAGCAACTCCAACGATATATATGACTATTTTGCTTTCTAAATCTTGGATATGATTCTTGTCTTGATCATTGCAAAGGAATCAAGCAGATGCTATATTTTCTTGATCATAAGTAATAAGGATTTCTTAAATTCATTCTGTAAATTCTTACTACTATACATTGCAAATGCCATATTGGTTAAATATGGAGTATTGTGCATAATATGTGAATCCTTGAGTTGTGATTAGTTCATTTGGATTTATGTGATGGAAATAGATATATAGGGTATTCATAATATTAATTGATGTATAATGTATCTCAAATATCCTAATCCACATATTCTGGGTTAGAATACCAAATTACACATATGTCATATAATTACCTTATATTTCCCTTGAAGTGAGTAAATGAACTTAATTCCATTATAACCCGAACTCATCTAGATAGGAGCTCTGAACATTGTGATTTTTCCTCAAGATATGCATTGCGTGAGTGAAACAAAATTCCTCCTAATGGTTTTTGGATTATGTAAAGGAATATTGGGGTGTGGTTTTGGACTTTGAATGCTAGATCGCCAAAAATTTGAAAAGATTTCAAGATAATATGCTAACCTAGATTCTCTGTTGCTAAGTAAATGAAATGGATTGTATTTGCAACACTGCTATGGAAATTGTGATCTTGATGTGAAAGGGATCAGTAGGGATATATTTGTTTAGTATTTCATACACAATGCCATATCTTTGACATTTATGTCATTAAACCTATCTCATGTACCTGAGATGAGGTCTATAAGGTAGAGAGACTTTATGCTCTTACTTAGACAGTCTTTAACAACTCTGAGGTAGACCAAAATATGCTTCTTATCTTAGGATTTTTAGTTAACCCAAAGATGTGTACAGTGAGTCATTGACACGAGAACCCGATGTGGCAACTTTTACTTGATCAAGTACAAATCAAGTAATTTTAGGGAAAACCTAAAAATAATTCTTGATAAGCGAGATATAAGATTTGAATACATATTTCCAATTACATGTTAGTTCTATTTATTATTACATGTTCATACTATGTAGTTTATATGTTCCACTACCTTCATGATATTTGTAATTGTTTGATTAAATCTTAAATACATTATTTTTGATCAGTTTAAAAATGATTAATTCAATGCTAGTTTTGTCTTGAACATGTTCTAGTTAGTGTGCTGATAAATGGTGGTATATAATTTTACAGTATTGGTTCAATTTCAAATCACCCAGGAGTTACTCATATGCAATGATATTTTATTCACCATATGAGGTGGAGAATCCTCTTCTTGTTGTAGGTTATATCTATAGGTTTGTCCCTGTATTAGGGAGTTATGGGAGGGTGTCTATACGTAGTGATGTACTTTATTTTCATCTAGGTCACTTATGTGAATGTAATAGTATAACTTTCTACTTCATGTTGTACTAAAATATTATCTTGAACAATGCTTACATCTAATGTTTGCATATATATGATCTGATGAAAATGAATACAACTTTAATTGCTTGTGCCAAATCTAAAAATGGAAAATGTTATTTGGGTTTTTTTCTATATCAAATGTTTTGATCCCGGGAATTATTGGTTAATGTGAGTATTAGTGTGGGCAGTTTGGACAACATTGTGGGGTCTCAGAGATGGATCCCACAAATTGTGCTATCAGAGACTAGGTATTTATTAGTGCCTATGTACATGGACATTTGATGAGTCTACGAGTATTATTGGGTCCTTCACATTATCTAATGATGTGTGACATATTCTCATTTATTTCAGATCATGACTGGTAGAGGTGAAGAACATATAGAGAGTCTCCATGTGGGATGTCCATTAGGTGGTTCTTGGCTAAACTAGGACATGAAGAGCCTTTTATTGAAGTAATGGATCAACATCCTATAATGAATACCTTATCTACCATCAATCCTCTCTATGCTATGACACAAAGACTAGTATTAGTGATAGGTCATGCAACAACATGGTAGTCCCACTACCGCCTCTAAGTGTTCCTCATCCATTGTGTGATATTAGCAGGTTTTATGAGAGGCTGAGAAAGATATATAGGAGCCTATGACTTCTATGGCATTGCTGATCATGAAAAGGTGGATGCTTGAATACATGAAATTGAAGAAGTGTTTAGAATAACTCATGTATATGATGTAGAGAAGGTGAACCATGCTACTTATATTCTAAAAGGCAGTGCAAGTCATTGGTGGAGCATGGAAGACACACACCTGGCTGAGCAGAGTCTAACATGGGCTGAATTTAGGAAGAGGTTTGAGACCCATTATTATCCTTCCATATACATACATAGAAAGATCTATTAGTTTGAGACTCTGAGGTAGAGTTAGATGATAATGATTGAATATGAGTTTCTTTTTCTAGATTTTCTTAGGTTTTGTCCTCAACTATACATGTGAGGATATGATCAAGCATTTTGAGCAAGGTTTGAACTATGATGTATAGGAAAGGATAGCTGTGATAGAATCTAGGATTGATTTTAATGTTTCTATTAATGTAATCAGGCATGTGGTGCATGTCATCCAACAGAGGTGGGAGTATGAGACCCGCAAGAGGGAAGGTGGTGAGTTGAGCATGGCAAGACCTAATGCACATATGAGAATGACTAGGTCTCCTGCCTATCCTTCTAGGAGGCTTGACATGCTAGCTAGTGCACCACCAAAGATTCCATATGGTAGGGATACTACTACTTTTGCAACTAGGGGCCTAACACCAAAGAGGACATAAATTACAAGAACTATGACATGACCTCATTGGCTGCACTTTCACTTGACACTACCACATTGTACATCTTGCAATAGGTTCCATAGAGGTCCATGTTGGGGCCCTGATTTCAAGGGTTGTTTTATATGTGTCCAGGAAGGACATTTTATCAGGGATTTTTCACAGTGAACTTAGAGACAATCAATGACTAGAGTACAGAGAACGACAACACCACAAAGCTCAAGCATAGGGTATGCATTACAAGCACGTTCAAATACTCAGTGAGCCACAATAAATTAGGGTAGAGGACAAGGTCTAGGTAGGTAGAAAGTGACAACTCGTGCTTATGCTTTGACCCAACATAAGGGGGTAGTTTCTCCAAATGTTGTGATAGGTTATATTTGTTTAGTTAGATCCATTCTTATACCTATTACAATTTTGGTTAACACTGGTGCTACACATTCTTTTGTAACTCGGGATGTCATATGTAGAGTCCAACTTTCTATTGAGGAGCTACCTTATGATTTCCTATTAGAGATACTTAGTGTCTATTCTATAGTTATGACATAGGTTTGTCCTATAAGTGTTGTCAGCTTTAATGGACAATGCTACAGATGGACTTCTCACCACTTGAAGTATACATCTTGATATTATTCTATGCATGAATTTCTTAGAGAAATATCAAGCTAGAGTTCTTTACCAAGGAATCTATCTATTATGATGGAGACTTCTATTGGATCTTTTAAGGGGTCAAGAAAGTTCTACTTACATGTTTTATATCTGCTGTAGATATTGATAAAATGATGTGGAAAGGATGTACATGTTATCTTGTACATGTAATGGATACTAGGGTTGAGAACCCTACCTTATCTAATGTACCCATAGCAAAAGAGTACAATGATGTTTTTACTCTTGAACTTCTAGGATTACCTCTAGTTAGAAAGACTGATTTTTAGATCAATATAACTTCAAGGAATCGACATATTGCACAAGAATCTTATCACATGGCTCCAGCTGAATTGAGAGAGCTATAGAAGCAATTGCAAGAGTTTCTAGATATGGGTTTTTATTCAACCTAGCACATCATCATGGGGAACACATGTGCTATTTGTCAAGAAGAAGGATGGAATGATGTGTTTGCGTATTGATTATAGGCAAATAAAAAAATTCACTATCAAGAACAAATATCCTTAGCATAGGAGTGATGATCTTTTTGATCAAATGAGAGGGGATACTGTGTTTTCTATGGTTGATTTACGATCAAGTTATCACCAGATCATGACCAAGGATGAATATGTTCCTAAGACAACTCTCCGAACCAAATGTGTCCACTCTGAGTTTTTGTAAATGTTGTTTAGACTAACCAATGTGCCAATAACTTTTATGGACCTGATGAATACAATCTTTTTTTAGAACCTTGATCAATTCATTATTGTTTTAGTTGATGATATCTTGATACATTTAGTGAATAGGGAGCAACATGAAGAGCATTTATGATTGTATTTACACTATTTCAGACAAAATAAGCTAGATTCCAAGTTCATTAAATGCAAAATATGGTTATCTGAGGTGGCATTTCTAGGCCATGTGATTTCCACTGAAGGAATCTGTTTAGATCCCGAGAATGTGGATCTATACTCTAGTGGGAGCAGCTCAAGACACCCACTGAAGTGAGGAGTTTTCTTGGCTTAGTAGGATATTAAAGAAGGTTCATACAAGACTTCAACATTAATGACATGCCTTTGACTTGTTTGATGAGGAAAGAAGTCCAATTCACATGGATAAATTAGTGTGAACATAGCTTTCAACAACTGAAGAAGCTATTGACATATGCACCAGTTCTAACCCTTCCTTAGATAGGAAATGTTATGTTTTATATTATCATGCTTCTAAGAAGGGTGTAGATTTTGTTCTTATGCAAGATGATAAGGTAGTGGCATATGCTTCAAGACAGATGAACAAGAACAAAGAGAACTACCCTACACATGACCTAGAACCATTGATAGTGGTTTTAGCATTGAAAACTTGGCATCTATATGGAGAGCCTTTCCAAGTATATACTAATCATAAGATCCTAAAATACATCTTCACATAGAAAGATCTAAATATTATACAAAGTAGATGGTTTGAATTAATTATAGACTACGATTGCACCATTGATTACCTTCCTAAAAGGAAAATATGGTGGCAGATACATTGCGTACAAAGCCATAATGTTATGTAACTTCTGTAGAGATGAATTCCATCACATACATTAGAAAGGACATGTTTTTGTCTTTAAGAGAGATGAATGTGCATTTGGGCTTGACATATTCTGGTGGTCTTCTAACACAACTACAAATAAAACTTGTGTTGGGGAAACAAATTAGATAGATGCAATGTGCCAATCCTTATATTCATACTTTAATAAAAGAGATGCAAGAAGGGAAGAGAGAAGGCTTCCACTTCATTAATGAAGATATTTAATGTTTTTAGGGAAGGTTATGTGTCCCTAATTAGGAAAATATGAGAAAGATTGTGCTTGAGGAAGCACATTCTTCTATGCATGAGATGCATCTAGGTTGTTCCAAAATGTATAAAAATCTCAAGGAATTATATTGGTGTCCTGGAATGAAGAAAGATGTAGCTAAATTTGTTGCAAAATGTGGTGCATGTCAGCAAGTAAAGGCATAACATCGAAGAGCCACTGGGCATTTTCATCCTTTTCCTATACTAGAGTGAAAATGGGATCATGTTACTATGTATTTTGTTGTCGACTTAGCCAGGTCTTCTAAGGGACATGATTCCATATGGGTTGTTGTGGATTGATTGACAAAGACAACTAATTTTGTTCCAATCAAGATGATCTTCTATGCTGAATGACTATCTCAGATATATGTTGATGAGATAATTAGACTACATGGAGTTTCACTTTTTATTGTATCAAATAGAGGTCCATAGTTTACTTCTAGATTTTGGGATAGACTACACAAAGAAATGGGAACTCATGTGAAGTTCAGTACCGCTTTTCACCCCCATACTGATGGACAATCATAGAGGACAATAAAAACCCTAGAAGACATGCTTAGGGCATGTGCTATCATTCCCTTGGTAGTTGGGACTCACATGTTATCCTGATAGATTTTGCATATAATAATTGTTAACGATCCAATCTTGGAATAGGACCTTATGAAGCTCTATATGGCAGGAAGTGTAGATCACATGTGTTCTAGTATGAGACTGGTGAGAGACAGAGGTTGGGACCTGATATAGTACAAAAATCCTTTGAGAAAAACTTTGGGATACACCAATAGTTGAAAGCTACACAAGATAGACAAAAGAGCTATGTAGACCATATGTGTAGACCTCTTGAGTTTCAAGTAGGGGATGTAGTATATCTAAAAGTTTCTCCTTTAAAATGTATTCTCAGGTTTGGAAAGAGGGAAAAGTTATCTACTACATATATGTGACCATACCCTATTCTGCAACAAGTTAGAAAAGTATCTTACTGGCTCGAGTTATGTTAGTTGTGTGCACAAGTCTTAAACTCAAACAATATCCCGTAAGTATATGTTTGCATGTAGTATTTTTGAGGTCATCCATGGATCAAGGTATTGTTATGCACAAGAGTATTAAAACTCAACAATCTAGATCTTTTTAACAAGAAATATTTTGTTATGTTAACAAAAAAATTAAAAGGAAATGAACTAAAATATAAATCACTTGTATTAATGATCAAATTGGATTGGGGAATCTTGAGAATAGGGTTCCACATCCACATAATAACATGAAGAAAAACTTATATTAACAATACCATAAATAAGCACAAGGGAAGTTTGTATCCTACCCCCACCTCTCTGTAGTGTAGGACAATCATAACTCTATATATTACTCTCGTGGATATACTTAGATTTAGACTGTAAATCTTTGTTCCCCAATACATCCCAACCATTCTCACAGTCAAGGTATCACAACTAAGGTACTTCTCCATACTCGTATGCATATCTTCCCAGATTTTAAAATGAGTATAGATCATACATACAAAGTGGTTAGCAAAGCATGTAAGAAAAAATCAACACTGATGAACCTTAGAATAGTGAGACAATTAGCATTATATATGAAATTCAAGTTCAAGAATGTTATGACCTCGTACTTACTCCCCCATGCCCAAGAAAAGGAGATCTACTCATCCATGTTTGTAGAAAGTAGATGCAGTCAGTAGAGAACAGGGCTAGACATCATAATAGAAGTAAATAAACTTGGCTGTCTGTGGAAGAAGTAAGGATAGAGTTGGAAATCTGGTCAAGGAGTCAAAACTCCATCCTTCCTACTAGAAACTCTCCAAGAAGCTTCACCCTAGAGTGAAGAGAATAGAACATAAGATATACCTGCTATAATTGTCAGAGAAGAAGGAAGAAGAAAAGTTTCTCTCTCGAGAAACCACCTTTTCTCCCTTGAAATACCTCCAACTCCACCTTGATTTGACTTGCTTGAGCCCACTCCAAGTGATCTGAAATAGTCTGTGATAACTATCCCAACACAAATTGATTCATATATATAAGCATGAGAAGTTATATTCACATTTCAGTGAAATCTACAAGTGACACAGGCTATTGCATGGTCAACATGGCAGGTTGGTTGCGATAGCTGAAGTCACACTGTCTTGATCGATGATGAGATAGCGTGTTGGTTGCCAACTCAACGTGTTGCTACAAGTTAGGTATTTCTAGATCCAAGTTTTGCATTGTGACACGGGGTGTTGAAATATCGACATGGCATGTTGAAATCTGGACATGACATGTTTGATGTCTGGACACATGGTATTGCTATCCGAACATGGGGTGTCGTTGATAGTTTCAATAACATTGATTTTCTAAATATTTAGATGACTAGAGAATGTGTTGACAAATGGTATGATGGTCTCTTCTCCTAATATTTATGCCAAAATGTTGTACCTACAATCCAAACCATAGAGCAAATAAAGATAACAAAAAAGTGGAATATCTAGAATGATTGAAGTGATTATTGGGTGAAATTAATTTGTAAATGCAACCAAAAGTGATCCAAAAGATTATATAATACACACATCAAATCCCCCTAATCTTAAACCATTGTTTGTCCTCAAGAAAAAAGAAAAAAAGAAACATAACTGAAGAAATAAAATGGCACATACATCAATTCAATGGAATGAGGAATTCAATTATAAAATGCCAATCGTTGTCAAGATATTACAGATGGACATGAATTCATTTCAATCACTCAAAATTAGAAGTTAAGGTAAAATAGGTGGTCAATTTTGTTTGGAAAAATCAACAAGATAGAAATGAATATAGTTATGATGACAAGCCAAAAGTATATTGAATATGCAACTAAATCCTTATGAATATAATGATGAATAAAATTGAGATTTTGGCTTGACATCAACAATATGCAATGACTCGTTCATAAGCATTAAGATTCTAAAAATTAAGAGCTTTGGGAATGACACTCGGCTGCTAATGTAGTCTTACAAGAACATGGAATGTCATTTGGGGGATTTTCTTACCCTCTTTCTAACATAATTTCTAACATTCATTAGGTAGGGAGACTACATGGAAGTCTTGTTCATCTTTAGTAGGGATCTAGAGTTTTTTATTGTTGAGAAAACAAATACCCCTTTTAAAATGATTCAGATCTCACTTTGGAACCTTGTAGTATTAGTCTAGCCAAAATATCTAAAAGCAAAAGAGTCATGCAGATAGGTGATTCAAATCCTAGAATTATTTTATTTGTAAAAAATTTCATCATAGGGGTGGTAGAAAACACACTAAAGATTTGGTAAAATCATCAAATATACTACAAAAGGCTGTAAAGTTGATTAATCCAAAGCATTTTAAACCATTGCATGCATTGAGATGAGAGTGAGAAAAATAAGAAACATGATAGAGTAGGAATATCATGGAAATTGAATGTTGGCCAATTATTTTCTTTAAATTATTTGATGTGCATGTTGGGGTTTTCAACTATTATCTCAATGAGTACATTGGTTTATCTAAAAGGGAGTCAGTTTTTACCCAAACAAAATCAAGTCTTTGAAGTCATGCTTATATTATTACTTAAATAGGAAAGAAAAGTAAAAATGCAAAAGAAAAAATATAGAAAACTACAACTACCATCTAATTGCTCCCCATTAAGCTTGAAATCTATAACGTCCTCACTATACAAAGCGCAACCTTGTACCTCATCATGGTAGAGCTGTCAAGGTGGAGGGCCTGTGTAGGGCATGTGCTCTGATTTGAGGTTGGAAATTGTTGCACTAAGGATCTATGCCTCTTTGTCAATATATCTTTGATCTGGGACAAAGATCTATGCTTAAGATTTGCCTATGGAATAGTCTTTGGAACTACAATGTTGTTTTTCCTTTCATTCTCTTCTTCAAAATTATCAAAATCGGATTCAAAGAGACTTTTCTCATCACAAAGAATTATGTCAAAGATGTGTAGCAAGGGAGCATTTGTCTTGTTTGAAAAATCATCCTATGGGGAAAGATTTGCATATTTCTCTCTTAGAGCTTCAGTTTAAATATCTTCATTGATATCAATAACTTCATATGATGTCCTCTTTGGTGGCAAAAGAGGTTCCCCTATAGAAATTCCACTCCTAAAACATATTGTGTAGGTTTCTTTAATTTTCATCTCTTGATGACTAAATAAGGCCCTTGAAGATGTTTTTTCATTGGAAAGCTCTTGTTGGGACATTTAATTTTCTAATATTTGTGCATAAGTGGTAATTTTATCCACCTTAAAAGAGAGTTGGTGAACGCCATCCTTCATAAAATGTCCATGTTGATGGAACTCATCATTTTGCTTCATTTGAGTTGAAATGATATTTTCCAGGAGTGACTCCAAGTTGTACTTTGATTGTGGTTGTTGTTGCTAAACTTGTTGTTGTTAAGGAATTTGGGAATTTTTTTGGTTGCAGCAAGAGATGTTGGGATGATCTCTCCATCTTGGATTTTAAGTGTTTGAATAATGATAGTAAGACTGATTCTCACATAATTCCCTATTACATCAAATTGTTCCATGGTTTCCTCATATGTAATGAAGGAAGAATATCTTGAGGAAGATGCCTACTTAAGAACGTTGTTTGATCACAGAATAAGATGACTAGATGAGTTGATTGAGTGTTTAGATTTTCAACTTTTGGGACAAGGTGTTCAACTTTTCTGTAATGAAATCTACTACATCAATAGAGTGTATGTCAACTTGCTTCTTGCATGCAATAGAAGAAAAATAAGGTTGATTGTTCATTTCAGTGCTCCATTAGCAATGATTTACTGCCATGTCTTCCATGATAACATAACCTTCTCTGTAGGATTTTTTAATCAAAACTCCATTTGCAGCTGTAACTATTGACATCTGAAAACTACTAGAGGGGGGGTGAATAGAGTTTTATAGATAATTTTAACAATTAATTACTCAAGCAACCACAAAGAAAATATTGGACAAGGAGACACAAGGGTTTAGAGTGGTTCCTACCTTAGCAAATACTAAGGTAGTCAGTCCACTACCCGGTTGCTTACCCAACCGGGATTTGAAAAGAAATTTATTTTATTACCTCTCAAGGAATTACATAAAATACAATCTCTTTTCCCTAAACCCTTCAAGCAGCCTTCACCTAGAAGTAATCGCCCAACTCGAAGCAGCCTTCCCTTGAAGTAGATGCACCAACTCCCGTTGCACCAGCCTTCTGAAGTAGCTTCCCGTGCGATAGCCTTCTTGAAGTAGCTTGAAGTCCCCTTCTCCTCCGAGAAGTCAACCCTCTCCAATCCGCAGCCTCCAACCCTAGGAGTAGCAAGGAGAGTACAAAGAATAAATAGGAACAAGAAAGAAATAGAGAAATTACAACTTATCCTTTAAGCCCGAGGCTTGATATGCCTAGATCAAGCGTAAGATCTCCTAGCCAAGTATGTGAACTTGTAATTGCTGTGGGTAGGAGAATCTAGCCTATAGGACACGAGATTGAGCTAAGGAGAATGTAGGCCAATGATCACAGTGCTCAAATTGCTTGCAAAAGATTGCTCAAGTATGCTCAAGTGTATTCTCAAGTGTAACAAGTGAATTCTAGTGTCCTATGGCTTGTCCTATTTATAGGAATGGCCTAAGTATGCTTAAGGACGTTCTAGACAACTTCTAGGGGTTTCTAAGTGCTTAACTAGCCGTTAGGTACAAAGTTGTTGCTTTAACAACGGCTAATTAATTTACTCGGTCGAAGTTTTGTCGACCGATAGGCTCTCTGGAACAAGTGATTTGCAATGTCTTTCTTCAACTACCAACTAACTTGTCTGTTGTGTCTAACGGCTACTTTGGATCTTTCTCGGTCGAGAAGATGGTCGACCGAGAGTGTCTCGGTCGAGGAGTTCGTCGACCGAGAATGATCCTGTTTCAAGGTTTCAATTTAAGCACTAATTATATGTGTGAGTGTGCAAAGGTGATTCTATTCAAATGGGATGACATGTCTAACTATGGTATTTGGCTAGGGAAAATCTAACGCTTGATTTACATGCAAATCTAAGTACTTGTACATTATATATTTGTACAAGTTTTACAACATTGATTACATTGCATGAAAATAAAACTAAGTAAGCTCTTGGATTTTCCCTTGCTACTTTGTCATCCTGCACACTCAAGTAGCTCGTTAGATTAATAAGAATGAAATGTTTGTCATAATCAAAACAAAGGGATTATTAGATGTCCATTTAGCCAACAATCTCCCCCTTTTTGAAGATGACAAACATTTCCAAAATAAATATAAAACATATGAATTTCATACCTTTAGATTGCCTTATGTATCTTTTCTTCTTGTTTATAAAATGTGTGCTTATTATTCCCAATGAATTATGGAACATGAAGTCCAGTTCATTTGGGAATGTAGCAACTTTCAATGTAAAGCCAAGAGTATATTTATGAAACTCATTGATTGAGTTTTTCATAAATACTAAGTTATAGTTTTATATATCTCTCCCCCTTCGTCATTTCAAAAAGATAACCGTTTTAATAAAAACTCCCCCTTAATTAGATAACTATTTTGATAAAAACTCCCCCTTAATTAGATATTCCGTCAAATCGAATGAAAAAGATGTCCATTTGAAAAGCCAAAATGAAACAAGTAAACGGATTCGTTTTAAGAACCGCATATATCAAAGAAAACATCTTCCAAAGGAGTAATAAGCAATTGCTTCCTAATGTTGTTGAATTGATCTAGTGGAAGCGGTTTTGTAAAAATATCAGCCAATTGATTTTCCGTATCAACATGATGAAGGGAAACATGATTCTTTGAGATGTGATCCCTTAAGAAGTGATGACGGATTTCAATGTGTTTTGCCCTGCTGTGTAAAATAGGATTGTGTGCTAAGTTTATGGCGCTCGTGTTGTCACAAAAAATAGGTGTAGATGAAAGATTAAAACCATAATCACTTAATACTTGTTGCATATAAAGTACTTGAGCACAACAAGACCCGGCTGCCATATATTCAGCTTCAGTTGTAGATAGGGCAACCGTATTTTGTTTCTTGCTAAACCAAGATACTAAGGCTCTCCCTAATAGGAAACATCCACCACTAGTACTTTTGCGATCAAGTCGACAACCAGCGTAATCCGCATCAGTATATGCTTTAAAATCCAGGGATTGTCCTTTTGGATACCATAAACCAAGACAAGTAGTACCAGCTAGATATCTAAGAATTCTTTTAACCGCTAGAAAATGAGATTGCATAGGTTGGGATTGAAATCGAGCACAAAGACCAACGGAAAACATAATGTCCGGTCGAGAAGCAGTTAAGTATAGCAAACTACCAATCATGGCTCTATATAAGGAATCATCAATAGGTTCCCCATTTTCATCCTTATCAATTTTGATAGAAGTAGCCATAGGAGTAGTAGCATGTTTGCATTGATCCATCCCAAAACGTTTTAAAAGTTCTTTAGTATATTTTTCTTGGCTTATGAAAATTCCTACATGTGTTTGCTTAATTTGAAAACCAAGAAAGAATGTTAGTTCACCCATGAGACTCATTTCAAATTCTTTTTGCATAATGGCACTGAATTGTGTGCATAATGAATCATTAGAAGCTCCAAAAATAATGTCATCAACATAAATTTGCACAACTAGGAAATCAGATGCATATGTTTTGAAAAATAAAGTAGAATCTGAATTTCCAATAGAAAAACCATTATCAAAAAGATATGTCTTGAGCCGTTCATACCAATTCCTAGGTGCTTGTTTTAGACCATAAAGTGCCTTTTTAAGTTTATAAACATGGTCACCTTTTTCTGGTATTTCAAAGCCAGGTGGTTGAGCAACATAAACTTCTTCTTGTATGATGCCATTTAGAAATGCACTTTTGACATCCATTTGATATAGCTTAATGTTTTTATGGGCAGCAATAGCTAGTAACATCCTAATAGCTTCAAGTCTAGCTACGGGTGCATATGTTTCATCAAAATCCATTCCTTCTTGTTGATTATATCCTTGTGCTACTAACCGAGCTTTATTCCTTATTACTTCTCCTGCCTCATTGAGCTTGTTCCTAAATACCCATTTAGTTCCTATGATAGTTTTATCTTGTGGTTTAGGAACTAAATCCCATACATCATTTTTAGTGAATTTATTTAACTCCTCTTGCATGGCAATTATCCAGTAATCATCCTTAAGAGCTTCGGATATCTTCTTAGGTTTAATGATAGAAACAAAAGCCATGTTTGCAACATCTTTGAAGGATGACCGAGTTTTGACTTTATCATTTGGATCTCCAATAATTAGTTCTTGGGGATGATCCTTGATAAGCCTAGGTGTGGGTTGTGTTTCAACTTGGGGATCGGATATAGGAATTTTCTCACTATCATTTGAAATGGTTATATTGTCGAATTGATTGGTGAGATCAATGATATCTAGATTTTCAGACTTTGATTCTTCATGAAAAGAAACATGAATGGATTCTTCAACTTTCCTAGAGATAGTGTTATATACTCTAAAGGCTTTGCTAGAAGTGGAATATCCCAAGAAGAATGCTTTGTGTGATTTTGAATCAAACTTGTCTCTATCATCTTTGGTATTTAAAATGTAACATGTGGAGCCAAAAGTATGAAAATAGTCAACTCTAGGTTTCTTAGAGTGTAATATTTCATATGGAGTTTTCTTCAAATGAGAGTGAACAGTTACTCTATTAAGCACATAACAAGCAGTGTTGACAGCTTCAGCCCAAAAGGTTTTAGGTGTGTTGTGTTCAAGCATCATGGTCCTAGCCATTTCCTGTAGAGATCGATTTTTTCGTTCAACTATACCATTTTGTTGTGGGGTACGTGGAGCAGAAAAATTATGAGTATACCCTTGAGATGTACAAAAGGTCTCAAATGTATGATTCTCAAATTCGCCACCATGATCACTTCTAATGGTACATATTTTATGTTGTAAAAGATTTTCAATCTTGGAACAAAATTGCATAAATACATGAATAGTATCATCTTTAGTTGCAATAAAATGTACCCATGTATATCTACTATAATCATCAACAATAACAAAACAGTATCGTTTACCACCAATAGATTGTGTCCTCATTGGTCCAAATAAGTCCATATGAATTAATTCTAAGGATCTACTGGTGCTAAGTACATGTTTTGATTTAAAAGATGTTTTGGTTTGCTTTCCCATTGTGCAGGGTTCACAATTTTCAACTTGATCAAAAGACAAAGTAGGTAATCCACGAACAAGATCATATTTCACTAACTTTTTAATAGCATGGGAACTAGCATGTCCTAGCTTTTTATGCCATAGTTGTAAGGTATTTTCATTTGCAAGCAAGCATTTACCTACTACTGATTTCATAGAGTTTGGTTTAAGGATATAAAGATTTCCAACTCTATTTCCTTCATAAACGACATTTGTGGTGTTTTCTATCAATAGTTTGCAGCAAGTTTTGTTAAATAACACATCATAACCACTATCACATAGTTGACTTACACTTATTAGATTATGATGCAATCCATCAACAAGTAGAACATTTTTAATTTCAAGATTTGTTCCAACATTACCTATTCCAACGATTTTTCCCTTACCATTGTCTCCAAAGGTGACCGTTCCACTTTTCTTTTCTTCAAAAGTTTGAAATGCGTCCTTGTTCCCGGTCATGTGTTTGGAACAGCCACTGTCAACTACTCATTCCTGCATTAGAATGTAGATTTTGGTACCCGTGTGATGGTCCGATATGGTTAGAAACCTTTTAAGTGCTTATATATAAAAGTTCTGATACAGAAAACCAGTCGGTCGACAATTGTTCGACCGATATTTGTCTCGGTCGACAATTTGTCGATCGAGCAGGTTACTGTATCACAAGAAAAAACACAGAAAATTTCTCGGTTGACCAATTTTCGACCGAAATAGGTGCTGTAAAATTTTTATTTGTAAAAGACATCCAGTCGGTCGACAATACTTCGACCGACCCAGAGCTCGGTCGACAATACTTCGACCGACAGAATTTCTGTTTCAGCAATGCAGAAAAATAATAACAATAAGCATAGCACCTTTTGTTGAGATAAGACAATATAGATAGCAAAATTAAGCATTTGGTCATATCTCAACTACATTCCATTCTTCTAAGTTTGGGGTTTTGGGATCCAAACTAAGTCGGACTCCTTAGTCTTGTAGGGGCATGAAAAACAATAATGTCCAAGACGTAAGCAGAAATGACAAGTAATAGAGTCAATTTCATTTCTCTTTCTAGTCATTGTGTTCTTGGGTACAAACATAGTTTGGGTCTTTTTGGGTTGGTTTTTCTTTGGAACATATCCCAAACCTTTTCTTCCATTGAAAACATTACCAACTTTCAATATGTTATCAAGAATATCTTTTCTTCTTAACTTATAAAGTTCTCTTTGCAACGTAGCAATGTCATTCATCTTCTTATGTATATCTTTTCTTGCTTGGTCTAAATCAGAAAATAATGAATCCTTTTCTTTTAC
Organism: Alisma plantago-aquatica; assembly: GCA_963693085.1. Classification (NCBI taxonomy): domain Eukaryota; kingdom Viridiplantae; phylum Streptophyta; class Magnoliopsida; order Alismatales; family Alismataceae; genus Alisma; species Alisma plantago-aquatica. The sequence goes on along the minus strand of OY856410.1, from coordinate 1,039,580,701 downwards.
AATATTATCATAGTCCGAATGGTTGCACAAGATAGGTTGAGTTTGATAATCTTGTAGTTTAGCTAGCAAATCAGTCTTTTCTTTTGATAGAAGATCAACATTGGTTTCCAAATTGAGTAGCTTTCTAGTGCAATCATCTAAAGATGTTTTTAAAGATACAATTTCAAGATCAATGTTATTCTTTTCATAAGAAAGTTCATCTACTTTGGTAATGAGCTCATTATTTGATTTTATAGCCTTCTTTAGTTTCTTCTTGGCATCAACATACTTATCATGAGTTTCTTGTAAACTAGTAACTAACTCTTCTTTAGAAAGATCAACTAGGCTTACCTCTTGAGAGTCTTCATTTTCTTCTCTTGCCATTAGACATTCCACCTCTTCTCCGCTTTCACTGTCACTTGACTCATCCCAGGCAGCTTTATAGGCTTTTTCGCCTTTCTTCTTATGTGAGCTTTTCTTTCCCTTTTTTGCTTTGGGGCATTCATTTTTGAAATGCCCTTTCTTCCCACATTCAAAGCACCTGGGAGTTGAGGAACTAGAAATTTTGTTAGTTTTAAACCTTTTGTACTTCTTACCGTTGACGATTAAGGCTTCTTCTTCTTCTTCACTTGACTCTTCACTTTCTTGTGTGACAACTTTTGAGGCTTTGAGAGCCACGTCCTTCTTCTTCCCACTTTGGTGTTCACGTTCTCTTCTTTCTTCCTCTTCTAGATCTGCTTCATGAGCTTCTAAATTACCAATGAGTTGTTCCATTTTGAGGCGAGTGAGGTCGTTTGCTTCTGCAATGGCTGTCACCTTTGGCTTGTATTTTGGAGGAAGTGATCGAAGAATTTTTGATACTTGATCTTCCTCAGGAACAGGTTTTCCTAAGGCACTCAAACCATTAACAATAGTAGAGAATTTTGAGAACATTTCACTAATAGTTTCATTAGGATCCATACGAAAATGTTCAAGCTTTGTTTTAAGCAGGCTAATTTTGGAATTTTTAACTTGGGCTGTACCCTCATAAGTGATAGACAATCTATGCCAAATATCATACGCTGTATCACAATTTGAAATTCTATTAAATTCTCCTACAGAAATAGAACAATATAAAATGCTTACGGCTTTTGCGTTCATTTGGGCTTGTTTTACCGTGTTTGCATCCCATTCCGCAAAGTCATTTTGAGGGAATTGATAAGGAGTAGATACCATTCTCCATAGATCCCAGTTGACGCCTTGGAAGTAAAACTGCATCCTTCTCTTCCAGTATTGGTAGTTTGTTCCATCGAACGCCGGTGGCCTAGCAACAAGAGTCCCTTCAATGTTGAGGTTGTTGAGCATTCCATCACCCATTTCTTCAAGACCTTGTTAGGGTTCCTTGAAGCCTTGCTCTGATACCAATTCAAAACTACTAGAGGGGGGGTGAATAGAGTTTTATAGATAATTTTAACAATTAATTACTCAAGCAACCACAAAGAAAATATTGGACAAGGAGACACAAGGGTTTAGAGTGGTTCCTACCTTAGCAAATACTAAGGTAGTCAGTCCACTACCCGGTTGCTTACCCAACCGGGATTTGAAAAGAAATTTATTTTATTACCTCTCAAGGAATTACATAAAATACAATCTCTTTTCCCTAAACCCTTCAAGCAGCCTTCACCTAGAAGTAATCGCCCAACTCGAAGCAGCCTTCCCTTGAAGTAGATGCACCAACTCCCGTTGCACCAGCCTTCTGAAGTAGCTTCCCATGCGATAGCCTTCTTGAAGTAGCTTGAAGTCCCCTTCTCCTCCGAGAAGTCAACCCTCTCCAATCCGCAGCCTCCAACCCTAGGAGTAGCAAGGAGAGTACAAAGAATAAATAGGAACAAGAAAGAAATAGAGAAATTACAACTTATCCTTTAAGCCCGAGGCTTGATATGCCTAGATCAAGCGTAAGATCTCCTAGCCAAGTATGTGAACTTGTAATTGCTGTGGGTAGGAGAATCTAGCCTATAGGACACGAGATTGAGCTAAGGAGAATGTAGGCCAATGATCACAATGCTCAAATTGTTTGCAAAAGATTGCTCAAGTATGCTCAAGTGTATTCTCAAGTGTAACAAGTGAATTCTAGTGTCCTATGGCTTGTCCTATTTATAGGAATGGCCTAAGTATGCTTAAGGACGTTCTAGACAACTTCTAGGGGTTTCTAAGTGCTTAACTAGTCGTTAGGTACAAAGTTGTTGATTTAACAACGGCTACTTAATTTATTCTGCAGTTGCTGTCAGAGACCATCTCGGTCGACAAATGGTCGACCGAGACACCTACTCGGTCGAAGTTTTGTCGACCGACAGGCTCTCTGGAACAAGTGATTTGCAACGTCTTTCTTCAACTACCAACTAACTTGTCTGTTGTGTCTAACGGCTACTTTGGATCTTTCTCGGTCGAGAAGATGGTCGACTGAGAGTGTCTCGGTCGAGGAGTTCGTCGACCGAGAATGATCCTGTTTCAAGGTTTCAATTTAAGCACTAATTATATGTGTGAGTGTGCAAAGGTGATTCTATTCAAATGGGATGACATGTCTAACTATGGTATTTGGCTAGGGAAAATCTAACGCTTGATTTACATGCAAATCTAAGTACTTGTACATTATATATTTGTACAAGTTTTACAACATTGATTACATTGCATGAAAATAAAACTAAGTAAGCTCTTGGATTTTCCCTTGCTACTTTGTCATCCTGCACACTCAAGTAGCTCGTTAGATTAATAAGAATGAAATGTTTGTCATAATCAAAATAAAGGGATTATTAGATGTCCATTTAGCCAACAACATCTTTGTGTTATAAAATAAACCATTATGAACAATTTGAAGAAGCAACCAATTACTGAGACCATGGTGAGGACAAAGGCATTGGAGGTCTTCGAATCTCTCCCATGCATCTTATAGAGTCTCCACATCCCTTTGAGAAAAATTAATTATCTAGCTCCTCAACTTTTTTGTTTTTCTTGGTGGGAAGGACTTGGCTAAGAAGACTCTGAGAAGCTCTCCCAATTGTTAATAGAATTCTTTGGCAAAGAAGAAAGACACACCTTGTCTCTATCCTTCAAAGTGAATGGGAAAAGAATATGATGAATCCCATCACTAGGAATGTCATCTAACTTGAAAGTGCTAATATACTATAAAATTTCAACAATATGGAGGTTTGGATCCTCCATTGGTGTCCCTTAAAACTAGTTTTTCTGTATCATCTATATAATTGTGGGTCTGACAGAAAAATCATTTTCCTCATTTGTAGGATATCGATAGCACCATCGATGTCCATAATAGTTGGAACAAAGAAGTCCTTAAGGGTACAATCATCTTCCATGATTTGTTCTTCTTGTTGGGCTGGACTTTTAGGTGAAGATTGTGGTGATGAATGTTATGAATGTCATGGCTCCTATAAATCTGATTGAGTTTCACTCCTCCTTCCTTTTTGAAGGCTTCTAACATTGTGCTTAGTTTTGGGGTCTATAAATGTGGAAGGCTCAAGAACCCTTTTGGATTTCCACATACAATCTTGCAAGTAAACAAGGCAAGTGAAGTGAAAAAGGAAAATGAAAGATACAAAAAATATGATAATGATGATGATCATGATGAAAATGATGGTGGGTATGATGTGGTTGTGGTGTGATATACTATCCCTTATAAATCAACACTTATTACTCTAGCAAAAATATGGATGCTCCCCAGCAGCATTGCCAAAAACTTGTTAGATGTGTGTGCAAGTCTTAAATTTATAAGATCAAACACTACACCATAGGTATATGAGTGCATACAGTATTATCGAAGTCATCCAAGGAGCAAGATATTGTTAGGTATAAGAGTATTAATGTAGCATCCAACTCACGAAAACATGATTAACTAATGCGGAAGCGATCACTAAGCAGCGGATTATCAAAAATCACTAAAAATTAAAACCTTTTTACCAAGAGATCCATCAAAGGAAAACTTTCTCACATAGAACCAAAGTAACATATTTACATTCTGGTTTAAAGGTACGTGTCCCGTATCATCTCTTTCTGATAATTACAAGTATCAACTGGTCTTGTTAAACTAAACACAAGCAGTATAAAATCTCAAGGCACTGAGCCAAAATCTCGAAAGTACTAACTGCTACTCCGAGGACCTGAGTGTACAGAGATAACACATAGGACTCTATATACATCTATACAAGGCATAACAGCCAGTGTCTCCACCTGAGACTTCATTGCTGTCCTTGTTGCTGCTATTGCTATCCTTCACCTACTGAAGGATTCCTGCCTCCTCGTCCACGTCCACCTAAAAATGTGGTTCCCACAGGGGTGAGACAATTGTAAATTGCCCCAGCGAGAGATATAACTCTCCGCCAGAAATATTATTATTGCAGATAAATCTGAACAGAAGAATCATTATTGTTTAACAGCAGTTACTTCATTGTCTAACAGATTACAATGTTATTCTTATCTAAAGCATTGCAGCTATAACTTGATAGAGCAGCATGTCACTTATCCATTAAGGAATATATAACATTTATTCACTATAGAATTATAACTACATCATATACTCTCTTCAGGCTTAGATCACATAGCTAATGTCTGACATTGTCTTTGTGGAGTCATGGCATGTAGCCACATTCTTTTAACAATGTATTGGGATCTTAATCCCTCATCTCAATAAGTACAATTCCATTTCTTAACAAGTTCATTAACATGATTATAGAATATGGTTGTTTGAACCTTTAACTCAACATAGGATACTTGTTACCACTTGTTAGGTAACTTAATACCTTCAGGTCATCTGACCAAGGATATTATGATTCTTTTTACACAAAGCATTCCGCATAGTTCATAAAGCTCATAACTTCTCTTGTTACCCCTTAATAGGAACCAAAGCATATTATGGCTTATAAAGACCATAAATAGTTTCAATATACAGAGCATCATAGTACATACCTGGCTATGCTCATCATCTCAATATTCCTGCATGATTAATACTCATGATAACAATAATATATCAGTACCATGTAATACAAGGGTTTTCTTATTATATTTATAACTTATCAAAATTTATTTGAACTTCACATAGGGTTACTCTGTGTTAAGACTTCACATAGCATCATCCTGTATTAGGGTTTCACATAGAATTACCCTGTATTAGGGTTTCACATAGCATTGCCATGTATTAGGGTTTCACATAGCATTACCCTGTGTTAGGGTTTCACATAGCATTGCCATGTATTAGGGTTTTGTAACCATATAGGTTCTCAATATCATATTATTAATGATCAAGTCCTATTCCATTACTTCATATAGCTAGGAATCAATATGGATAACATAAGTATTCAATCATACTTATTTATTCTCTTCATTCATCATTAAATGAATTATCAAGACACAGTATGAGTTTCTCTCTCATCTTTACCAGAATATGATTACATCATAGTTTATAGGTTTGGATTAACCTTTTCATAAGGCATGTTAGCCTACATTCAACAAGGTGCATTACATCTCAATGTAACAATTGACATGACACATTTCATGTGTCACTCATCCAATTATACTGGATTTAAAACACATCAAGGTATTTCAGTATTGGGGTGTTGGATGTGATATCTATCATATCTTGATGTATCACTTCCCTTAACACCTTCATCTGACTTGAGTTCATCCACTTATCTTGTATTAGGGTATTCCCCATCCTAATATTTTATGTACCAGTTCATCACATCCATCATGTAATGTATTTGTCATAATCACCTGTTTAGAATATACAACCATTGCCAATGATATGGACTCATCCTTGAATTAGGAATTATTATTGTAAGGATATTCATTATCAACCCATCTAGGTATTACATTTGTCAATACATTAATCACTATTCCATTATTAGGAATAGGATTCTCCATATTTATAATTTGAGGATTCACATAGCATTTTCCATACATTATATGGATTTCACATAGTATTGCTCTTCATTAGAGATTCACATAATCATCCTTCTATATCAGGGTTTCACCTAGTATTATGTGAAATTAAGATTTCATAATACATCACCCAGTGATAGGGCTTCTCATAGCTTTAGTACCACTACCCTATATTAGGGTTTCATGCACCTTTACCCCATTTTAGGGATCAAGGTTTACCATTCACATCCAAATAGAGTTTCTCATACCTCATTACCCAAATTAGGGTTTCTTGCATTATTACACTAAGTTAGAGTTACATCATCATCCTAGATTATGGTTTCACTCAGCTTTGCCCTAAATTAGGGTTTCACATGGCCTTGCCCTAAATTAGGGTCAAGGTACATCAATCTTTTCAATAAGGATTTCATGATCCCATCATTATGGATCAAACCCTAATTACATATTTATTCATAATGAGAGAATTAGATCTTATTATGTAAGAAATCATCTCTCCCATTCTCTCTCCCTCTCATCCTCTCTAGGATGTTAAATACTCCAAGATTGATCTAGGTCAACTCTTCAATTAAGTACACATAGTTAGGGTTAACCTTCATAATCATCATTGGTCCACATCATTAATAATTAAGTAGTTATTTGACATTTGATCATATTAGGTGTCCAAATGGTTTAACCAATTTGAACCTCAAAAGGTCTTGGTCAGTTAGACCTCAAACGATCTTGATCACTTAGACCTCAAATGGTCTTGACCAATAAGTTCAAATGGTTTGAAACCGTTTAGCAAAGTTGGTTCTTGAAACCGTTTAGACCAAACATATTGAAACTGAATGAGTTGGGTCTCCAAACAGTTTGAGACCATTTGGACTCAAACGGTCTTGAGACTGTTTGGTCCCAAATGGTCTTTAGACCGTTTGGACTCAAACGGTCTTAAGACCATTTGGTCCAAACCCTCTCAAAACCGAATGGACCAAAAAGGGTCTTCAACACTTAAACAATTCAAGGTTCCAATCCATGGACCAACTGTCAATTGAGCCACCAATTTATTCCTCAATTGAACCACCGAATCACCCTTCAATTGGACCTTCAATTAGGGTTTTGATCCCAATTGAACTAGGGTCGATAATCAAGAAACCATCACTTAGGGTTTTGAAACCGAGGATCCATCAATGGTTAACATTGTGGAGCTTAATTGAAATCAGTGAACCATCACCATTACATGATATGACCTGACCTCAAATGGTCTTGAATGACCTCCAAATCATCTTGAGGTTGTTTGGATGATCTCCAAACGGTCTTGAGACCGTTTGCCTCAAACCACCATTGAAATTTATGATATTCACTTAGGGTTTGCATCATTGAATCAATCATCACTTGAGCTATTGATTGTAATTCAATTTGATATCTTTGGGTCTTCAAATACTCAACCATACTCAACCCTAGACCCCCAAACGGTCTTGGTTGACCTCAAAACGGTCTTGAGACCGTTTGGGTGATTCCCAAATGGTTTTGAAACCGTTTGGGTCAATCAACCCAAAACAGCAACTTAATCAATTGCAAAATCAGCACTTAGCCGATTAGGGTTTCTATTTGAAGGATTGTCCATATGTTGAATTAGTCAATTGGAGCCATTGTATCACCATCCAACACATACTAGGGTTCAGACCTCAAACGTTCAACCCATCCAAACGGTCAAATCCTATAAACGGTTTGGGGTTCCAAACTCCAAACGGTTTGGAAACCGTTTGGTGAAACCGTTTGGACCATTTTGTTGAAACCGTTTGCAAGAGATATTTAGAGAGGTGTGTGCTTATGATGATTTCATAATAATGAAGCTCCAAACCCACAAATTTTTCTGTGATTTCCATGGTGATTGCATCAATCAACCAAATTAAATTTCAGATATAAAGAAAGGATCACCAATTGATAAGGAATTGAATACAATAACAAAATTAAGGGTTCAAGTTATAAAACCCGCCTCCAATTGAGCTCCAAAGCTTCAAGATCACTTCAAAAATGGTGAAATCAACTCCTTTCACTATCCCAAGGCTCTTCCTCAAGCTTTGAGTGAAAAGGAATGGTTAGAAATGAAGAGGGGATCGAAATAAGAAGAAATCATGTATTGATTTGTGATTTCCACCATGGATTCAAGGTGAAAAAGGGTCAAGAAGCTTACCAACAGGTTGGGAGTCGTCCTCCTGATCATCCCAAACTCCCTTGGTCGTTTTCCAAGAAAAGGGAAGAAGTGGGGTCGGAAAAGCCTTTGTTTTGGCTTGTAAAAGGTCTTTTTATAAAAATTCAGTGAGAGAGAAAATGTCTTATAAAGAATTCATTTAATCCCAAAAATAATGCCACCTCTTCCCCCTCAACTCCTTGGGTCCGAGGCTATCTTCTTTTCCTCATATTACTTTCAATTATCCATGATTTAAAGAAAAGAAAATTAAGCACCTTAAATCATATTATACTAATATCCATATATGAGTGGGTATTTCTTTTTCTTATAAAATTGTGAGTGAGTTATCCACTCCCTTGGATATTTTCGTGGCCTAGAAAAGGCACAAACTCTTCCAACCCCTTTACAAAATCATCCCTCAACTTTTGGTTGAAGGTCTCTTCAATTAATATATTTCTTTTTGCATTAAAAAGAATTAAAGTTACATTTATGCTTAAATCTTGATTATTTTAATATCAAGATTCTCTCTCCTCCAACTTAATTCAAATGAGGCGTCCCTCTCATTTTATTTGATCTACATGATTCCAAGAAACATTAGGGACCTTATTGAAGTGATAATTTGTATATTGAACTCTAGGTTTTGGGTAATTTGCATTTTACACCAAAACTAGGTTTTAATGCACAACCATTGCTTTATCAGCTTTTTCTTGGTACTCAGGCTACCACAAGTCATACCTTTGCATCATATTCATTCTCATGATGCATCAACACATGAGGAATATCTTATCATGTACAATTTGCAATTTAACCCCTCAATTTGGGTAATTTGCACTTTAGTCCAAAACTAACAAAACATTATTTCAACATTATTCAAAAGGGACTAAAATTGAAATATAAATTCCTCTTGATCCTTAATTACTTTTAGGGAGATAAGAGAGAGCATATAATCAACTTCACTAAGCAAAACATCTAGGTTTAAGCATAACCCAGGTCAGGGATGTTACAAATTATAAACCCCTAACAAGGATTTTGTACCCAAAATCCCAGATAACAAAAGATAGTTGTTACTCATGTCATCAAGTCTCAACTTGATAAACTTTTCCACCATTATTACACTTGTTCCTTCCATTAGTTCAACCTTATCAATGTTCATGTTTATGCATAGCATAAACCCCTAACACATGATGTCCATATTATTTCATGTAACTAGATTGATTTCACAGTTGGCAAACATAGGTAACCAACATAATTACCTTACTTTGGTATTCATCATATGTATTGAGAACACATCTCATCCTTATTATTTTGTATTCCCTATTGTTACCACCAACGTTACACATACACAAAGTATTTCTTTCATTTTAGGACATTGCTTGTCCCATATATCATTATCTTGGATCCAAAGTCCAAAGAAAACTAATACTTTTCTAAATATACATCAACAGATTATTTCTAATCCAAGTGCATCAACTATCATAATACTTACTTGATTGTCATGTAAATGAAAGTAGAAACATAAAGTATCATACTCCTATCATTACTCAAGATTGTTCATCAAAGGGACAACATATATATTTAATAGAGATAATCCACTCAGCAATCCTTTATTTGTTTGGGAAAGTTCTCTTAGAAAATCCTATGTGACTAGGACAGTTCACTTAGCAGTCCCTATGTAATTGGGAAAATTCACTTAGCAATTCCTATTTAATTGGGAAAGTTCACTTAGCACTTCCCATGTTATTAGGAAAGTTCACTTAGCACTTCCATATGTAATTAGGAAAGTTCACTTAGCACTCTATGTTTAATTGGGAAAGTTCACTGAGAAATTTCTTATTTAATTGGAAAAGTTCACTTAGCACTTTCTCATTAATTAGGAATGTTCACTTAGCTCTTCCTCATGGGTTGGGAATGTTCACTTAGCTTTTCCTTATTAGTTGGGAATGTTCACTTAGCTTTTCCTTATTAGTTGGGAATGTTCACTTAGCTTTTCCTCATTAGTTGGGAATGTTCACTTAGCTTTTCCTTATTAATTGGGAATGTTCACTTAGCTTTTCCTCATTAGTTGGGAATGTTCACTTAGCTTTTCCTTATTAATTAGGAATGTTCACTTAGCTTTTCCTTATTAATTGGGAATGTTCACTTAGCTTTTCCTTATTAGTTGGGAATGTTCACATAGCTTTTCCTTATTAATTTCATTATACTCACTAGATTATTTCAGAATGACTACTTGATCAGAGTAATCAGAATGATAACAATCTAAGAGTTTCATACTTGCATTATCTCCAATAATCATATACCTGGCCAGGGTATATAAGTATTGTGATTAGGTAGTATGCACTTTATTTGCTATCATATTCCTCACTTTTCATATCATTATACACATAGGATTTTTCATTTCTAGATTTTCTTCAGGCATCACTTCTATGTCTCATCTTTTATCACACAAATAAGAGAGATTATAAGGCATTTCAAGGAATACTGAGTAAGATGTAAGTTCTCATCTCCCTTGTGTCCTTATAGGACTAGTCAGAGGGAGTTCAAAAATAACTACTTTCTTATTTTTAACACATAGAATCATGAAATGAAATATCAGAATGAATCTATTTCATCTGACCTATCACAACCCGAGGGTTGACTATTGCATCATATTGATTCATTGCATAGAACCTCGTAGATGCTGGTTGTTGACCCTGTGCTTGATTATTAGGTGTTGATGAACCAGCTCAGGATGCTTGTCCACGTCCTCTATTGTTACTAGAAATCTGTATCCTTTGTGAGCCTTGCTGACTTTGCCCCTGGGGTTGAGTCACTGTTACATTCCCATCTGGACAATCCTTTGCTAGATGTCCCGATTGTCTACATTGGTAACAGATCCTGGGTGTAAAATAGGTTCAGTGGGATCCATTCACCGATGTTGGTGCTATGTTGGGGGCTCTACTTAGAGTAATACTACGATCCCTACCCCTACTTGACGTCCACTGCATATGGGTATGGAATCTCAATGGTGTTGCCGATGCAGAAAATCCCGGCTTCTTAAAACTTTCAGATCCTTGTCCTTGAAACTGAGTGTATACCTTCTTACCACTGGTATGTCGTTTCTTGATTTCAGACCTTTCTATCCTCCTTACCGACTCCACAAAAGTGGCAAACCTCTCTCTGTTCTCTAAACCAGATACATGAGTGGTTAGTTCAGCATTCAATCCCTTCTCAAAATGCCGAATTCTTTCCTCATCATTAACTGCCATATGCAGACAAAACTACAATAGCTCCATGAACTTAGCTTCATACTCGCTAACGTTCATCTGTCCTTGTCTAATCCTCTCAAATTGAGAGATCTTCTCATCTAGATACGTCTTAGGGAAATATCTACTGACGAACTCTCGTCGGAATACCTCCCATCCAATCTCTTCACCTGGTCTCTTATCTTCTTCTATCATCCACCAGTGACCAACACTCCCTTTTAGGAGGTACACATCATGTCTTACCTTTTTGGCTTCAGGAATATCAAGGATCCTGAAAGCCTTCTCTAGTTTGGTCAGCCACAAATCAGCATCAGCTGGATCAGAAGTACTAGCATAATCTATGGCTCCAACCCGACGAAGCCTCTCAAAAGTCTTGCGGCTCCATATCCCTCATAGTGGACTGGTACCCTAGGTGCAGGTGGTGGCATCCTGTCTACCATGTGTGTCATGGTTGTCAGGAATTTCTCAAATAGAGCATGGAGGGATGGGTTTTCTATCACAGCTGGGTCAATCTGGGGTTGTTCAGGTACATGCCCTTCCCTATTCTAGTCTCTTGCACCTCCTCCTAGTACAACAACACTGCCATCAGCAGCGTGTTCTTTGTGTGTCCCAGACATCTTCAAGTTTTTCTTCTCCTCCTATATGAGAAGAAGTCACTATCAGATGAACTGGAAGACACTAGAACAAACTCAACATCTTAGTCCTATGTCTCTGTAGACTCAACGAACCTCGGGCTCTGATACCACTAAATTGTAGCATCCAACTCACAAAAACATGATTAACTAATGCGGAAGCGATCAGTAAGTAGCGGATTATCAAAAATCACTAAAAATTAAAATATTTTTACCAAGAGATCCATCAAAGGAAAACTTTCTCACATAGATCCAAAGTAACATATTTACATTCTGGTTTAAAGGTACATGTCTTCTATCCTCTTTCTGATAATTACAAGCATCAACTACTCTTGTTAAACTAAACACAAGCAGTATAAAATCTCAAGGCACTGAGCCAAAATCTCGAAAGTACTAATTACTACTCTGAGGACCTGAGTGTACAGAGACGACACATAGGACTCTATATACATCTATACAAGGCATAACAGCCAGTGTCTCCACTTGAGACTTCACTGTTGTCCTTGCTGCTGATGTTGTTGTCCTTCACCTACTGAAGGATTCCTACCTCCTCGTCTGTGTCTACCTAAAAATGTGGTTCCCACGGGGGTGAGACAATTGTAAATTGCCCCAGCGAGAGATATAACTTTCCGCCAGAAACATTATTATTGCAGAAATATCTGAACAAAAGAATCATTATTGTTTAACAACAGTTACTTCATTGTCAAACATATTAGAACGTTATTCTTATCTAAAGCGTTGCAGCTATAACTTGATAGAGCATCATGTCACTTATCCATTAAGGAATATATAAAATTTATTCACTATAGAATTATAATTGCATCATATACTCTCTTCAGGCTTAGATCACATAGTTAATGCCTGACATTGTCTTTGTGGAGTCATGGCCTATAGCCACATTCTTTTAACAAAGCATTGGGATCTTAATCCCTCATCTCAACAAGTACAATTCCATTTCTTAACAAGTTCATTATCATGATTATAGAATATGGTTGTTTGAACCTTTAACTCAACATAGGATACTTGTTACCACTTGTTAGGTAACTTAATACCTTCAGGTCATCTGACCAAGGATATTATGATTCTTTTTACACAAAGCATTCCGCATAGTTCACAAAGCTCATAACTCCTCTTGTTACCCCTTAATAGGCAAAAAATCATATTATGGCTTATAAAGAACATAAATAGTTTCAATATACAGAGCATCATAGTCCATACCTGGCTATGCTCATCATCTCAATATTCCTGCATGATTAATACTCATGATAACAATCATATATCAGTACCATGTAATACAAGGGTTTTCTTATTATATTTATAACTCATCAAAATGTATTTGAACTTCACATAGGGTTACTCTGTGTTAAGACTTCACATAGCATCATCATGTATTAGGGTTTCACATAGCATTACCCTATATTAGGGTTTCACATAGCATTGCCCTATATTAGGGTTTCACATAACATTACCCTGTGTTAGGGTTTCACATAGCATTGCCCTGTATTAGGGTTTTGTAACCATATAGGTTCTCAAGATCATATTATTAATTATCAAGTCCTATTCCATTGGTTCATATATCTAGGAATCAATATGGATAACATAAGTATTCAATCATACTTATTTATTCTCTTCATTCATCATTAAATGAATTATCAACACATAATATGAGTTTCTCTCTCATCTTTACCATAATATGATTACATCATAGTTTATAGGTTTGGATTAACCTTTTCATAAGGCATGTTAGCCTACATTCAACAAGGTGCATTACATCTCAATGTAACAATTGACATGACACGTTTCATGTGTCACTCATCCAATTATACTGGATTTAAAACACATCAAGGTATTTCAGTATTGGGGTGTTGGATGTGATATCTATAATATCTTGATGTAACACTTCCCTTAACACATTAATCTTACATGAGTTCATCCACTTAGCTTGTATTAGGGTATTCCCCATCCTAATATCTTATGTACCAGTTCATCACATCCATCATGTAATGTATTGGTCATAATCCACCTGTTTAGAATATACAACCATTGTCAATGATATGGACTCATCCTTGAATTAGGAATTATTATTGTAAGGATATTCATTATCAACCCATCTAGGTATTACATTTGTCAATACATTAATCACTATTCCATTATTAGGAATAGGATTCTCAATATTTATAATTTGAGGATTCAGATAGCATTTTCCATACATTATATGGATTTCACATAGTATTGCTCTTCATTAAAGATTCACATAATCATCCTTCTATATCAGGGTTTCACCTAGTGTTATGTGAAATTAAGATTTCACAATACATCGCCTAGTGATAGGGCTTCTCATAGCATTAGTAGCACTACCCTATATTAGGGTTTCATGCACCTTTACCCCATTTTAGGGATCAAGGTTTACCATTCACATCCAAATAGGGTTTCTCATACCTCATTACCCAAATTATGGTTTCTTGCATTATTACACTAAGTTAGGGTTACATCATCATCCTAGATTATGGTTTCTCTTTGCCCTAAATTAGGGTTTCACATGGCCTTGCCCTAAATTAGGGTCAAGGTACATCAATCTTTTCAATAAGGATTTCATGATCTCATCATTATGGATCAAACCCTGATTACATATTTATTCATAATGAGAGAATTAGATCTTATTATGTAAGAAATCATATCTCCCATTCTCTCTCCCTCTAATCCTCTCTAGGATGTTAAATACTCCAAGATTGATCTAGGTCAACTCTTCAATTAAGTACACATAGTTAGGGTTAACCTTCATAATTATCATTGGTCCACATCATTAATAATTAAGTAGCTATTTGACCTTTGATCATATTAGGTGTCCAAATGGTTTAACCAATTTGAACCTCAAAAGGTATTGGTCACTTAGACCTCAAATCGTCTTGATCACTTAGACCTCAAACGGTCTTGACCAATAAGTTCAAATAGTTTGAAATTGTTTAGCAAAGTTGGTTCTTGAAACCGTTTAGACCAAACATATTGAAACTGAATGAGTTGGGTCTCCAATCGGTTTGAGACCGTTTGGACTCAAATGGTCGTGAGACTGTTTGGTCCCAAACGGTCTTGAGACCGTTTCGACTCAAACGGTCTTAAGACCGTTTGGTCCAAACCCTCTCAAAACCGAATGGACCAAAAATGGTGTTCAACACTTAAACAATTCAAGGTTCCAATCCATGGACCAACTATCAATTGAGCCACCAATTTATTCTTCAATTGAACCACTGAATCACCCTTCAATTGGACCTTTAATTAGGGTTTTGAACCCAATTGAACTAGGGTTGATAATCAAGAAACCATAACTTAGGGTTTTGAAACTGAGGATCCATCAATGGTTAACATTGTGGAGCTAATTTAATTGAAATCAGTGAACCGTCATCATTACATGATATGACCTGACCTCAAACGGTCTTGAATGACCCCCAAACGGTCTTGAGACCATTTTCCTCAAACCACCATTGAAATTTATGATATTCACTTAGGGTTTGCATCATTGAATCAATCATCACTTGAGCTATTGATTGTAATTCAATTTGATATCTTTGGGTCTTCAAATACTCAACCATACTCAACCCTAGATCCCCAAACGGTCTTGGTTGACCTCCAAATGGTCTTCAGACCGTTTGGGGGATTCCCAAATAGTTTTGAAACCATTTGGGTCAATCAACCCAAAACATCAACTTAATCAATTGCAAAATCAGCACTTAGCCGATTAGGGTTTCTATTTGAAGGATTGTCCATATGTTGAATTAGTCAATTGGAGCCATTGGATCATCATCCAACACATACTAGGGTTCAGATCTCAAATGGTCAACCCATCCAAATGGTCAACTCCTTTAAACGGTTTGGGATTCCAAAATCCAAACGGTTTGGAAACTGTTTGGTCTCCAAACGGTTTGGTGAAACCGTTTGGACCATTTTGTTGAAACCGTTTGCAAGAGATATTTGGAGAGGTGTGTGCTTATGATGATGTCATCATCATCAAGATCCAAACCCATGAAGTTTTCTGTGATTTCCATGGTGATTGCATCAATCAACCAAATTAAATTTTGGAAATAAAGAAATGATCACCAATTGATAAGGAATTGAATTCAATAACAAAATTAAGGGTTCAAGTTATAAAACCCGCCTCCAATTGATCTCCAAAGCTTCAAGATCACGTCAACAATGGTGAAAGAAACTCCTTTCACTATCCCAAGGCTCTTCCTCAAGCTTTGATTTAAAAGGAATGGTTAGAAATGAAGAGGGGATCAAAATCAGAAGAAATCATGCATTGATTTGTGATTTCCACCATGGATTCAAGGTGAACAAGGGTCAAGAAGCTTACCAACAGGTTGGGAGTCATCCTCTTGATCCTCCCAAACTCCCTTGGTCGTTTTTCAAGCAAAGGGAAGAAGTGGGGTCGGAAAAGCCTTTGTTTTGGCTTGTAAAGGGTCTTTTTATAAAAATTCAATGAGAGAGAAAATGCCTTATAAAGAATTCATTTAATCCCAAAAATAATGCTGCCTCTTCCCCCTCAACTCCTTGGATCTGAGGCTATCTTCTTTGCCTCATATTCCTTTCAATTATCCATGATTTAAAGAAAATCAAATTAAGCACCTTAAATCATATTATACTAATATCCATATGTGAGTGGATATTTCTTTTTCTTATAAAATTGTGAGTGAGTTATCCACTCCCTTGGATATTTTCGTGGCCTAGAAAATCACAAGCTCTTCCAACCCCTGTACAAAATCATCCCTCAACTTTTGGTTGAAGGTCTCTTCAATTAATATATTTCTTTTTGCATTAAAAAGAATTAAAGTTCCATTTATGCTTAAATCTTGATTATTTTAATATCAAGATTCTCTCTCCTCCAACTTAATTCAAATGAGGCTCCCCTCTCATTTTATTTGCTCTAAATGATTCCAAGACCTTATTGAAGTGATAATTTGTATATTGAACTCTAGGTTTTGGGTAATTTGCATTTTACACCAAAACTAGGTTTTAATGCACAACCATTACTTTATTAGCTTTTTCTTGGTACTCAGGCTACCAAAAGTCATACCTATGCATCATCTTCATTCTCATGATGCATCAACACATGAGGAATATCTTATCATGTACAATTTGCAAGTTAACCCCTCAATTTGGGTAATTTGCACTTTAGTCCAAAACTAACAAAACATTACTTCAACATTATTCAAAAGGGACTATAATTGAAATATAAATTCCTCTTGAGCCTTAATTACTTTTAGGGAGATAAGAGAGAGTATATAATCAACTTCACTAAGCAAAACATCTAGTTTTAAGCATAACCCAGGTCAGGGATGTTACAATTAAACATCAATAATCTAGATTTTTTCACAAGAGAAGTTTTGTTCGTTAACTAAGAAATCAAAAGGAAATTAACTAAAATAGAAATCACTTCTATTAAGAATCAAATTGGAATAATATTCTTGATAATAGGGTTTCACATCCACATCATAACATAATGAACAACATAGATTGACAATACTAGAAATAAATACAAGGGGGGTTTGTATCCTACAACCACCTCTTGGTAGTGTAGGATAGTCCTAACTTTGTATACCACTCTCATAGATATACTTAGTTTAAGACTATAAAACTTTTTTACCCAACACATCCCATCCACTATCATGGACAAGGTAGTGTAGCTAAGGTACATCTCCTTACTCCTATACATATCTTACCAGATTATACAAAGAGTATATATCATACATACAAAGTGGCCAACAAAGTATGTAATAAGAAATCAACATCAATGAACCTTAGAATAGTGAAACAACTAGCATTATATATCAAATCCGTGTTCAACAATGGTATGACATGGGAGTTACACCCCCATGTCCAAGAAAAGGAGATCTACTCATACATTTATATAGAAGGTAGATACAAGCACTAAAGAACATGGCTAAGCATCATAATAGAAGAAAACAAACTTGGGTGTCCATGGAAGAAGTAAGGAAAGATTTGGAACTCCGATGAAGGAGTCAAAACTCTCTCCTTGCTAATGGAAACTCTCGAGAAAGCTTCACTGTGGATTGGATAGAAGAGAACGGCAGAGATCCCTACTGCAATCGTCAGAAAAGAAGGAAGAAGAAGAAGTTTCTCTCTAGAGAAATCTCATTTTCTCCAGTGGGATGCCTCCAAATCCTCTTGACTTTGCCTTGCTTGAGTTCCAATCCAAATGATCTGAAATAGTCCCTGATAACTATCCCAAGATGGTTGGGGGTCAAATATATAAGAGTGGGGTAGTTACATTTGTGTTTGGGTGAAATTTGTAAGTGATACAGGGTGTGGATGGTCAACACAGTTTCTTAGTTGTGATAATTGAGGTTGATCTGCCTTGATCAATGATGACACAACATATTGATTTCCAGCATGACATGTTTCTAGATGGTAGGGAGTTCTGGGTCCAAGACTCGCACTTCAAAATGGGGTGGTTGAATCTCGATACAGCGTGTCCAGTGTCCATACATGCTTCATAGAAATATCGACACGGTGTGTTTGATGTATGGACACAGGGTGTTGCTATCTGGACACGGGGTGTCAATGACAGTTTCAGCAACATTAATTTTCTAAATGTTTATATGATTGGGGAATGTGTTGGTAGATGATTTGATGGTGTTTTCTCCCCATTTTGATGACAATATTTTGTTATTGATTTTATTTTCTATTAAATCTACAATATAATTCATAGAGCAAGTAAACATAAAAAAATGAGAAATCTAACATGATTAAAAGTGATTATTGGGTGAAATTAATTTGAAAATGCAACCAAAAGTGGTCCAAAAGATGATATAAAATACACACATCAAGTTACCACCCGAGTTAGACAGGTTACATGATGTATTCTATGTATCTATTCTAAGTAAGTGTCATTGTAATAGTGATAAGATCTTCTATCCATCCATTGTACAATTAGAAAATGATG
This sequence comes from Alisma plantago-aquatica, assembly GCA_963693085.1. Lineage (NCBI taxonomy): Eukaryota > Viridiplantae > Streptophyta > Magnoliopsida > Alismatales > Alismataceae > Alisma > Alisma plantago-aquatica. The sequence goes on along the minus strand of OY856410.1, from coordinate 1,039,561,792 downwards.
TGACCTATGAGGAAGCCAAGTTCAGATTATGAATAAGAAGATCAAAAGGTTGTCCTCACATGAGATATATATGGTGAAGGTGTATGAAGACATCATGGGGTTGAAGAAGCAACATTGAAACTTTAGGATGATATGCGGAGATGCTATCCCGACCTTGTCTGGAGTTTCGAGATGAAACTCTAAAAGGAGGGGAGATTTACAAAGGCCCATTCCTAGATTACATTAAATCCTAGTTATATTTTCATAAGAGTAATTTGTTATTGCTTTAAATTTCTATTAATTAGGTTGAATATTAATTGAAATCCTAAATCATATTTGTTATCTTATTGCTATGTATAATTAGGTTTATAAGGTTATAAGTTGAACACACTAGTTGTAAGGCCCCTAAACATTCTTAATGAGTTGAATAAGCTTAATTATCATAAATTAATTCTTATAACCCTAATATAACCTTATGATATGCTTTGATATCATAAGACAAGCTTAATTTTCAAATTTGGTCCAATTTGGACACTGTTTGAGCAAGTTATGCAATTTTATGCACATTTTAGACTTTTCTGCTATTTACCCTATTGAGAGGTTTTATTTGCAATTTATCACTTGCATTATGTTCCTTGTATATTATATAATCATTATTGAGATTTTTGAGCCATGGGTCACCTATTTAATCCTTGGTTTGAAGGTGTTTTCTCCAAGGGTTTTTTAGGGTTTACCTCTTCATGGATGAGCTACCTTTAGTAGCTATCAACTAATGAATTATTTGTTTTGCTTGGAAATTCAAGAAACTAGGGATAAGAATGTCTCTATATATGGTGGGGGATCTGCTTGTGTGTGTGCTTGTATATTCTTAATAGTTTAAGGCCATGGACACTTGGAAAGATACTAGAACTTCAACTTTTTATTTTTCTTTATCTTAAAGTTTCATATACTTATTTCTAAGCACCAAAACCAGCCATTTTCTCTTTACCACTTCCCTCCTTCTATGAAACTCATTATCCCTTTGTGCTGCTAAAAATTTCCTGTCCAAGGAAGAAGAAAGAGGGGATCTTCTTGGAAAAAGAATCTAGGGTTGCAATTGACTTCCTTTTAGGGTTTGAAAAGCTTCTTTCTAGTGATCTTGACCTAAAAGAGTAAGAATCCCCTTTTTTCCTCCATTTATTTCTTTTTTATCCTTATCCTACCTTTCTCCATGTCAGAACCTTGCTGTTACATGGTAGAAATTTCTCTAAAGCTCTAAAACCTTACCTTTCTTGCTCCTTATGCTTAGGGTTTCCTCATTTGATGAAGAAAGGTGCTAGATGGACGAGTTCACAACTTATGCTTGGATTTCCTACCCTACCTACTCATATTTTCTTCTATTTGGGAGTTTATATTCTAATTAGAGGAAATTTTTATAACTTGCTCCACGTTTATTGCTTACCATAAGCTTGCTAGCTCATGTTCTTGCTTTTAAATGATGATCCATGTATTAAAAAACTATGATTGACTTGGATTTCGATTTTTATAATATTCCCTATTCTAATTTCAGCTCTAGATGAACCTGTGATCATGTGTATGTTATTCCTAAGGTATAGTATGACTTGGATCAGGTTGTCTTGATAACCTATGGTGCTAAGAACCTATCAACCAATGGTCAATTTTAGGGTTTTAAGTTGATTTCTTCTATAAACCCATGACCCGATGATGGTACCATTGCAACAACACTATGGTGTTTTCTTCATGACAATTGATGGTCATGTTCAAAGGTGTCAGATTATGGTGACAACCTATGGTCACCCATTTGGTCAGGTTTTGGATCAATTACAAGTTTAATGGTCAACCATTAAGTACCCTACTGATGTTATCAATCAATGATGACATTAGCTTACTATTTGATGTTAATTAATGAATATAGTGCTGATCTAACAATCTATGGTGACTTAATTGTCACTAATGATGGTGGATCATGTCTCCAAAACCTATGGTGAGTTAATCATATAGTTGTAGCATCAATTAAGCCTTAGACCAATGGTTTCTTAGGTCACTTGATGCAATGGTCAGACCTATACTATAATTGATGGTTTTAACATATGAACTTGACCCAACGGTCAAGATCTAATGTTTATTCCTCCAATAAAGTGGAATGATGGATAATGTAATATGTTGGTCCTAATAATGTGATTTATATGGTTTCCTTTATATGTTCAACTTAAGGAGCTTACTTGTTGACAATGTATGGCTTGTTTTAAATGAACAGTCGATTGTGGGTTTTACCCTACTCTAAATAGAACCCTTATTGTTGTTAATCAAATGATGTCTAGGGTTAAATGGTGACTTTTATATATCACAACTCAATAACATTATAGATGATTCATTCAAGGTGTTTACTTATGTAAACGACTAATGGCTTTACCTATTCAACATTTAATGGTTAGAAGTTGATGCCTCAATATTCCCATTGTTTTGGGTGAAGCCCATAGTGTAATATTATGATTCTAATGATGAGAATTTGATGGTTGAATGCCTTAAACTTGTAGTATTACCCTTTCCCTCGTATGATTATGATTGATAATCACCATAATGAATTAATGGGTAACCCTAATGAGGTATATCTTGTTATACCTAGCTTTAATATAACTAAATGATGGTTATTGGGTATGAATAGTCCTTGAATGACTAATAAAATAATGGAGTACTCTATTACTGTTGTTCAAGCCCTAGTATGCTATAACCCGATGGTTACACCTTGATTTATCTGTGGGTTCATACTTGAGAATAGTATGGAATGTGATGGTGATGCTTCACCTTATGCATCCATGATCCAATGGGGATGTTGTGAGTTAGGGTTTGTGTATGAGTGATGATTAGTAACATTAATATAATTTATCTTGTTGAACCTAACTCTAATGCAAATAGATAAAGATGAGTATTCATGTTTAACCTACTTATATGATGACATGATGGTGAAATAACCTCCTTAATATGATCATAACCTTAATGTGTTAATTGGTGGTTATCATAGCCACATGGTTGATACTTTCTTATGCTAAACATATTCATTATGAATATGATGAGGGTTAATCATATCTAGATTCCTTGCATGTTGATGTAATAAAGGAATGTTCTTAATGTTAATATAACCATTCTATGATTGTTTATGAATATCTCCTAACTTATTAATGCAATATTGTGTTGATCTACTATATTATATGTAAGTGATATTTTGTTGAGCCTTGTTATAAGGAATGCAAAGATAATGATGATCTTGTAGGGAATAATATGATGGTCTTAATGACCTTTGGGCATGGTTCAGCCCTAAATGAGGTATAATCCTCTTGTGTTGATAAGGGTTGATTTCCTGTGATATTGTGAAAAGGATTTATATCCTATGATAGTATGATGGTCTTAATGACCTTCAGGCATGGTTGAGACATGAATGAGGTGTAATCCTCTTGTGTTGAGAAGGGTTGATACCCTGTGATATTGTGAAAAGGAGTTATATATTGTGATAGTATGATGACTAGTGTGGTCTCATGAATGGCAAGTGAATAGTACCATGTGATGATGAGATGAGAAATTATGTTCCACACATTTTATATCTTTTAAAAGTTGTGATATTTATATTCTTACTAAAAGTGAATTAGGGTTTGTATGTCCACTTGTTTGATGTAGCTTTAATTCACCCAATTGTCGTAACTAATCAAGTGCAACTCTAATCATGTAGTGCCCTATGCCATAGAGCCATATTTAGTGTCAGAACTTGCTGGATGGTGAATGAGTATTCCTATGGGACACTTAGAGCACATATTGTTGAGTATGTGGGGGTGGCAAGTTGAGGATATATCATTGTCATCCACAATGCAGGATGTGGAGGATGGCTATGGTCATGCCTCATACATCTGATGTGATTGAAGACAACTACGGTTGTACCTAGGATCATAGGGTTTTGTATACCTTGGTTTCTAGTGCCATGACCAATACCAAGGGCGGACTAGTAGTTACTAGCTTGACTATATGTCGATGTGGTGGAAGCTTTTGACTGATGTCACTGCCTTTTTACTCATACTGATTGAGAGGAAGAGATCTTAGGATACCAACACTCCTAGAACTTGTACAGAACTGAATAGCCCTTCGTAGGGGTCGGTTGGACTTTGGATGATATGATTCAAATTCCCCAAGGCATAATAAAATATGTAAGACAACCGTGTAGCATATTTATTTAGGGTTATACACAACACTTCATATTGGATGATAACCCTTGTTTGCTTTCTTTTCATTGAGATCATGTATAGTACAATAAGAGATAATAAATATGCTTATGTTTTAGTTATGCTCATGTTGTAAACATGCTTATGTTATCAAATATACTAACACTGATGGTTAAGATAATGCTACTAGATATGTCTGATTTTACTAGCCATGCCTATGTAATTATAAATTCTTAAACTGCTAATCATGCCTATGCTATTAATTGTGCTATGATGTTAGTTCTACTTATGATATAGATCTGTTCACTTTATTTGAGATGCCAATATTGATAGACATGTTATTTTACTAGACATATTGATGATGTCAGGGATGCTTATGCTACTAGAGTGCTTATATTGTTAGTAAGGAATATGATGATAATTAGATTAATGATAATGATTGTAATTAGATGCAATTTGATGATATTTGAGTAGATATCTTCTAAGAGAAATGGTTTCATTTGTTATCTATATATGCATAGATGATCATACTTGTTGCTAAGATGATTTGCTTAATCTGTTTGGTATACTTGAACTGTTCAATCTATTCAATTGATTATTAAATACTCCAACTACTTAGTTATCTACTATTTAAAATGTTGTAATTAATAAGCATTGTTGGAACTTATATCTCTTACTGGGACATGGGTCTCACCCTTTTGGTTCACCACATTTTTTAGGTAATTGGAAGTGATGAAAAAAAACATGTGGCAATAAAGAGGAGCTATAGTAATGAATCTTTGAGAAAGTTGATTAGATGTCTAGTGTGTCCTAGAGTCGTCCCTGTACTCTCAGGTTCAGGTAGGAAAAGTTTGTATATGGTGTTTTAAACGAATCGGAATTTTTTAGCATGTTAATGTTTGTTGTATGGCATATACAAATATTGTTCTCTTATGTATATATGTTGTAGCTAAGGTGATAGAACAATTTGTATCAAATTCTTGGCATAGTATGGATCAGTGTTCAGAAAATCGACTGAATAATCGGCCGAATATTCGTTTTCGTGGGTGGAGCAAACCGCTCAGGCCTAATCGGACATAAAATCGGCATGGACCGATTATTCGGCCGACTGGGTGCTTAAAAGGCCGAATATTCTCTAATTTTCTAAATTAGGCCCATCAAAAAAAAAGGTCCACTTAAGTGAACCCCAACCCGACTCCCCACCCCACCTTCCCGACACTCGACTCACCCTTACTCTTCTCTATCGCAAACCCGCACCGTGGAACCAGCAGGGCTAGGGCTGCGATCTCCTCCCCCTCAACTCTCCGGTGGCCACTAAGATGTCTAGCGGTAGCTTCCTCCTCCGGCGGTGGTGTCTCCTCCCTCGCCGGCTCTCCACCTTGGCACAGGCTGCACAGGTGGTTCCCTCTCCCCCAACGCCTCTCTGGATATTGGCCGTAGGCACCACTGTTGTGGGCGTGGAAGAAGCAACACATCCGGCAGTGACGATGTTTCTTCGGAGCAAGCTAGCAGCAACGGCACCAGCTTCATTTCTCCACCGCCATAAGTCCTATTTTTCAGTGAATACCCAATACTTGGTTGCAGGTGGTTTTTCCTCGGCGGAGGCATTGGACTCGGTGGACTCCTCAAGTTCTGTCACCTCCTCCTCCTCCATCCGCCTCGTCTTCGTCGTCATTTACAGATTCAGCGTTGGCATTGCCTTTGGGCAGCAGGACAAAGTCCATAGTCTCCATGAACCCTCTCTTCCTGCTGTCAGCTCCAGTTCCAACTCGGCTCCAGGCAAGGCTCGGGAAAGATACAAGGACAAAGAGAAGGAATATAGTCGGGAGGATGAGAGAACTAAGTTCCAAACCCAGGAAAGTATGAAGGAAAACGAAGGTAAAAATGATGATAATACTGAAAGGCAAAATGATGCTGGCATGGAAAACAGGGTTACTACCAGGCAAAATGAAGAAATACAAGACGCTGACGATGCACAAGATATTACTATGCAAAAAGATACCTCCCATCCAGTACCTTCTCACGTGTCAGCCTCAGAGCTTCAGGAGCGCATAAAAAAGTAAGTGCAAACTCCATTGAGTCCTTTCTCTAGAATGTTTCTTCATTTCTGCTAAATAACATAATTGCTGCTGAAAATGTGCTAAGACTGAAGCTTTCTCTGATACACTGCAACTTTACCGTGCACATGTTTCATGATTTTTGTGATATATAACTATATAAGTGATGCAACTTTTATTTTGATTCTTTGTCATTTATTTTATTTGAGAAGACAAAACATAACACAAGCTTGAATCACTCGTATATGATGTAAGAATACTTCAGATTCATTTTTCAAATGAATCCAAAGTAAGAATACTTCTACAGATCACCCTAGTTTTGGTATTTTCATGAAACTCTTCTGGATAATTGCAGGATAACTTCTTCATATTTGTCCCCTCAACTGGTAGAATGCAAGATTGGTGCTCTGACAGGTGCCCAGACTACAGTAATTGTCCTCATGAGAATTAGAGTTCTATCATATAATGTTGTAGGTTCACTAAATTCATATTTCTCTATATTGGCATTTGTTTTTGTTCTTAGACGTGGATTAGATTTACGGGGGATTAAACATATTTAGACACCTACCGCTTCATTGTTCCATTGCACCACTTTATACATTCTTGAAAAATCTCTACAGTTTTAGATGCAATGCATTTAGCTGGATTTTGGATCTATCCTTATGAATCCCGAATCCCGAATAGGTGACTATGCAAATGATAATTACATTACATAGATAAAAGAGGAGTATATATCGGCTTGAAACACATCCACAGTAATTTACTTATCATTGTCATTATTATATGGTCAATATATAATTTACATATCTTTATGGTTAATATTAAAAAAATCAAAACCGATTAAAACGGAATATTCTCCCGCTTATACTCCCGCATACTGTATATACTATATTCGGTACCCTCTCCGCCCATACACCGATTACCGCTTTTTAGAACACTGGTATGGATACAAGAAAGATATTTGTCTCTTATGCAAATGTTTGAGTGAGTGTTGATGTTGAAATTGGTTTTAATTTACCCATATTTTTGGGTATGTGGTTAATTGGTTATTGATTATGTTTTATGTTTTGAGTAATCTCTTTTAGTGTAATAGGTTCTCACAAGTTGGTATCATAGATTTAGGTTCATGTGGTCTATAGGGACACTAGGACTTAGGATAAGGATGAGGTAAAAATTAGGAATATGACATAAAATATGGTGCATAATGCCTAATATCAGTATTTGGATGCCCTGGCCAGGTATTCAATTATTGAAGAAAAGGTAAGTATGGAATTCTTAGATTGTTATCTTTTTTATTACTCTGATCAAGTAGTCATTTTGAGACAATCTAAAGAGCATAATGAATAAGAAATCATGGTGTGAATATCTCAATCCTACCTTAAATAAGATGAGAATTGCATCATTATCTATCAAAACTTGAATGTTTGGTAACTATAAGAGAAAGATACAACACCATGAAATCTAAATATGAATACAAATAAGGAAAAGATGTGTGGGATCTGATCTCCAAACTACGATATAATCACGATTTAAACTTAGCGGAAAAGATTCGATAAACAGCGGAAGTCAAAAATCACGGGAAATTAAAACTTTTCAAGACAAGAGCTTGAAACCATAAGAGCTTCTTTCATAATAAGAGATAACTGTTTACATCTCATGATAATTACTTCTTGAGTAATTATATACATCAAAATCTCAAGAACTCATAACAAAAGACTCCAAGACCTGAGAGTACAGAGGACACATAGGAGTGACTCTAACTACACAACATGGCAGGCTAAATCTCCACCTGAGATTTCACTGCTGCTCCTGGTGCTGCTGCTGCTGAGACTGGTCACCTGTAGTGTAACATACTGAATCTCAGGGTCTTCCCTGCAATTTACCCATTCTTGAGCTTTTCTTTGAATTTTAGTCCATTTGGACCTTTTCCATAAATTTCACATCCTTTTGGATCATTCTTGGACTCCTTGTGCAATTTAAGCACAAATTGATGTTGAAATCACTATTTACCCTCATTGATGTAAATTGAGGGGTGTTTGCACAAATAACCCACATTAGGAGATAAGTTAGGGTTAATAATGTAATTTTGTCATTAATGGGATAATATAGTAGATTATATTTAGTTGGAGCTTTTTGGATAAATATATTAATAATAATATGAATTGTAATTGATTATGAGTGTAATTAACCTTTATTGTTTCTCTCTCCTCGAAATATGATTTTAGTTCACATTAATATGTTATTTTGTTGAGTAATGAGTATTTGTACCCTAATGTGTTTTATATGATGAATTTACTCACATGTTTCTTATTATTATAAGCTTTTCATATAATTCCTTCATTATAATATATTATTATACTCTTTTATGAGCCATATATTTATTAATGGTCTTATTATGTATTAAACGAGATTCTAATTGCATAGCATTGTGATACTCGTCATTATAAGCCTATGGTTCAAATTTGGCGTTATTTGGAGTTGATTTGACCTTTCAAATCCATTTTATTAGCTTTTAATATGGTGTGTATATAGTTATTGCATCGATTTCATTTACATCAAAATGTAACGTTAATGTTCGGTTATTTTACTGTCACGCGCCCCCTTTTTGGTCTGCGATCCATCGAACGGCTCGCGTTTGACCGTCACATCTCTGGCTTGATCTAACAGCTGGGACATCGTCCCTTACCTCCCGCTCTCACGCGATCTACAACTGTTTCACAGTAGCCACCTTCCCCAAACCCGTTCTCTCTCCCTCCTCCACTGTTTCACATGATTCCTTTTCCGTTGAATTCGGCTCTCGACGACGAATTGAATGAGCCCTAGCTCATCATCTACCTCGCTGAGTTGACGAAACGCCCAACTGGGCTCTCCGCCTCTTTTTCGCGGAGGGGTTACAGAGTGGGATAGATCCACCCCCTTGCCTACCCGAGACCTACAAAACCACCCTCAGACCTCAACCTTTCCTCCCCCCTTCGCAATTTGTCCCGAGCTACCCCCTATCTCCCCAACCTACCCCGTCTTCTTCTCCGGCGACCTCGACCTGCAGCTTGTACCTCTGGTCACCTCCCCTCAATTCCTAGTGCGGTAAGCATCTCTGACCTCTGCTTTTCAACCCCGATGCTTTCCCTTGCTCTGCGACGCGTCCGTTTGCTCGGACCTATAGACCAGGCTTGACCTCCGGTGGCGCCTGCTATTTTTGAGCTGCTGAGCTCCTCCGACCTCACCGCCACCACCGTTTGGTTCGCCTTGACTCCAAGAAACTTTCTCTGACTTTGGTTTACGATTTGGCGGTGATTTATGCGTGGTTTCCCTTGAATTTCTTTTCCCCTGTTTCCTCCTATCCTCGGCGATCTTTGGCTATTTCCGCACCGGTTTCCCTCTGCGTGTTGCTCCTTCAGCATCGCCAGGGTCTGGCGAAGGTGATGTAGTCATTTCCCAGCAGTGGGTATCTCTGGAGCTCAGAGATGGCTCCCACCTCTGTCTCCCTGGTTCTGCTCGCAGCCATGGTTGCGAGGGGAAGCAATCCAGGTCGTCAAATGACCCTGGAGTCCCCCACTGCTGTCATCTTTTGCTTTAGATCGTAGGGGCAATCTAGTAATTGCACCCTGAGCTTGGTTCTCGCCTGCAAACGATCGATAGTTGCATATTACTCTTTTGCCCTCGTCAAGTTAATTGGTTTGATTTAACAAGCAAGGATATTTTGGTCCTTTCATCTATAATTTACATCGAGTTTCATTTTGTATTTAATTACTGGTCACAATATAGTTTTCTTAATTTCTGATTGGTCAGGTTTACTTAATTCATAGTAAATCGATCCCTTGTCGGAAAAATATGAATAAATAGTCGATAGAAAGGATTTTTAATGTAGAATCTGATTTTAGGATTTTTGAGTCATGATTTGGATTCCTTTTCCGAAGTTTGCTTTGAATGGCATTTTTAGTATGTAAATGTTTTAAAATACATAATTAATTCATTTTAACTCTGTTTTATATAATAAGATATGTTTTCTTAATCAGGAGATTATGAGTAATCGTTTGGACTTGGTTTTGAGCTCTAAATCGTAGTTTTGTAAAATTAGGGTTTTTCCTATACATTATGTCTTTATATATATTAATACATGTGATATGTTTATAACTAGGATATTATGTGGATGGATTGCTATCTGTTTGGTGGATATGATGGTAATGTATTTAATCTAAGGTATGTGAAACTTATTTAGTATGTGAAAACCTATTTTTGTATGTGAGCCCTATTTTGTATAGCATCCTATTCTAGTATGTGGACTCTATTTATATATGTGATGATAAATGTGCAATACACCTACTCTCGGTTGGGCTTTTATCCAACCCCACTCATTATTGTGCTAGCCTCATTTTCCTTCTAATTACATTTATTGGCTCTTTACTTAGCTTATGCCATTGTGGCTCATTCTTTAGAACATGTGAATCATGCTTCTACATATGATGCCTCCTTTACTTGGAAATGCTTTAATCTTGTTGTTGCCTATGTTGGCTTATCCTTTTGAAATATTTGGAACATTGTATAATGTTGATGCTTGTTGACTCTCTTAATTCTTGGAACTCTTGGATATGGTTGTGACCTATGAAGGTCTTGATATTTGTTTACTTGGGTTTTATTCCCAATGCTATGTTGCAATCTTGTTATACTTTTCACTATGCTGCCAAGTGAATGTTTATGCATGATATAGTTATTGGCCAATTGACAATGTAGTGTACATGAGTACAAACCACCCACAGGGCACTGAGGATTTAGTCCTCCTGCCGGGCACTGGGGCTTTAGTCCCCCTGCCATTTTATATATTAGGCACTGGGGTTTTATTCCCCCTGCCACTTTTTAGGCACTGGGGTTTTAGTCCCCCTGCCATTGGTGAGGTCCGGTAGGTGCCTCACCCTACATTGAGAGGATGTTGAGTCATAATTTATATTCATGCAAATGTGATAATTGTTGATATTTAAATGTGGCAGTTTCTCTCTCTCATAATCATATATTTGCCTCATTTCTTTTGAAATCTCTTATTGTAGAGAATCTTTTATATTGCAAAGCTTTTTTATTATTATTTGTCCTATCCCTTTTTATTAACACATACCTTGTTTATCTTTCTCTTGTTGGATGACCCCAACCATCCAGGATAGGATCAGAGTGCGCATGGAAGCTTGGTGAACCTAAACCTAAGGATAGGATAAGAAAGAAGAAAGGAATATATAGCTTGAGTGATCATGTTTGCTTTTATGTTATATAGTTGTTTGCTTGGAGACAATGTTGTATTAGTCTAAGTCTTCCTCTACCTAGATCCTTGTTCTTGTATAAAGATGTACTCCCATTTGGGAAAATTTGTAATGTACTCTTTATACATTTTGAATAATGTCAAGATTTAATTCTTCCGCTGCCATACTTTTGGTGTTTTTGTTTATCATGTTTTTAGTAGAGACTTTTGGGTCTTTACAGCATGGTATCAGAGCATCAAGGTAGTCGGATTCTTGACTAGTTCAAAATTGTCTCCTAGATAGAACCCTTATCTTATATAGTTTCCCTTTAGTTAGTTTTTCACCTTAGAGTTGACCTATAAAGAATGTTTGATTTAGGATCATAATAATTTCATATTAGATATAAAATTTGTCAACTTTTTGGTAAATTGTTTATTGAGTAGCTATTAGAGCAAGAAGTTGAAGTGATGGTGTCTAGAAAGGGTCAGAGCTTAGGGGCTGGCAATATTTTCCTCCGCCCCACTAGCTTGGTCACGAGGACTCCTGAGCTCATATGACCTGGCCTGGCCTGATCTGAAACGGACAGCTCAAAATAGTCTACCTTTAGACATATTGCCTTATTGTTGAATAACCTTAGAATCCTTATATGATGATTTGATTTCTTTTCTCAAACAAAAATCATCTTGTAATCCCTAAGTATCTTATATGAGCCTTAGATTTCCATGTTTAGGGTTTAGTGTACCCTATGTTATACCTTTAGTTTGGAGGATAGTGGATAGTAAGACTTTCATGTTGGATCTTATACCCTTAAAATAGTTTGACTTAGTCAACCTTTTGAGTGGAAAGGTAGTGTTAGTACCTTGTTAGATTTTGGAGTTGTTGATTTCGAGGACGAAATCCTCTTTAGGGGGTTGGAATCCCTCAATGCCTTGAAATCAAGAAACCATAACTCCTTAGACATGGGAATAGAGAGCTTATGTGTTTAGAGTTTAATAAACCTAATATAATTGTAATTCATCTTGTTTGATTATAAATAATGAATAAGTCATGTAATCCTTATGCTTGAACCTTAATATATTCTTGATGCACATAATCATTAATTGTTCATATGTAGATATACATAGTTTGGATTAAGTCACCCTAATGATAAAATGTGTATGATAAAATACACCCTAAGGATGCTTTATCATGTTAGGGTCATGTTGAACTAAACCCTAGAATGTAATCATCTAGCCTTGACAACATATGTATATATATACCCTTCATGCCTTTCTTGACACATTAGTGACATTAGGTGTAATCACATGATATACCTTAATGCATGTAAATGGATTATAATCCCTTAATCATAGTTGTGACCTAATTAGCAACACATGTTAGGCATAGCATCTTGTTGATTAAAATACATCTCATTGATCATCTTATTGGTTTATGGATAAAATCATTAATAGGATAATGAGTAATTAGGTTCATATAATGTGAGGTTAATTCATAGTAATTAGTGTTGTGAGAGAAAATGATTAGTGACGACATGGATATGAGTATGTTAGATGTTGTACCAACATGTAGCTTGGAGATAAGCCATATACCCTTAGACCTGTTATTAGGGTAATAATTTGTTGGATAAAATTATATGGCATGATCCCACATGTTGTAGTTATTGGATAATAATATTGAGTTATTTAGGTTTTTAACCTAATGCATTAATATATGTTGTAATGGCCTTGTAAACCCTAATTGTGCTTAAAACCCTTAATGAGGGAGATACCCATAATACACATATTCAGATGTTAAGATGTAATAAAATATGGCACAAGTGTTAGTATAATAGATATGCTGCCTTTTCATGATAGAGTTTATGCATCAAGATGTTGGTTATGTTGAGTTCGATATAAGGCTATAGGTTTTGTGGAAACCTTAGTAATACCTGACTTATGTAGATTTTGTGATGTGCCCTAGAATAAGGGTTATAACCTAGTTGTTTATGGTTGGGATGTTACACAGTCACCCTCTCTTTCCTCTTGTTGTGATTTCGGGGACGAAATCCTCTTTAAGGGGTGATGTGCTGTAACATACTGAATCTCAGGGTCTTCCCTGCAATTTACCCATTCTTGAGCTTTTCTTTGACTTTTAGTCCATTTGGACCTTTTCCATAAATTTCACATCCTTTTGGATCATTCTTGGACTCCTTGTGCAATTTAAGCACAAATTGATGTTGAAATCACTATTTACCCTCATTGATGTAAATTGAGGGGTGTTTGCACAAATAACCCACATTAGGAGATAAGTTAGGGTTAATAATGTAATTTTGTCATTAATGGGATAATATAGTAGATTATATTTAGTTGGAGCTTTTTGGATAAATATATTAATAATAATATGAATTGTAATTGATTATGAGTGTAATTAACCTTTATTGTTTCTCTCTCCTCGAAATATGATTTTAGTTCACATTAATATGTTATTTTGTTGAGTAATGAGTATTTGTACCCTAATGTGTTTTATATGACGAATTTACTCACATGTTTCTTATTATTATAAGCTTTTCATATAATTCCTTCATTATAATATATTATTATACTCTTTTATGAGCCATATATTTATTAATGGTCTTATTATGTATTAAACGAGATTCTAATTGCATAGCATTGTGATACTCGTCATTATAAGCCTATGGTTCAAATTTGGCGTTATTTGGAGTTGATTTGACCTTTCAAATCCATTTTATTAGCTTTTAATATGGTGTGTATATAGTTATTGCATCGATTTCATTTACATCAAAATGTAACGTTAATGTTCGGTTATTTTACTGTCACGCGCCCCATTTTTGGTCTGCGATCCATCGAACGGCTCGCGTTTGACCTTCGCATCTCTGGCTTGATCTAACGGCCGGGACATCGTCCCTTACCTCCCGCTCTCACGCGATCTACAACCGTTTCACAGTAGCCACCTTCCCCAAACCCGTTCTCTCTCCCTCCTCCACCGTTTCACACAATTCCTTTTCCGTTGAATTCGGCTCTCGACGACGAATTGAATGAGCCCTAGCTCATCATCTACCTCGCTGAGTTGACGAAACGCCCAACTGGGCTCTCCGCCTCCTTTTCGCGGAGGGGTTACAGAGTGGGATAGATCCACCCCCTTGCCTACCTGAGACCTACAAAACCACCCTCAGACCTCAACCTTTCCTCCCCCCTTCGCAATTTGTCCCGAGCTACCCCCTATCTCCCCAACCTACCCCGTCTTCTTCTCCGGCGACCTCGACCTGCAGCTTGTACCTCCGGTCACCTCCCCTCAATTCCTAGTGCGGTAAGCATCTCTGACCTCTGCTTTTCAACCCCCGATGCTTTCCCTTGCTCTGCGACGCGTCCGTTTTCTCGGACCTATAGACCAGGCTTGACCTCCGGCGGCGCCTGCTATTTTTGAGCTGCTGAGCTCCTCCGACCTCACCGCCACCACCGTTTGGTTCGCCTTGACTCCACGAAACTTTCTCTGACTTTGGTTTACGATTTGGCGGTGATTTATGCGTGGTTTCCCTTGAATTTCTTTTCCCCTGTTTCCTCCTATCCTCGGCGATCTTTGGCTATTTCCGCACCGGTTTCCCTCTGTGTGTTGCTCCTTCAGCATCGCCAGGGTCTGGCGAAGGTGATGTAGTCATTTCCCAGCAGTGGGTATCTCTGGAGCTCAGAGATGGCTCCCACCTCTGTCTCCCTGGTTCTGCTCGCAGCCATGTTTGCGAGGGGAAGCAATCCAGGTCGTCAAATGACCCTGGAGTCCCCCACTGCTGTCATCTTTTGCTTTAGATCGTAGGGGCAATCTAGTAATTGCACCCTGAGCTTAGTTCTCGCCTGCAAACGATCGATAGTTGCATATTACTCTTTTGCCCTCGTCAAGTTAATTGGTTTGATTTAACAAGCAAGGATATTTTGGTCCTTTCATCTATAATTTACATCGAGTTTCATTTTGTATTTAATTACTGGTCACAATATAGTTTTCTTAATTTCTGATTGGTCAGGTTTACTTAATTCATAGTAAATCGATCCCTTGTCGGAAAAATACAAATAAATAGTCGATAGAAAGGATTTTTAATGTAGAATCTGATTTTAGGATTTTTGAGTCATGATTTGGATTCCTTTTCCGAAGTTTGCTTTGAATGGCATTTTTAGTATGTAAATGTTTTAAAATACATAATTAATTCATTTTAACTCTGTTTTATATAATAAGATATGTTTTCTTAATCAGGAGATTATGAGTAATCGTTTGGACTTGGTTTTGAGCTCTAAATCGTAGTTTTGTAAAATTAGGGTTTTTCCTATACATTATGTCTTTATATATATTAATACATGTGATATGTTTATAACTAGGATATTATGTGGATGGATTGCTATCTGTTTGGTGGATATGATGGTAATGTATTTAATCTAAGGTATGTGAAACTTATTTAGTATGTGAAAACCTATTTTTGTATGTGAGCCCTATTTTGTATGTGCATCCTATTCTAGTATGTGGACTCTATTTATATATGTGATGATAAATGTGCAATACACCTACTCTCAGTTGGGCTTTTATCCAACCCCACTCATTATTGTGCTAGCCTCATTTTCCTTCTAATTACATTTATTGGCTCTTTACTTAGCTTATGCCATTGTGGCTCATTCTTTAGAACATGTGAATCATGCTTCTACATATGATGCCTCCTTTACTTGGAAATGCTTTAATCTTGTTGTTGCCTATGTTGGCTTATCCTTTTGAAATATTTGGAACATTGTATAATGTTGATGCTTGTTGACTCTCTTAATTCTTGGAACTCTTGGATATGGTTGTGACCTATGAAGGTCTTGATATTTGTTTACTTGGGTTTTATTCCCAATGCTATGTTGCAATCTTGTTATACTTTTCACTATGCTGCCAAGTGAATGTTTATGCATGATATAGTTATTGGCCAATTGACAATGTAGTGTACATGAGTACAAACCACCCACAGGGCACTGAGGTTTTAGTCCTCCTGCCGGGCACTGGGGTTTTAGTCCCCCTGCCATTTTATATATTAGGCACTGGGGTTTTATTCCCCCTGCCACTTTTTAGGCACTGGGGTTTTAGTCCCCCTGCCATTGGTGAGGTCCGGTAGGTGCCTCACCCTACATTGAGAGGATGTTGAGTCATAATTTATATTCATGCAAATGTGATAATTGTTGATATTTAAATGTGGCAGTTTCTCTCTCTCATAATCATATATTTGCCTCATTTCTTTTGAAATCTCTTATTGTAGAGAATCTTTTATATTGCAAAGCTTTTTTATTATTATTTGTCCTATCCCTTTTTATTAACACATACCTTGTTTATCTTTCTCTTGCTGGATGACCCCAACCATCCAGGATAGGATCAGAGTGCGCATGGAAGCTTGGTGAACCTAAACCTAAGGATAGGATAAGAAAGAAGAAAGGAATATATAGCTTGAGCGATCATGTTTGCTTTTATGTTATATAGTTGTTTGCTTGGAGACAATGTTGTATTAGTCTAAGTCTTCCTCTACCTAGATCCTTGTTCTTGTATAAAGATGTACTCCCATTTGGGAAAATTTGTAATGTACTCTTTATACATTTTGAATAATGTCAAGATTTAATTCTTCCGCTGCCATACTTTTGGTGTTTTTGTTTATCATGTTTTTAGTAGAGACTTTTGGGTCTTTACAGCATGGTATCAGAGCATCAAGGTAGTCGGATTCTTGACTAGTTCAAAATTGTCTCCTAGATAGAACCCTTATCTTATATAGTTTCCCTTTAGTTAGTTTTTCACCTTAGAGTTGACCTATAAAGAATGTTTGATTTAGGATCATAATAATTTCATATTAGATATAAAATTTGTCAACTTTTTGGTAAATTGTTTATTGAGTAGCTATTAGAGCAAGAAGTTGAAGTGATGGTGTCTAGAAAGGGTCAGAGCTTAGGGGCTGGCAATATTTTCCTCCGCCCCACTAGCTTGGTCACGAGGACTCCTGAGCTCATATGACCTGGCCTGGCCTGATCTGAAACGGACAGCTCAAAATAGTCTACCTTTAGACATATTGCCTTATTGTTGAATAACCTTAGAATCCTTATATGATGATTTGATTTCTTTTCTCAAACAAAAATCATCTTGTAATCCCTAAGTATCTTATATGAGCCTTAGATTTCCATGTTTAGGGTTTAGTGTACCCTATGTTATACCTTTAGTTTGGAGGATAGTGGATAGTAAGACTTTCATGTTGGATCTTATACCCTTAAAATAGTTTGACTTAGTCAACCTTTTGAGTGGAAAGGTAGTGTTAGTACCTTGTTAGATTTTGGAGTTGTTGATTTCGAGGACGAAATCCTCTTTAGGGGGTTGGAATCCCTCAATGCCTTGAAATCAAGAAACCATAACTCCTTAGACATGGGAATAGAGAGCTTATGTGTTTAGAGTTTAATAAACCTAATATAATTGTAATTCATCTTGTTTGATTATAAATAATGAATAAGTCATGTAATCCTTATGCTTGAACCTTAATATATTCTTGATGCACATAATCATTAATTGTTCATATGTAGATATACATAGTTTGGATTAAGTCACCCTAATGATAAAATGTGTATGATAAAATACACCCTAAGGATGCTTTATCATGTTAGGGTCATGTTGAACTAAACCCTAGGATGTAATCATCTAGCCTTGACAACATATGTATATATATACCCTTCATGCCTTTCTTGACACATTAGTGACATTAGGTGTAATCACATGATATACCTTAATGCATGTAAATGGATTATAATCCCTTAATCATAGTTGTGACCTAATTAGCAACACATGTTAGGCATAGCATCTTGTTGATTAAAATACATCTCATTGATCATCTTATTGGTTTATGGATAAAATCATTAATAGGATAATGAGTAATTAGGTTCATATAATGTGAGGTTAATTCATAGTAATTAGTGTTGTGAGAGAAAATGATTAGTGACGACATGGATATGAGTATGTTAGATGTTGTACCAACATGTAGCTTGGAGATAAGCCATATACCCTTAGACCTGTTATTAGGGTAATAATTTGTTGGATAAAATTATATGGCATGATCCCACATGTTGTAGTTATTGGATAATAATATTGAGTTATTTAGGTTTTTAACCTAATGCATTAATATATGTTGTAATGGCCTTGTAAACCCTAATTGTGCTTAAAACCCTTAATGAGGGAGATACCCATAATACACATATTCAGATGTTAAGATGTAATAAAATATGGCACAAGTGTTAGTATAATAGATATGCTGCCTTTTCATGATAGAGTTTATGCATCAAGATGTTGGTTATGTTGAGTTCGATATAAGGCTATAGGTTTTGTGGAAACCTTAGTAATACCTGACTTATGTAGATTTTGTGATGTGCCCTAGAATAAGGGTTATAACCTAGTTGTTTATGGTTGGGATGTTACACAGTCACCCTCTCTTTCCTCTTGTTGTGATTTCGGGGACGAAATCCTCTTTAAGGGGTGATGTGCTGTAACATACTGAATCTCAGGGTCTTCCCTGCAATTTACCCATTCTTGAGCTTTTCTTTGACTTTTAGTCCATTTGGACCTTTTCCATAAATTTCACATCCTTTTGGATCATTCTTGGACTCCTTGTGCAATTTAAGCACAAATTGATGTTGAAATCACTATTTACCCTCATTGATGTAAATTGAGGGGTGTTTGCACAAATAACCCACATTAGGAGATAAGTTAGGGTTAATAATGTAATTTTGTCATTAATGGGATAATATAGTAGATTATATTTAGTTGGAGCTTTTTGGATAAATATATTAATAATAATATGAATTGTAATTGATTATGAGTGTAATTAACCTTTATTGTTTCTCTCTCCTCGAAATATGATTTTAGTTCACATTAATATGTTATTTTGTTGAGTAATGAGTATTTGTACCCTAATGTGTTTTATATGACGAATTTACTCACATGTTTCTTATTATTATAAGCTTTTCATATAATTCCTTCATTATAATATATTATTATACTCTTTTATGAGCCATATATTTATTAATGGTCTTATTATGTATTAAACGAGATTCTAATTGCATAGCATTGTGATACTCGTCATTATAAGCCTATGGTTCAAATTTGGCGTTATTTGGAGTTGATTTGACCTTTCAAATCCATTTTATTAGCTTTTAATATGGTGTGTATATAGTTATTGCATCGATTTCATTTACATCAAAATGTAACGTTAATGTTCGGTTATTTTACTGTCACGCGCCCCCTTTTTGGTCTGCGATCCATCGAACGGCTCGCGTTTGACCGTCGCATCTCTGGCTTGATCTAACGGCCGGGACATCGTCCCTTACCTCCCGCTCTCACGCGATCTACAACCGTTTCACAGTAGCCACCTTCCCCAAACCCGTTCTCTCTCCCTCCTCCACCGTTTCACACGATTCCTTTTCCGTTGAATTCGGCTCTCGACGACGAATTGAATGAGCCCTAGCTCATCATCTACCTCGCTGAGTTGACGAAACGCCCAACTGGGCTCTCCGCCTCCTTTTCGCGGAGGGGTTACAGAGTGGGATAGATCCACCCCCTTGCCTACCCGAGACCTACAAAACCACCCTCAGACCTCAACCTTTCCTCCCCCCTTCACAATATGTCCCGAGCTACCCCCTATCTCCCCAACCTACCCCGTCTTCTTCTCCAGCGACCTCGACCTGCAGCTTGTACCTCCGGTCACCTCCCCTCAATTCCTAGTGCGGTAAGCATCTCTGACCTCTACTTTTCAACCCCGATGCTTTCCCTTGCTCTGCGACGCGTCCGTTTGCTCGGACCTATAGACCAGGCTTGACCTCCGGTGGCGCCTGCTATTTTTGAGCTGCTGAGCTCCTCCGACCTCACCGCCACCACCGTTTGGTTCGCCTTGACTCCACGAAACTTTCTCTGACTTTGGTTTACGATTTGGCGGTGATTTATGCGTGGTTTCCCTTGAATTTCTTTTCCCCTGTTTCCTCCTATCCTCGACGATCTTTGGCTATTTCCGCACCGGTTTCCCTCTGCGTGTTGCTCCTTCAGCATCGCCAGGGTCTGGCGAAGGTGATGTAGTCATTTCCCAGCAGTGGGTATCTCTGGAGCTCAGAGATGGCTCCCACCTCTGTCTCCCTGGTTCTGCTCGCAGCCATGTTTGCGAGGGGAAGCAATCCAGGTCGTCAAATGACCCTGGAGTCCCCCACTGCTGTCATCTTTTGCTTTAGATCGTAGGGGCAATCTAGTAATTGCACCCTGAGCTTGGTTCTCGCCTGCAAACGATCGATAGTTGCATATTACTCTTTTGCCCTCATCAAGTTAATTGGTTTGATTTAACAAGCAAGGATATTTTGGTCCTTTCATCTATAATTTACATCGAGTTTCATTTTGTATTTAATTACTGGTCACAATATAGTTTTCTTAATTTCTGATTGGTCAGGTTTACTTAATTCATAGTAAATCGATCCCTTGTCGGAAAAATACAAATAAATAGTCGATAGAAAGGATTTTTAATGTAGAATCTGATTTTAGGATTTTTGAGTCATGATTTGGATTCCTTTTCCGAAGTTTGCTTTGAATGGCATTTTTAGTATGTAAATGTTTTAAAATACATAATT
Source organism: Alisma plantago-aquatica (assembly GCA_963693085.1). Lineage (NCBI taxonomy): Eukaryota > Viridiplantae > Streptophyta > Magnoliopsida > Alismatales > Alismataceae > Alisma > Alisma plantago-aquatica. The sequence continues at coordinate 1,039,540,685 of OY856410.1, read as the reverse complement.
AATTCATTTTAACTCTGTTTTATATAATAAGATATGTTTTCTTAATCAGGAGATTATGAGTAATCGTTTGGACTTGGTTTTGAGCTCTAAATCGTAGTTTTGTAAAATTAGGGTTTTTCCTATACATTATGTCTTTATATATATTAATACATGTGATATGTTTATAACTAGGATATTATGTGGATGGATTGCTATCTGTTTGGTGGATATGATGGTAATGTATTTAATCTAAGGTATGTGAAACTTATTTAGTATGTGAAAACCTATTTTTGTATGTGAGCCCTATTTTGTATGTGCATCCTATTCTAGTATGTGGACTCTATTTATATATGTGATGATAAATGTGCAATACACCTACTCTCAGTTGGGCTTTTATCCAACCCCACTCATTATTGTGCTAGCCTCATTTTCCTTCTAATTACATTTATTGGCTCTTTACTTAGCTTATGCCATTGTGGCTCATTCTTTAGAACATGTGAATCATGCTTCTACATATGATGCCTCCTTTACTTGGAAATGCTTTAATCTTGTTGTTGCCTATGTTGGCTTATCCTTTTGAAATATTTGGAACATTGTATAATGTTGATGCTTGTTGACTCTCTTAATTCTTGGAACTCTTGGATATGGTTGTGACCTATGAAGGTCTTGATATTTGTTTACTTGGGTTTTATTCCCAATGCTATGTTGCAATCTTGTTATACTTTTCACTATGCTGCCAAGTGAATGTTTATGCATGATATAGTTATTGGCCAATTGACAATGTAGTGTACATGAGTACAAACCACCCACAGGGCACTGAGGTTTTAGTCCTCCTGCCGGGCACTGGGGTTTTAGTCCCCCTGCCATTTTATATATTAGGCACTGGGGTTTTATTCCCCCTGCCACTTTTTAGGCACTGGGGTTTTAGTCCCCCTGCCATTGGTGAGGTCCGGTAGGTGCCTCACCCTACATTGAGAGGATGTTGAGTCATAATTTATATTCATGCAAATGTGATAATTGTTGATATTTAAATGTGGCAGTTTCTCTCTCTCATAATCATATATTTGCCTCATTTCGTTTGAAATCTCTTATTGTAGAGAATCTTTTATATTGTAAAGCTTTTTTATTATTATTTGTCCTATCCCTTTTTATTAACACATACCTTGTTTATCTTTCTCTTGCTGGATGACCCCAACCATCCAGGATAGGATCAGAGTGCGCATGGAAGCTTGGTGAACCTAAACCTAAGGATATGATAAGAAAGAAGAAAGGAATATATAGCTTGAGTGATCATGTTTGCTTTTATGTTATATAGTTGTTTGCTTGGAGACAATGTTGTATTAGTCTAAGTCTTCCTCTACCTAGATCCTTGTTCTTGTATAAAGATGTACTCCCATTTGGGAAAATTTGTAATGTACTCTTTATACATTTTGAATAATGTCAAGATTTAATTCTTCCGCTGCCATACTTTTGGTGTTTTTGTTTATCATGTTTTTAGTAGAGACTTTTGGGTCTTTACATGTAGACCGGTTCCTCTGTCTCCGACGTCCACCTAAAAAGTTTAAGTCTACGGGGTGAGACAATTTTACATAATTGTCCCAGCGAGAGTTATAACTCTCCGCCAGAAGCTTTATTATAACATCAAAGAATAACTTAAACAGTAAGGCTTTCAAAGTATTCAATAGCAGTTGCAGCTATAAACAAGAGCTCATCATTTACGAAATATGAATAAATATAAGCACTATCACCGTGTATCATCAATCAACTAACTCGTAGTTATCTCTAACATGTATACTACGTGGTTGATTATGTTTTACAAACAACATTATGCCCTGTGGAGATGAGGCATACCACTCATACTCCAACTGATCGCTAAGAAGTCACATCAGTATGATACATAGGTCATTAAGAGAGCCGGATTCTCATGACCTTCACCTTCCTCAGTCAGTAAGAGGATTACTTGTAGGACATCTTGTGTCTCTACTATTATAGCTCACCAGGGTAAACTGGTCCTTCACTATTTTAGAGTTACAGTGGCGTTCTGTACTCTCTTCGTCATCAGGAGATTTCATGTTTATCTCCACTAATACAGATATCTATGTTTTCTTCATCATCAGGAGGTTTCATGTTTACCATCCACTGATACGATAGGGTTTTGTAGTGAAAGGGTTGACGGATTACTCATCTACATCAATCACCTACACTAGGATGTAAGGTTCTACACATCCATGTACCCCACATACTCAATAGTATGTGATCCAGGAGTTCCCTTAGGAAAACCTGCTTCACCATCATTTGATCTCTGACAATGATGGATCTATGATCAGGGCTCTACATTATACTTGATTAGTTAGGTACATTCAATATTCTTTTAACATCATACATTGTTCTTCAAACAATAACAGTAGCATAACAGCTATGAAAGGAGAATACTAAGTGTAACAAACCTAACTCACATCAATCATCATTTCTCATTATATTCATTACAAGTCATCTCTAAAACATGACCTTGATGGTATTCATGGCTCTCACAGCCCATTAAGTCATAGGTTGCCACTGTCAAGGCATCAAGATATCTTACTTATTCATAAAGCTTTTGACATGCTTTTGATGAATACAGTATCATCATCCATACCTGGATATGATCACCTTCATATCAGGACCTGCATGGTTAGTTGAACTGATAAAGGTAATTCAAAACAAGAAATACACTTCCCACTCTTGTCATAAGAGTTAAGTCCTCTGATTCTCATCAATTAGAGTTTAATACTCATAATGCATGTCATTACCCTTGAATTAGGGTTTACTATTCACATTACATGACATCACCCTTAAATTAGGGTTTACTATTCACATTATGTGTCATCACCCTTAAATTAGGGTTTACTATTCACATTACATGACATCACCCTTAAATTAGGGTTTACTATTCACATTACATGTCATCACCCTTGAATTAGGGTTTACTATTCACATTACATGACATCACCCTTAAATTAGGGTTTACTATTCACATTACATGTCATCACCCTTGAATTAGGGTTTACTATTCACATTACATGACATCACCCTTAAATTAGGGTTTACTATTCACATTACATGTCATCACCCTTGAATTAGGGTTTACTATTCACATTACATGACATCACCCTTAAATTAGGGTTTACTATTCACATTACATGTCATCACCCTTGAATTAGGGTTTACTATTCACATTACATGTCATCACCCTTGAATTAGGGTTTAATATTCACATTAAGGTGAATTGAACTCATATCATCATCTTGTATGAGGAACATCAGCATTGATGCTCTCAGATTGGCTTAAGATTCATCATATATCATAATTAGGGTTTCCATGATCTCACATAGGTGGATCATACCCTAATTATGCACATCTATGTGTATTGAAGGTTCTTTACTTAGGTTTCCACCCAAAAAGGGGTACTTTCTCTCTCTTAAAGTACTTTATCTCTCCTCATACTAGTAGATGGTGATAACACCACTCTAGATCAGGTTGGGTTAAGTCCTCTTTGGTTAACATAAGCCAACACATCACTATCATGTGATTAGGGTTTGATTTGAACAAAGTTTTACTCAATTGAACCCTTCAGGGGTATTTTGGTCATTTACCCCATTGATCACATCATGGTTCAATTCATTAGTCACTTAATCCCCTAATGTCCTAGGTTATCATTAGGGTTTAGATTTGATCATCATAGCACCATTTACACCTTCAAGTGGTTAAGTGAATTCAGCCTTTGAAAACCTCAAACGTTTTCAACCTTCATCCTCCAAACGGTTTGAGACCGTTTGGATGGGTTGATCATTTGCTAGGGTTGATTCCAAGACCATGTGACCTTCAAGGTCGAGAGAGGGTGAAGACCGTTTGGCAACTTTGACTTCAAGACCGAGAGAGCTCACATGGTTTGAGACCGTTTGGTGTCTCTCGATCTTGAGATCGTTTGAGTCCAAACGGTCTTGAGACCGTTTGGCCCCAAACGGTCTTGAGACCGTGAGGCCTCACACGGTCTTGAGACCGTGTGACCTCAAACGGTCTTGAGACCGTGAGGTCTCAAACGGTCTTGAGACCGTTTGGTCCACTTGGTCTCAAACCGTTTGGACCTCCAACATGGTTCAATGGTTTCAATCGTTTATGATTATCAATGTTGAAGCCTCCAAATGGTCAAAGCCATGGTAACCACTTATAGATTGAGTTAATTAGGGTTATGCTTAACCAATTGGTCACTCAATTGACCCTCAATTACTATCCAATTAGGGTGGAAGTTGGTTCAATTAAGGTCCATCAACGTTCAACCATCAACACTCATCAATGTGAATCAACACAAGGTTGAACCCTTCAATTGAGATCCAATTGGGACCAAACCTGGCCCAAACGGTCTTGAGATCGTGTGGATGAACTCCACATGGTATTGAGACCGTTTTCCCAAGATTTCATCAAAATCTAATGTGATTTGATAGGAGTTGAACCTTGATTGAGTCACAAATCAGTATTTTAATTAATTCGATAATCTATTGCAATTGGGCCCTCAATTGATCAAGTTAACTTAACCCTAGACCTCCAAAAGGTCTTGGGTTGTCACCACACGGTCTTGAGACCGTTTGGATGGGTTCCAAACAGTCTTGAGACCGTTTGCCCATCCAACTTTTGGATTCTAGTGAAAATTCTTCAAGGTTGGATCCATTAAGTTAATGATCATATCAAAACTTAATTGCAATGTAATTGGTATGTTTGTACCTTCAATTGGTCAACTATACTTGACCCCAGACCTCCATACGGTCTTGGGTGATCCCCCACACGGTCTTGAGACCGTTTGGTTGATCCCCAAACGGTCTTGAGACCGTTTGGGTCAATCAACCCAAAAACACTTAATTAATTCATTGAGATTTCAGTACTGATTTCAATTAGGGTTAGCCCTAGTAATCACCCTTCAACTCTTAGCTCGTTTGGAATTAGTCCATAAAATTTGGTGAGTTGTTAATCAACATTATTTTGAACAGTAATCTCATACGGTCAATGCATGATCAACGTCCTTACACGGTCTTGAGACCGTTTGCCCAAAAAGGGCGATTTCAACAGATTGGAGATCAGGACTAAATTCAATTAAAGTTGTTGAGTAAAAAGGTCATATCCCTCGATTCCTTTGGAGTTATCTTCTCAAATTTTGAGGGCGATTAGCCTACATAATTGTGTACAGAAATCGTATACGGTCCACGCTCGGTCAATGGGGTTAAACGGTCTTGAAGACCGTTTGCCCTTACTCGGTCTTGAGACCGTTTGCTCACCACACGGTCTTGAGACCGAGAGAGCCAAAAGTAGAGACCGTTTGGTAAAGTGAAAAGCGGTGGATTAACCTTGGAAATAACACCTTCATCTCCTAGCTCAAGAACAGCAAGGATTTCCCACGGATTTTCTTGCAAAGTAGTAAAGGAAAGTAGAGAAGAAGAAGAACTATCATCTACATGCATAAACAAGATGTATATAACAAAGCATGGGTTTAGAGTTATAAAACCCGCCTAAAGCTTGCTCCTTGAGCTCCAAGCTTTCGAGCTCTAAGATTTAAAGGCTTCCTTGAGTTTCCATAGGTCGGCCAAGGTAAAAACTCCAGGGAAAGTCAAGAAGAGATGGCTAGAAAGGTGGAGCTTTGTGAGCTAGTCATCAATTTGACCTTGAATTCGAGTTCTAACCATGAAATTAGGCAATAAGAGGAATCCAAACCTACCTTGCACACCTTGGGTCATCCTCCTGAGATCCAAGCTGTTCCTTAGTCGGTCAAGCAAGGGGAAACAGTGAATTGCACGAAGGAAAGGTTCCTTTGCTTGAGAGGTAAAGTGTATATATACTTGGGTGAGATTTCATTAAAGGCCCATAAGTTTTCTATATTTCCAACTAAGTCCTTCCATCTTTTCTTGCTCGTCCCTTCTTCTTATTTCTAAGGACAACCTTCTTTTAAGGTTAAGAAATGAGAGCAAAGAAGATCAACCTATAACTTAAGGTACATACATAAAAGGGCTATTGTACATATACCCTGATTATTCAATCACAAAGGTGTTTTCATTGCTTGATTAATCAATTGAAGTGATCCTTTCATCATTTCTTATCTAAATGATGATGAGAGTCTTAAAAGATACATTAGATGATGTATTTTACAATTTGCATCCCTCAAATTGGGTAAATTTCATTTTACCCCAAATTAGGGTTTCAAGTACCGGGATTGCTTCCACAGCTGCACCTTGGTGCCCAAGCTTGGGAAATCCCTCAAACTTTATCAAAAAGATTCTCATGATGTCTCAATATCAGAGGAACATCTCAACATGTGCAAATTGCAAGTTAACCCTTCTAATGGGTAAATTGCACATAGGTCCCTGTAATACAAAACAATGCTACAACTTTATATAAAAAGGAGCAAAAACTGAAATATATGTTTCTGAGAAACTTAATTACATGCCCAAGGTTATTCACAAGGATTTAATTACATATTTAGGCAAAACATCTTGGGTTAGCTCATAACCCAGGTCATGGATGTTACAAATTATCCACCCCTTACAAGGATTTCGTCCCCGAAATCGATAAGACATATTTAAGAGAAAAGGGCAGGATACTTCCTTCTCATCTCATCCTCTAGTTCCCAAGTGGCTTCTTCAACACCACGGTGGTTCCAGAGGACTTTCACAAGACTTATATCTTTCTTTTTTAACTTTTTAATCCTGTTATCAAGGATCGACACTGGTCCTTCCTCATAAGATATATCATTATTCAATTCTACCTCCATAGGTTGTAGAACTGACTTGGTGTCTGGGTGAAATTTCTTCAACATAGAAATGTGAAACACATGGTGTAACCTCTGTAACTCTGGTGGCAGCTCTAGTCTATATGCTACCTTTCCAATCCGTTCAATGATTGGATAAGGCCCCATAAATATAGGAGCTAACTTCCCTTTCCTTCCAAAACGAAGGACCCCTTTCCAAGGCGAGACTTTGAGATACACTCTGTCTCCAACCTGGAATTCTAAGGGTCTACGACGTTTGTCAGCATAAGATTTCTGCCTATCCTGTGCAGTCTTAATCTTTTGTTGTATTACTTTAATCTTCTCTGTAGTCTGCTGCACAAGATCAGGACCTAACAACTGACGTTCACCAGTCTCAAACCAACACAAAGGTGATCTACAACGTCTACCATATAAGGCTTCATATGGTGCCATATCAATACTATGCTGATAGCTATTGTTATAGGAAAACTCTATTAAGCTTAGGTGTAGATCCCAACTTCCGGTAAACTGGAGAACACATGCTCTCAACAGGTCTTCTAAGGTCTGTATGGTCCTTTCCGATTGTCCATCAGTTTGTGGATGAAAGGCCGTACTAAATCTTAGCTTGGTGCCTAAGGCTCTGTGTAACTGTTCCCAAAAATGACTTGTAAACTGAGGACCTCTGTCAGAAACTATTGTGACAGGAACTCCGTGCAAACGCACTATCTCTTGCACATATAACTGTGATAACCTTTCAGCATAATAGGTTGTTTTGACAGGTAAGAAGTGCGCTGTCTTTGTCAACCTATCAACAATTACCCAGATGGAATCATGTCCTTTGTTTGTCCTGGGTAGACCAACAACAAAGTCCATGGTCACATGGTCCCACTTCCACTGTGGTATGGGTAAAAGTTGCATTGTTCCTGTAGGCTTCTGGTGTTTAGCTTTAACTTGCTGACACACAAGACACCTCAGAACAAACTCTGCAACATCCTTCTTCATTCCAGGCCACCAATATAGTTCCTTTAAATTACGATACATCTTGGTGCCCCCTGGATGCATAGCATACATGGAAGAATGAGCTTCTTCCAGGACTAACTTCCTCAAGTTACCCACATCCGGCACTATCATCCTTCCATTATAACAGGCTACATGATCATCCGAGTCATGGAAACCATCTTGCTTCTCATTTCCATACTCTGATCTGATCTGCTGAACTGCATCATCACCTTGCTGTGCTTCCTTAATCTGCTCTCTTAAGGTAGGTTTAATATGCATCTCAGCCAACAATCCGGCTAACAATGACACCTTCAACTGTACATTGTCTTGCCTTAAAGAGATAAGCATATCTCTCTTAGAGCATACTAAAGAGTTTAGTTGTGCCCTATCCATGGTTGATGTTGCTGATTTCCTACTCAAGGCATCTGCAACAACATTGGCCTTGCCTGGATGGTAATCAATCGTACAGTCGTAGTCCTTGATTAACTCCATCCAACGACGTTGCCTCATGTTAAGCTCGTGTTGAGAGAAGATATACTTAAGGTTCTTATGGTCTGTGAAAATCTGGAATGTTTCTCCGTAGAGATAATGCCTCCAAATCTTCAAGGCATGAACCACAGCAGCTAACTCCAGATCGTGTGTCGGATAATTCTCCTCATGTTTCTTAAGTTGTCGAGAAGCAAAAGAAATCACTTGTTTATCCTGCATCAACACACATCCAAGTCCATTCTTGGAAGCATCACAGAAGACTACATATCCTTTTCCTTGTTCAGGTAGCACAAGCACAGGTGCACTTGTCAACCTCTCCTTCAACAACTGGAAAGATTGTTGACACTCATCACTCCAAGGAAAAGGAACATCTTTCCTGGTCAACTTGGTCAAAGGTAAGGCTATAGAACTAAAGTTCTTAATGAACCTTCGATAATAGCCAGCTAACCCCAAGAAACTTCGAATCTCCGTCGGTGTCTTCGGTTTCTCCCATTGTAGAACAGATTCTACCTTTGTAGGGTCAACACGAATTCCTGAGGCAGATATCACATGTCCAAGAAAAGATACCTCCGGCAGCCAGAACTCACACTTGCTAAACTTAGCATACAGCTTGTGTTCTCTTAGCAAGGTCAAAGCTTGGCGAAGATGTTGCTCATGCTGCTGAGCATCCTTACTATAGATCAGAACGTCATCTATGAAGACGACAACACACTGATCAAGGAAAGGTCGAAAAACTCTATTCATGAGTTCCATAAATGTAGCTGGTGCATTGGTTAGTCCAAACGACATAACCGTGAACTCATAGTGACCATACCTTGTCCTAAAGGCAGACTTGGATATGTCACTATCCTTAATACGAAGTTGATGATATCCAGACCTCAAGTCTATCTTGGAAAAGACGGTTGCACCACGCAACTGGTCAAAGAGATCATCAATCCTCGGTAGAGGGTACTTATTCTTTATTGTTACTTTATTGAGTTGTCTGTAGTCGATGCACAACCGCATTGACCCATCTTTCTTTTTAACAAACAAGACCGGAGCACCCCAAGGTGAAGTGCTCGGTCGGATAAAACCCTTCTCAAGTAACTCTTGAAGCTGTTTCTTGAGTTCTGCCATCTCGGCAGGCGCCTTCCTATATAGAGTCTGGGCTATGGGTTTCGTATCTGGAATCAAATTGATTTCAAAATCAATCTCCTGAGGTGGTGGTATACCAGGAAGTTCTTCAGGAAACACATCCTCGAATTCCCTGACTATGGGAACTTCAGCAGGATTGGAACTTTCCTTGGTAACATCTACCACATGGGCCAAGAATGCATAACATCCTTGCCTCAACAGCTTATCAGCAACCATAGCTGACACAAGACAGGTGGGTAGAATCTTTCTTTCACCTTGAAAGATCCATGTGTTGCTTTCATCAGCAAACACAACCAACTTGGACTCACAATCCAAGACAACTCTATACCTCTCTAAGGTATCCATCCCGAGGATTATATCAAATCCTTGCATATCAAGCGGTATAAGATCCACTTGAATGTGATGGTCAGAAAAGAAGAGGATGCAGGGAGAGCATACCTCCTGCAAAACGGCAGACCCACTCAACGGAGTCTCTAACAACAAACTATCTGCCCTATGACTAACAGTCACATTGCAGTTACGAATCACTCTATGAGTAATGAAAGAGTGCGTAGCACCCGGGTCAATCAGAACAGATACAACACAGGAGGTAGACATATCAGAATATAAAAGTTTCATCTGACCTGCCACTACCCGTGGATTGACCACTGCATCTGGTGGGTTCATAGCATAGAACCTCGCTGTCGCCTGGTGTTGAGGTGATGCTGATGATCCAGCTTGAGACGCTTGTCCACGTCCTCGAGCTGCTCCTTGAGATTGTATTCTCTGAGATCCTTGTTGATTCTGTCTCGGAGGCTGTGTCACACTGACAGGCCTAGAACGGCAATCCTTCATCAAGTGTCCCACCTTACCACAGTTGTAGCATCTCCTCTCCTGTTGTTGTGGTCGGGGTGGTCCAGTAACTGACATCGATGCAGAACTGTGAGTCCCTTGAAGCGGTTGACTCCGTCCTCTACCTCTATTTGGTGACCGTTGAGTTTGAGAACTCGTTCTGGGTGGTGGAGGGTTAGGTGCAGAGAATCTAGGTTTCTTGAAATACCTAGATGAAGAACCCTGGAACTGTGGATATCTTTTCTGGGTTTGCCTCTTCTCAACCACAGACCTCTCTATCCTTCGGACTGACTCAACGAAGGTAGAGAATCTCTCTCGGTTTTCTAAAGCAGACACAGGGGTTGACATATCAGCATTCAAACCCTTCTCGAATCTCCTGATTTTTTCCTCATCTGTGGCAGCCATGTGCGGACAGAACCACAGCAATTCCATGAACTTAGCTTCATACTCGCTAATGTTCATCATACCCTGCCTAAGTCTCTCAAACTGAGAGATCTTCTCATCTAGGAAGGTCTTTGGAAAATATCTATTGATAAATTCCCGACGAAACTCTTCCCATGAGAACTCTATTCCAGGTCTCTTCTGCTCTTCCATGTTCCACCAGTGACCCGCACTGCCTTTGAGAAGATAGACAGCATGTCTAACCTTCTCAGCTTCCGGGATAATAAGAATCCTGAAAGCCTTCTCCAACTCTGTCAACCATAGGTCAGCATCTGCGGGGTCGGCAGTCCCAAAGTACTCGGTAGCTCCGACACGACGAAGTGGTTCGAATGTCTTACCGATACCTTGTCCTTCGGGCTGGGCAGGTGCCCTAGGTGCAGGCATGGGCATCCTGTCGGTGATGTGTGTCATGGCAGTCATGACCTGCCCGAACATTGTCTGTACAGCTGGGTTACCCATGTCGACTGGGTCAAACTGGGGTGGCTCAGGTGCAGGCTGTTCTATTTCTAGAACCCTTGCACCGCCTTAAGGTGCACTAGCACTACTCTCTGCCACGTACTCATCATGAGGCTCAGCCATCCTTATGTATCTTCTTCTCCTGAGGAGTAGAAGATTCTATTAGATAGGGAAAGAGTACTAAAGATAGACTCGACATCCTAAGTCCTATGCCTCTGTAGACTCAACTGACCTAGAGCTCTAATACCACTAATTGTGGGCTCTGATCTCCAAACCATGATATAATCACAATTTAAACTTAGCGGAAACGATTCTATAAACAGCGGAAGTCAAAAATCACAGGAAATTAAAACTTTTCGAGACAAGAGCTTGAAACCATAAGAGCTTCTTTCATAACAAGAGATAACTGTTTACATCTCATGATAATTACTTCTTGAGTAATTATATACATCAAAATCTCAATAACTCATAACAAAAGACTCCAAGACCTGAGAGTACAGAGGACACATAGGACTGACTCTAACTATACCACATGGCAGGCTAAATCTCCACCTGAGATTTCACTGCTGCTCCTGGTGCTGCTGCTGCTGAGACTGGTCACCTGTAGACCGGTTCCTCCGTCTCCGACGTCCACCTAAAAAGTTGAAGTCTACGGGGTGAGACAATTTTACATAATTGTCCCAGCGAGAGTTATAACTCTCTGCCAGAAGCTTTATTATAACATCAAAGAATAACTTAAACAGTAAGGCTTTCAAAGTATTCAATAGCAGTTGCAGCTATAAACAAGAGCTCATCATTTACGAAATATGAAGAAATATAAGCACTATCACAGTGTATCATCAATCAACTAACTCATAGTTATCTCTAACAGGTATACTACATGGTTGATTATGTTTTACAAACAACATTATGCCCTGCGGAGATGAGGCATACCACTCATACTCCAACTGATCGCTAAGAAGTCACATCAGTATGATACATAGGTCATTAAGAGAGCCGGATTCTCATGACCTTCACCTTCCTCAGTCAGTAAGAGGATTACTTGTAGGACATCTTGTGTCTCTACTATTATAGCTCACCAGGGTAAACTGGTCCTTCGCTATTTTAGAGTTACAGTGGCATTCTGTACTCTCTTCGTCATCAGGAGATTTCATGTTTATCTCCACTGATACGGATATCTATGTTTTCTTCGTCATCAGGAGGTTTCATGTTTACCATCCACTGATACGATAGGGTTTTGTAGTGAAAGGGTTGACGGATTACTCATCTACATCAATCACCTACACTAGGATGTAAGGTTCTACACATCCATGTACCCCACATACTCAATAGTATGTGATCCAGGAGTTCCCTTAGGAAAACCTGTTTCACCATCATTTGATCTCTGACAATGATGGATCTATGATCAGGGCTCTACATTATACTTGATTAGTTAGGTACATTCAGTATTCTTTTAACATCATACATTGTTCTTCAAACAATAACAGTATAATAACATCTATGAAAGGAGAATACTAAATGTAACAAACCTAACTCACATCAATCATCATTTCTCATTATATTCATTACAAGTCATCTCTAAAACATGACCTTGATGGTATTCATGGCTCTCACAGCCCATTAAGTCATAGGTTGCCACTGTCAAGGCATCAAGATATCTTACTTATTCATAAAGCTTTTAACATGCTTTTGATGAATACAGTATCATCATCCATACCTGGATATGATCACCTTCATATCAGGACCTGCATGGTTAGTTCAACTGATAAAGGTAATTCAAAACAAGAAATACACTTCCCACTCTTGTCATAAGAGTTAAGTCCTCTGATTCTCATCAATTAGAGTTTAATACTCATAATGCATGTCATTACCCTTGAATTAGGGTTTACTATTCACATTACATGACATCACCCTTAAATTTGGGGTTTACTATTCACATTACGTGTCATCACCCTTAAATTAGGGTTTACTATTCACATTACATGACATCACCCTTAAATTAGGGTTTACTATTCACATTACATGTCATCACCCTTGAATTAGGGTTTACTATTCACATTACATGACATCACCCTTAAATTAGGGTTTACTATTCACATTACATGTCATCACCCTTGAATTAGGGTTTACTATTCACATTACATGACATCACCCTTAAATTAGGGTTTAATATTCACATTACATGTCATCACCCTTGAATTAGGGTTTACTATTCACATTACATGACATCACCCTTAAATTAGGGTTTACTATTCACATTACATGTCATCACCCTTGAATTAGGGTTTACTATTCACATTACATGTCATCACCCTTGAATTAGGGTTTACTATTCACATGAAGGTGAATTGAACTCATATCATCATCTTGTATGAGGAACATCATCATTGATGCTCTCAGATTGGCTTAAGATTCATCATATATCATAATTAGGGTTTCCATGATCTCACATAGGTGGATCATACCCTAATTATGCACATCTATGTGTATTGAAGGTTCTTTACTTAGGTTTCCACCCAAAAAGGGGTACTTTCTCTCTCTTAAAGTACTTTATCTCTCCTCATACTAGTAGATGGTGATAACACCACTCTAGATCAGGTTGGGTTAAGTCCTCTTTGGTTAACATAAGCCAACACATCACTATAATGTGATTAGGGTTTGATTTGAACAAAGTTTTACTCAATTGAACCCTTCAGGGGTATTTTGGTCATTTACCCCATTGATCACATCATGGTTCAATTCATTAGTCACTTAATCCCCTAATGTCCTAGGTTATCATTAGGGTTTAGATTTTATCATCATAGCACCATTTACACCTTCAAGTGGTTAAGTGAATTCAGCCTTTAAAAACCTCAAACGTTTTCAACCTTCATCCTCCAAACGGTTTGAGACTGTTTGGATGGGTTGATCATTTGCTAGGGTTGATTCCAAGACCATGTGACCTTCAAGGTCGAGAGAGGGTGAAGACTGTTTGGCAACTTTGACTTCAACACCGAGAGAGCTCACATGGTTTGAGACTGTTTGGTGTCTCTCGATCTTGAGATCGTTTGAGTCCAAACGGTCTTGAGACCGTTTGGCCCCAAACGGTCTTGAGACTGTGAGGCCTCACACGGTCTTGAGACCGTGTGACCTCAAACGGTCTTGAGACCATGAGGTCTGAAACGGTCTTGAGACCGTTTGGCCTCAAACGGTCTTGAGACCGTTTGGTCCACTTGGTCTCAAACCGTTTGGACCTCCAACATGGTTCAATGGTTTCAATCGTTTATGATTATCAATGTTGAAGCCTCCAAATGGTCAAAGCCATGGTAACCACTTATATATTGAGTTAATTAGGGTTATGATTAACCAATTTGTCACTCAATTGACCCTCAATTACTATCCAATTAGGGTTGAAGTTGGTTCAATTAAGGTCCATCAACGTTCAACCATCAACACTCATCAATGTGAATCAACACAAGGTTGAACCCTTCAATTGAGCTCCAATTGGGCCCAAACCTGGCCCAAACGGTCTTGAGATCATGTGGATGAACTCCACACGGTCTTGAGACCGTTTGCCCAAGATTTCATCAAAATCTAATGTGATTTGATTGGAGTTGAACCTTGATTGAGTCACAAATCAGTATTTTAATTAATTCGATAATCTATTGCAATTGGGCCCTCAATTGATCAAGTTAACTTAACCCTAGACCTCCAAACGGTCTTGGGTTGTCACCACACGGTCTTGAGACCGTTTGGATGGGTTACAAACGGTCTTGAGACCGTTTGCCCATCCAACTTTTGGATTCTAGTGAAAATTCTTCAAGGTTGGATCCATTAAGTTAATGATCATATCAAAACTTAATTGCAATGTAATTGGTATGTTTGTACCTTCAATTGGTCAACTATACTTGACCCCAGACCTCCATACGGTCTTGGGTTATCCCCCACACGGTCTTGAGACCGTTTGGTTGATCCCCAAATGGTCTTGAGACCGTTTGGGTCAATCAACCCAAAAACACTTAATTAATTCATTGAGATTTCAGTACTGATTTCAATTAGGGTTAGCCCTGGTAATCACCCTTCAACTCTTAGCTCGTTTGGAATTAGTCCATCAAATTTGGTGAGTTGTTAATCAACATTATTTTGAACAGTAATATCATACGGTCAATGCATGGTCAACGTCCTTACACGGTCTTGAGACCGTTTGCCCAAAAAGGGCGATTTCAACAGATTGGAGATCAGGACTAAATTCAATTAAAGTTGTTGAGTAAAAAGGTCATATCTCTCGATTCCTTTGGAGTTATCTTCTCAAATTTTGAGGGTGATTATCCTACATAATTTTGTACAGAAATCTTATATGTTCCACGCTCGGTAAACGGGGTTAAACGGTCTTGAAGACCGTTTGCCCTTACTCGGTCTTGAGACCGTTTGCTCACCACACGGTCTTGAGACCGAGAGAGCCAAAAGTAGAGACCGTTTGGTAAAGTGAAAAGCGGTGGATTAACCTTGGAAATAACGCCTTCATCTCCTAGCTCAAGAACAGCAAGGATTTCCCACGGATTTGCTTGCAAAGTAGTAAAGGAAAGTAGAGAAGAAGAAGAACTATCATCTACATGCATAAACAAGATGTATATAACAAAGCATGGGTTTAGAGTTATAAAACCCGCCTAAAGCTTGCTCCTTGAGCTCCAAGCTTTCGAGCTCTAAGATTTAAAGGCGTCCTTGAGCTTCCACAGGTCGGTCAAGGTGAAAACTCCAGGGAAAGTAAAGAAGAGATGGCTAGAAAGGTGGAGCTTTGTGAGCTAGTCATCAATTTGACCTTGAATTCGAGTTCTAACCATGAAATTAGGCAAGAAGAGGAATCCAAACCTACCTTGCAAACCTTGGGTCGTCCTCCTGAGCTACAAGCTGTTCCTTAGTCGGTCAAGCAAGGGGAAACAGTGAATTGCACGAAGGAAAGGTTCCTTTGCTTGAGAGGTAAAGTGTATATATACTTGGGTGAGATTTCATTAAAGGCCCATAAGTTTTCTATATTTCCAACTAAGTCCTTCCATCTTTTCTTGCTCGTCCCTTCTTCTTATTTCTAAGGACAACCTTATTTTAAGGTCAAGAAATGAGAGCAAAGAAGATCAACCTATAACTTAAGGTACATACATAAAAGGGCTATTGTACATATACCCTGATTATTCAATCACAAAGGTGTTTTCATTGCTTGATTAATCAATTGAAGTGATCCTTTCATCATTTCTTCTCTAAATGATGATGAGAGTCTTAAAAGATACATTAGATGATGTATTTTACAATTTGCATCCCTCAAATTGGGTAAATTGCATTTTACCCCAAATTAGGGTTTCAAGTACCGGGATTGCTTCCACAGCTGCACCTTGGTGCCCAAGCTTGGGAAATCCCTCAAACTTTATCAAAAAGATTCTCATGATGTCTCAATATCAGAGGAACATCTCTAAATGTGCAAATTGCAAGTTAACCCTTCTAAATGGGTAAATTGCACATAGGTCCCTGTAATACAAAACAATGCTACAACTTTATATAAAAAGGAGCAAAAACTGAAATATATGTTTCTGAGAAACTTAATTACATGCCCAAGGTTATTCACAAGGATTTAATTACATATTTAGGCAAAACATCTAGGGTTAGCTCATAACCCAGGTCAGGGATGTTACAAGATGAGTTCTTGAAGATGTGATTCAAGAAGATAATAAAGTAAAAGAAAAATAAGTCTATGCTTATAAAGTGATTCAAGGTATGAAATTCACATAAGATGGAGAGAACTCCAATGATAATTATAAAATGAGAAGATAAATGAGAATAATGACAAAGGAATAAGGTGGAAATTGATTTAATCTCAGACCAACCTATGTGTGTAAGAAAGTGTTAATGTAAAATAAGCATGGGGTTTGAAAGAAATTAATGCAGATGATCCTTGTTTAAAGAAGAAAATGTGGAATATGATGATTTACCTATTGATAAGTGGTTGAAAAACATAATAAAATAAGAGAACAAACCCAAGTGTGATAAATAGTCATCAAGGAAGGAGTAATGAGATATGTTAAACATGATGATTCCTATGCTAATGACAAGGAACCCAAAATGAAA
Source organism: Alisma plantago-aquatica (assembly GCA_963693085.1). NCBI lineage: Eukaryota > Viridiplantae > Streptophyta > Magnoliopsida > Alismatales > Alismataceae > Alisma > Alisma plantago-aquatica. The sequence continues at coordinate 1,039,523,494 of OY856410.1, read as the reverse complement.
AGGGCAAAATGATACATAAGAAGCTGCAACTTGCATAATGAAAATAGAATTGGTTACCGTTTTGCTAGTGACCCTTGAACAATGTTTCTATGATGTGGGAAGTGTGTTTCCCTTTGTGTCTTTCCTTTCCAGGGCACACATTTCAAGTGGATCATTGCAACTTGGTATGTGTGGATTCGTTGTAAACATGAGGGTGGATAGTTTATTATAGCATAAGGTTGTTTGGACTATGGTTCCAAGATCATAAAGTTTGTGATGATTTTTCTTTTGAGCCTTCCAATAATTAGGAAGACTCCTTATATATGTCTTGATATTTGTTATGTTGGTAAAAGTGGATGAGATAATGATGTGAGTTCCTTATAGCACATGAGGTGGATACCAAGGTAATGAATCCTAGTATCCAAGATGTATCAATAGTATGAGAAACATGTGAAGGTTGGAGATGTTTATTAAATTAACATTCCAAGTATTCCTCTCCCATAGAGAGAGAGAGTTGATGATGATCCTATAAATGTTGTTTGGAAGGAAAAACAAAAGTGACTCTATAATGTTGTGTATGGTCTAGTGATAGTTGGGCAAGACCACTATCCAGGATAGATGGTTTGTTTATAAAATAGAGATAATTTCAAGATGATAGTTAGAATTTAAAGTTGAAAGTTACTATTAGATTTGTACAGGTGGCACAACAACTTTCTATGTTCCATATTTGCAAATGTCTTCTTATGTGGGGGGTTTTGTGCTGACCCAAGATGAGATATGTATGAATGATGTGACATCACCATGACATGAAAGTAACCATGTTAAGGTAATAGGATGAGGTGCAAAGGAAGTACCCATCTTTTTTTACCTTGGATTTTGGGGGTGAAATCCCTGTTAGGGGTTTATAGTTGTAAGGCCGCTAAACTTCCTTAATGAGTTGAATAATCTTAATTATCATAATTTAATTCTTATAAACCTAATATAACCTTGTGATATGCTTTTAATCATAATACAAGCTTAATTTTCAAATTTGTTCCAATTTGGACACTATTTGAGCAAGTTATGTAATTTTATGCACATTTTGGACTTTTCTACAATTTATCCAATTGAGAGGTTTATTTGCAATTGATCACTTGCATTATGTTCCTTGGATATTCTCTCAACATTCTTGAGTTTGTTGAGCCATGGGGCACCTATGTAATCCTTGGTTTGAAGGTGTTTTCTCTAAGGGTATTTTAGGGTTTACCTCTTCATGGATGAGCTACCTTTAGTAGCTATCAACTAATGAATTATTTGTTTTGCTTGGAAATTCAAGAAACGAGGGGTAAGCATGTCTCTATGAATGGTGGGAGAGATTCTTGTGTGTGTACTTGTATATGCTTAATAGTTTAAGGCCATGGACACTTGGAAAGATATTATAACTTCAACTTTTTATTTTTATTTATCTTAAAGTTTCATATACTTATCCCTAAGCACCAAAAATGAGACATTTTCTCTCCACCAATTCCCTACTTATATGAACGTCATTCTCCCTCTGTGCTTCTATGAATTTCATGTCCAAGGAAGAAAAAAGAGGGGATCTTCTTGGAAAAAGAATCTAGGGTTGCAATGGACTTCATTTTAGGGTTTGCAAAGCTTCCTTCTAGCGATCTTGACCTAAAAGAGTAAGAATCCCCTTATTTCCTCCATTTATTTCTTTTTTTATCCTTCCTCCTACCTTTCTCCATGTCATAACCTTTATGTTCTATGGTATAAATTGCTATAAACTCTAAAACCCTACCTTTCTTGCTCCTTATGCTTAGGGTTTGCTCTTTTGATGAAGAAAGGTGCTAGATGGACGAGTTCACAGCTTATGCTTGGATTTCCTACCCTACCTTCTCATGTTTTATTCTGTTTCGGAGTTTATATTCTAGTTATAGGCAATGTTTATAACTTCCTCCACGTTTATTTCTTACCATAAGCTTGCTAGCTCATGTTCTTACTTTTAAATGACGATCCAAGTACTAAAAGGCTATACTTGACTTGGATTTCAATTTTTATAATATTCCATGTTCTTATTTCAGCTCTAAATGAACCTATGATCATGTGTATGTTATTACTAAGGTATAATATGACTTCGAACATGTTGGTTTGACAACCTATGGTGCTAAGCACCTATCAACCAATGGTCAATTTTAGGGTTTTAAGCTGATTTCTTCTATAAACCCATGACCCAATGATGGTACCATTGCAACAACCCTATGGTGTTGTCTTCATGACAATTATGGTCATGATAAAAGGTTTCAAATGATGGTGACAACCTATGGTCACCCCTTAGGTTAGGTTTTGGATCAATTAGAAGTTTAATGATCAACCATTAAGTACTCTACTGATGTTGTCAATCAATGATGGCATTCACTTAATATTTGATGCTGATTAATGAATATAGTGTTGATCTAACAACCTATGCTGATTTAATGGTCACTAATGATGGTGGATCAGGTCTCCAAAACTTTTGGTGAGTTAATCATATAGTTGTAGCATCAATTAAGCCTTATACCAATGGTTTCTTGGGTCACTTGATGCAATGGTCGAACCTATACTGTAATTGATGGTTTTAACATATGAACTTGACCCAATGGTCAAGATCTAATGTTTATTCCTCCAATAAAGTGGAATGATGACTAATGTATTATGTTGGTCCTAATAATGTTAATTATATGGTTTCCTTTACATGATCAAATTAAGGAGCTTACTTGTTGACAATGGATGGCTTGTTTCAAATGAACAGTCGATTGTGGGTTTTACCCTACTCTCAACAGAACCCTTATTGTTGTTAATGAAAGGATGTATAGGGTTAAATGGTGACTTACATTGATCACAACTCAATTACATTATATATGATTCATTCAAGGTCTTTACTTATGTAAACGACCAATGGTTTTACCTTTTCAACATTTAATGGTTAGAAGTTGATGCCTCAATATTCCCATTGTTTTGGGTGAAGCCTATAGTGTAATGTTATGATTCTAATTATGAGAATTTGATGGTTCAATGCCTGAAACTTGTAGTATTACCCTTGCCCTCATATGATTATGATTGATAATCACCATAATGAATTTATGGGTAACCCTAATGAGGTATATCTTGTTATACCTAGCTTTAATATAACTAAATGATGGTAATTTGGTATGAATAGTCCTTGAATGACTAATACAATCATGGAGTACTCTGTTACTATTGTTCAAACCCTAGTATGCTATAACTCGATGATTACACCTTGATTTATCTGTGGGTTCATACTTGAGAATAGTATGGAATGTGATGGTGATGGTTCACCTTATGCATCCATGATCCAATGGGGATGTTGTGAGTTAGGGTTTGGGTATGAGTGATGATTAGTAACATTAATATAATTTATCTTGTTGAACATAACTCTAATGCAAATAGATAAAGATGAGTATTCATGTTTAACCTAATTATATGATGACATGATGGTGAAATAACCTCCTTTTTATGATCATAACCTTAATGTATTAATTGGTGGTTATCATAGCCACATGGTTGATACTTTCTTATGATAAACATGTTCATTATGAATATGATGAGGGTTAATCATATCAAGATTCCTTGCATGTTGATGTAATAAAGGAATGTACTTAATGTTAATATAACCCTACTATGATTGTTTATGAATATCTCCTATCTTATTAATGCAATATTGTGTTGATCCGGTGTATTATATGTAAGTGATGTTGTTGAGCCTTGTTATAAGGCATGCAAAGATAATGATGATCTTGTAGGGAATAGTATGATGGTCTTAATGACCTTTGGGCATGGTTGAGCCCTGAATGAGGTATAATCCTCTTGTGTTGATAAGGGTTGATACCCTGTCATATTGTGAAAAGGATTTATATCCTGTGATAGTATGATGGTCTTAATGACCTTTGGGCATGGTTGAGACCGGAATGAGGTGTAATCCTCTTGTGTTGATAAGGTTTGATACCCTGTGATATTGTGAAAAGGATTTATAACTTGTGATAGTATGATGACTAGTGTGGTCTCATGAATGGCAAGTGATTAGTACCATGTGATGATGAGATGAGAAATTATATTCCACACATTTTATATCTTTTAAAAGTTGTGATATTTATATGCTTGCTAGAAGTGAATTAGGTTTTGTATGTCCACTTTTTTTATGCATCCTTAATTCACCCAATTTACATAACTAATCAAGTGCAACTCTAATCATGTAGTTCCCTATGCCGTAAAGCCATCTTCAGTGTCAGAACTTGCTAGATGGTGAAATGAGTATTCCTAAGGGAAATTCGGAGTGCATACTGTTGAGTATGTGGGGGTGGAAAGTTAAGGATATATCAGTTTCATCCACAATGCAGGTTGTAGAGGATGGCTATAATAATGCCTCATACATATGATGTGAGTCAGGACAACTGCGGTTGTACCTCAAATTAGAGGGTTTTGTATACCCTGGTTTCTAGTGTCGTGACATGTACCAAGGGCAAACTAGTGGTTAGCAGCTTGACTATATGTCATTGTGGTGGCAGCTTTGACTGATATGTCACTACATTTTTACTCATACTGACCGAGGGGAAGAGATCTTAGGATACCAACACTCCTAGATCTTGTACGGAACCGAATAGCCCTTTGCAGGGGTCAGTTGGACTTTTGATGGTACGATTCAAATTCCCCAGGGCATAATAAAAGATGTAAGACAGTTGTGTAGAATATCTATTTAGGGTTGTACACAACACTTCATATTGGATGATAACCCTTATTTGATTTCTTTTCATTGAGATCATGTATAGTACAATAAGAGATAATAGATATGCTTATGTTGTAGTTATGCTCATGTTGTAAACATGCTTATGTTGTCAAATATACTAACACTAATGGTTAAGATAATGCTACTAGCTATGCTTGATTTTGCTAGCCATGCCTATGTAATTATAAATTCTTAAACTGCTAATCATGCCTATGCAGTTAATTGTGCTATGAAGTTAGTTCTACTTATGATATAGATCTGTTCACTTTATTTGAGATGCCAATATTGATAGCCATGTTTTGTTACTAGACGTATTCATGATGCCAGGGATGCTTATGCTTCTAGAGTGCTTGTACTGTTAGTAAGGAATATGATGATAGTTAGATTAATGATAATGATTGTTATTAGATGCAAATTGATGATATTTGAGTAGATATCTATCCAGAGAAATGGATTTATTTGTTATGTATATATGCATTGATGATCATACTTGTTGCTAAGATGATTTGCTTGATCTGTTTAGTATACTTGAACTGTTCAATCTGTTGAATTGATTATTAAATATTTCAACTGCTTAGTTATCTACTATTTAAAATGTTGTAATCAATAAGCGTTGTTGGAGATTATATCTCTTGTTGGGACATGGGTCTCACCCTTATGGTTCGCCACATTTTTGTAGGTAATCAGAAGTGATGAAAACAAACATGTGGCAACAAAGAGGAGATATAGTAATGAATCTTTGAGAAAGTTGATTAGATGTCTAGTACGTCCTAGAGTCATCCATGTACTCTCAGGTCCTGGAAGGAAAAGTTTGTATATGGTGTTTCAAACAAATCAAAATTTTATTAGCATGTTAATATTTGTTGTGTGGCATATACAAATATTGTTTACCGATGTAGATATGTTGTAGCTAAGGTGATAGAACAATTTGTATCAAATTATTGGCATAGTATGGATACAAGAAAGATATTGGGCTCTTATGAAAATGTTTTTGAGTGGGTGTTGATGTTGAAATCAGTTTTAATTTACCCATATTTTTGGGTATGTGGTTAATTGGTGATTGATTGTGTTTTATGTTTTGATTAATCTCTTTTAGTGTAACGGGTTCTCACACTAATCACATTAAATCATGAATAGAAAATGTGATGATAAATGTAATTTTAAGTATAACATTCTTGTACACTATTTTTTTTATATAAATCATATTACCCTGAATGTTTGTTACATATTGGATAACTAAAGTAGGAGTGTTAATGGAAAATTTCATAATTTTACGAGTTTCATGTATCTATTGGTCAGCCAAGTTTTCCTAAAACAAACTCTGTCAAGCATGCTATACAGGTTGAAGTATAGTAGTGGGAATTTTGATTTTTAATAATTTATTGACTTATCCAATGGAGCTGAAATTTTAACTATATTTCTGATACATACTAGATTTTTCAGAAGTTTTGGAGTATTTTGGTGTCACACCAGAAATTTTTGTCGATTGAGTTTCTTACTAGGAACAAGTCAGCCGGCCAAATTTTTTGGAAATATAAAAAAGGATTAAAATGCTAACAATTAACTATACCAAGAATTTTAATGAGTGGGTAGGATACTATTATGGGCCAAGAACCTTCCATTTGTTTCCTACATTTAAGAGCTTCAAATTTCTTGAGAGAGGAGGACATTCTAGGGTTTGGAGAATTTGAAGTTGAAATTTTAGATTCTAGGGTTTTCTCTTTCCAAAGTTGGTAAATTATATATTGATCATCAATATTTCTTAGGCTTATTTTATTTTACTATTTCCTATGTATACAAATCTTCACTACACTTATTTAAATTAAAAGATTCCAAATCAATCTCTTCTCTCATTCTTTTTCTTCATTTCTTCTTCTTCTTCTTCTAGATTCTTGAGAAAATAGGAGCACACAAATTCTGATTTCTTTGAAGCTTGAATTTGATTCAAGTATATCAGTAGCTGGGATATGAAATTCATGTGCTTCAAACATAAGGTTACTGGTGTAGGTTCATTTTAAAACTCTTATTGAACTATAATATTAAATCTACTCAATAAGCTACAATTGGTAGAAATTGAACCACTCCAATAATGTAGAGAGCTATTTTGCTTTCTTGATCTTGGATATAATTCTTGTCTTTATCCTTGCAAATGAATCAAGTGGATGCTATATTTTCTTTATAATGAGTAATACAAATTTCTTAACTTTAGTTTACACATTCATGATATATATACATTGCAAATGCCTCATGTTGGTTAAATATGGAGTATTGTGCATAATATGTGAATTCTTGAGTTGTGATTGGTTCATTTGAATTTATGTGATGGAAATAGATATATATGGTATTTGTATTATGAATTGAAACAAAAAGCATCTATGAAACCATAATCAACATATTCTAGGGTTAGAATGTGAAATCCCATGTGTCATATAATTGTGTTATATTTTCCTTAAAGTGAGTAAACGCACATAATATCCATTATAACCCTGACTCATCTACATAGGAGTTTTCAACAATATGATTTTCCCTCAGGGTCTAGACTGGGAAAATGAAATAGAATTCCTTCGAATGGTCCTTGTGTTGTGAAAAGGAATGCCAGAGTGTGATTCTAGATCTTGAAGGCTAGATCACCAGAATTTAGGGAAGATTTCAAGATGAGATGCTAACCAAAATTCTCTATTGCTAAGTCAATGAAATGAAATGCATTTGAAACATTTCTAAGTAAGTTGTGATCTAGATGTGAAAGGTATTAGTATTGATAGCTTTGTTTAGTATCTTATACATCATGCCCTATTTTTGACATTTATGTCATTAAACATATGTCATGTACTTGAGATGAGGTATGTAAGGTAGAGAGGCTTTTTGCTCTTACCTAGCCAGTGTTTGGCAACTCTGAGGCATAATAAAGTCTATTTCTTATATTAGGGGTTTTTAGTTAACCCTAAGATGTGGATAGGGAGTTGTTGACATGATAACCTGGTGTGACAACTTTTACTTGATCAGGTACAAATTTCGTAATTTCAGGATAAACCTAACATTGAATCTTGACCAGTCGAGATATAGGATTATGTATCTATTTCCAGTTACATGTTAGTTGTATTTGTTATTACATGTTCATTATATGTAGTTTATGTGTGCCACTACCTGCATGATATTTGTAATTGTTTGATTTAATCTTAAATGCACTTATTTTTTATCACTTTAAAATAGTTAGTTCAATGCCAGTTTTGTCTTGAACCTGTTCAGTTTAAAATTTTATAGGTACTAATTCAACTTCAGTTCACCTAGGAGTTACTCCTTGACAATGATCTTTTTTTCACCATCTGAGGTGGAGAATTCTCTTCTTATTGTAGGTTATATGTATAGGTTTTCCTTATTCTAGGGAGAGGGTTGTGTGTGAATGCAGTGATGCACTTTATTTTCATCTAGGTCGCTTATGTGAATGTAATAGTATAACTTTCTACTTCATGTTATACTAGAGTTTTATATTGAGCAATGCTTACATGTAGGGTTTTTTTATATATGATCTGATGAAAATGAATAAAACTTTAATTTCTTATGCCAAATATAAAACTGGATAAAGTATATGTGTTTTTCATATAATCAAATGTTTTCATTCAAGCATTTTTTTGTTATTGTGAGGATCAATGTGGGTAGTTTGGATAACACCATGGGGTCTCAGAGATAATGTTCCACAAGATGTATGCATATTTCCCAATAACTCCAAATTGTATCAAATGCACTCATGGGTTTTTTACTTGATTTTGTAGGCACTTGAGTCCAAAAAACTCCTTAGAGAAGATGGAGTCCAAAAGACCCACAAAGTCACATTCAACCCGCCCAAGAAGGCTCAATAATTGAAGTGAAGTAAAAATATCCATAGATGAACAAGTGAAGAATGGAAGTGAATAAAAAGTCCTAAAACTGGATGTTCTACCAAGGAATATCCATTCTTGAAGGATCAAACTCATAGAAGGTGATAGAGTTGATACACGGATAAAAAGTTGACCTCCATATTGAGAATGGTTCTGGAAAGCCTAGCCCAAAAAACCCATTCTGACTAGAACAATTGTTCTACAAGACTTCAACCCCCTCCATCCCTAACAATTTCATCTTTTTCACCAAGACTACCCCACCCTAGAACGGTTGTTCTACCCTAGGCCATAACAATCCTTCCACACAGAACAATCATTCTAGCTGACCATCCTCAAGACATTTCTACCCCAAGAATGGCCTAACGACTCCCACCAACCACAACCATTATACCACCTCCTTTGTTACTCAACCTAATAATCATTTCCACAATACCACTTTTGGTCACACCACTATTACATCTCCTACACATTATGATAGTGGTGTAGAGGAGTGACCATTTTGACCCAAAACCTCAGACATTGTTTACACTATTCTATCCATTTTTCCTCAATTACCCTACCCAGCCTATACCCCTATATAAGCTTTAGTGGATGTTAGGATGCGGAATTTAGAATTTATTCCACCTTCCAGCCACCACCTACCCTCTCATCCATCCCCTTTCATCTCCTACCTCCCACACAAAAACATGTTTGGCGTGTGGAATTGACAACTATAACCTTAGTTACTTCAAAAACCATCATAGTAGTCCTTGAAGGTTGGTTTCATATATGAAAACATTACAATAAATTAGTAGTGGCCACTAAGGGAAAAACTTGGGTTTCTCTTTTGGTATTGCAATGGTTTTGCAAACCTATACTGATGTTACAAATGACCCAATAAATTAATTTTCTTAGAAAATTTTGAGACCTTTAAATAGTGCACCAGTTTCCTAAAATACCAAATCAATAACCTCTACCCACATGATAATTTTTTTCTCCAAAATACCTATGGCACTGATTTTTCTAACTAAAATTGACATAATAACTAAATAACAAATTTTATTTATCATCAAATTACAATGTCAAATTTTGTGAGAAGAAATTGATGTTGTAAAGTTCCTATTATACTCCCCACAAAATATGTGTTCCCTCCAAATAAGCCTTGTACATCAGTTTTAGAAACCAATGTGAAATGCCAATGTTTTTATAGAAGATGGATGTTGGTTTTACAAATAAAATTGACATAGAAATGTTCCTCAGTTATGTTAGTTTTGAGGTAAACTTGATGTAATACCAAAACTCAAGTGTTGATTTGAGATCCTACGTCAGTTTCTTTCTTGAAATTGACATTATATGTATATTAAAAATACCAAAAAAACTCTTGATTTCCCACATTTCTCTCCGTATTTGTATATGAAACCCTCAACTGTGTGATTCCTCACCTGATCCTTACTTGGACGACGTCTCCACTGTTGAGACCATCCTAACCTCACTGCAACTTCATTGTCTTGACTTGTCACTATCATAGCTACTAGCACATGCTATGGGATCTCTAATGCCCTACCGTTGCCACTACTCTTCCACCCGCCACCCATTTAGTTGCTTGAGCTTGCTGCCTTTTCCACCGTCATGTTGTGTTGTTGCTTAGTCACAAGTAGGAGCTTTAACCACCACCAACCTTATTTCTTGCACTGTTGTGCATGCTCTCTCTCCTTATTAGCCATGTTGACCTACTTCTAGTGCACCTCCTCTCTTCTTGGTGATTTTTCCTCTATTAAATGATTCATAATTGCAATGTCTTTTTTGCATTTGATTGATGATAAACTAATTAGTACTTGATGATAAATTGATAATCTAATATTCTTCTTTTAAGTCTTTTGAATTATATGACTGAGAAAAAACTTCTTAAATTTAATGATGAAATGTAATCATGGTTTCAATTTGGAATTTGGATAAATAATATTAGTATAATTGCTTATATAATTGGAATTCGTGTGAAATTGCTTATATAATTGGGTGCATTATTCAATTGAAACCTTGTATAGATAAATAATCACAACTAAGAATTAATTACACCTAGTTAATATGAATTACCCAAATCTAATTCATTTAGATAGAAACCTTTGTGTATTTACCTTATTTCTAAATTGTAAACCCTAATTTAGTCATATATTTTGTTGGCATAGAAACCCATCTAATATTTACTCATTGGGAGTTAATATTAAATAGTCCCTAATTTGTGATTGTTCTTCATCACTTAATCTCACTGAAGATGTAAGTGTACACTACATCTTTGGTTTTCAAGAATATTTTGATAGTTGTTTCCCCATTCGTCCTCCAGGTACATATGTAGGTGGATATTTGCCCATCTACATCTATGCACTTGGATTACTTTGGGAATATATTGTCAAAATATTCTTGAAATCCAAACACACATTATAAACTTAGTAGTGTGATTAAGTATTCAAGAATTGGATAGGTGGTACACATTCACCAATACATGAATTTTAAAGACATATTTTGTTGGCCTAGAAACTCGTCCAAGATTTACTAATTAGGAGTAAGTTTTGGATACTCCTTGGTTAAGTTTTGGATACTCCTTGGTTTGGGACTATTTTTGAACACTTAATCTCACTTAATATGTAAGTCTGTAATGCATGTTTGGTGTTTAAGAATATTATTCATTTATTTCTCATTTTTTTGTAGGTACATATGTAGGTGGGTATTTTCCCACATACATCTATGTACTTATAGAAATATAGGGAAATGATACCAAAATATTCTTGAAATCTAAGCATACATTACACACTTACTATTTAGATTAAATGTTCAATAATAGGATAGGTGGTACATATTCATTAATAAATAAATACTAAATATTGTTGTAAACAAATAGTTTATTTAAAAATTGATGTATCTAGCACCAGATGGATTCAATACTCTAGGCAACATCGACTTAAGGCCATGACAAATCATTGTTGGATGTCCATTGAAAATTGCTATAGTGAAGAATTTATAAGAACTCTTGATGTGTTTTTAAGATTTGTACAGGAACACAGAAGACAATCTAGAGATAGGTTCTATTGCCCCTGTTAGAATTCTAGTAACAACTTGAAGGTCATACTATTGATGAAATCAAAAGTCATGTCATGTGCAATGAGATTATGCAAGAGTATACAAAATGTTACTAGCATAGAGATATTCCTACCATGAGATCAGTAGATGTCGATAGTGGAACTTGTTTGGAAGAAGAAATATCCTACAATGTTGATTTGAATGAGCCAATTCCAAACAAAATGGTTGATGCAATGCTATATAGTTGTGGGATAAATATTACTATCCACCATCCTTATTTAGAAACATTGTACATGAAATTAAGAAACCAATATAGATAGATTGTACAAAGTTTACAAAGTTGAATATTGTATTGAGATTGTATACCCTTACGACTAACAATAGGTGGAGAGAAAAAACTTTCACACATGTGTTGTCTTTATTGAAAGAAATTCTTCCTGAAGGAAATGAAATTCCAATCCCAACATAAAAAATAAAGAAAATTTTGTATCTAATGGGAATGGAGGATAAGAAGATACATGCATGCTCAAATGAGTGTGTGTTACTTCAAAAGGATTACATCAATTTTAAAGATTGCCCAAAACATGGGGCATCAAGGTAAAAAATGACAACATCAATAAGACTAGACTATCTCTACTACTAAGGTGATTTTGTATCTACCTATAACACTGCAATTTCAATGCTTATTTACTAATTTGCTAGATGTACAAAATTTATCTTCACATGCAAAGGAAAATACAAACTATGGGATCCTACGACATCTTTCTGATTTCCCACAATGGAAGAAAATTGATTTATTGTACCCTCAATTTGGTGGATAAGTCAGGAATTTAAGGCTTGGACTTCATACTGAGGGGATGAATCCATATAGTACACTAAGAAACCAAAATAGTACTTGACCTATTTCAATTGTTATATACAATCTTCCTCCTTGGTCTTGTATGAAAAATAAGTACATATTTTTGTCAATGTTGATATCAGGGCCGAAACAACATGGCAATTAAATTGATGTTTACATTGAACCTATGGTCGATGAAACTCTAGGAAGAAGGTGTTATGAATTATGATTATTCACATGAAGAGACTTTTAGTTTGTATTCTATGTTGTTTAGCACAATTAATGACTTTTTAGCATATGCATATTTGTTTGGATGCATCACAGAAGGAATCAAAGAGATGCCCTATATGGGAGGAAAATACCAATTCAATACGACCAAAATGTGCTATCTAGACTGTATATCTCAGTCATTGAAGGATTTTCCCAAAAATGCATCCTTAGAGAGGGTTGCAAAAAGCATTTAATGACTCAACTAAGGAACGAAGTGCCCTTAAACTTATGTCATGGGAGGATGTTTATGAAAGAATAATATATATTGTAAATAGTTTTAGTAGGAAATCATGTACTACTTCCACATGTCATAAATCTTTATTCAAGAAGAGATCAATATTATAAGATCTTCCTTATTGGACTTCTTTTACAATCAGGTACTATATCAATTTTGTGCGTGTTGAGAAAAAATTATATGAAAACATCATTGGTGCTCTATTAGATATACCTGGCAAGACTAAATACAACGTCAAATCCAGTATAGACCTATGTGGAATGGGTATAAGGAAAAAACTAATAGTAGTGGTTATCAATGGTTGCCACACATATTTACCTCTAGCTTGTTAACTTTGTCTAAATAGGAGAAAACATCTTATTGTGAGTGCTTTCTGATGTTAAGGTACCGCATGGATAGTCTTCCAATATCTGTAGGTTGGTATTAATGAAGGATTTTAAGATGATAGGTCTTAAATCTCATAACGGTTACACCCTTATGCAACAAATATTGTCTATGTCTATTCTATCTATTCTGCCGAAGCATATAAGGTTTGCAATCTCCTAACTTTTCTTATTCTTCAACACTCTATGCAACATATTTGTAGATGTTGGGAACCTTGATAAGTTGCAAAGAGAAGTGATCGTGACCTTTTTCTAGGTCGAGATGTATTTTTCTCCTTCATTCTTTGATATCATGGTACATCTTGTTGTCCATTTGTATATGGAAGTGAATATATTGGGTCAATTTTTCTTCCATTAGATGTATCCTTTTGGACGTTACATTAGTGTGTTTAAAAGTGATGTTCTAGATTGTTATCAGTTTGAAGGTAGTATAATTTGAGGGTTAAGTATCTAGGGAGGTGATGTTATTTTGCAATGATCTTCTGACTTGCACTAAAACTCATGCTGATGTAAAGTCCACTCACATTAAAGCTTATTATGGCAAAGGGACTTCAGGAGCATGAGTGAAAGGATTTAGTCTTGAGCTATTAGAATAAGAACAGTTGTACATTTACCTGATATTGACAAAGTGGTTATTTATATCTCTAAACACACACATCTTATCAAGAGAAAATGACCTTGAGCCAGTTCAATGTGTCTTGCTAGAAAGCACAATTGAACTTTTATTAGGTGGTTTGAAGATAATTTTTTTCCACCAACTATCCCAAACACCAAATGATGTTGATGATAATATCAAATGGCTTGCCTTCAAATAAAAAATTGATGACAAATCTTATGAAGGGTTTGACATAAATGGATTTTTGTACTACATAAAGCAACAAGATGATAAGAGTATCTCCCAAAATAGTGGGCTCACCCTTCAAGTGTCTTCATTATGTTTTTCTAGTGAGAAGAATAAGAGTTTACAAGAAGGTAATATGTCTTATTGTGATGTTATTAATGACATATGGGAGTTTGACTACATAGAATTCAGATTGCTTGTCTTTAGGTGTAATTGGGTTGATAAGAACAGAATATTTCTAGTTCATGAGTTGGGTTTTACATTAGTAAATTTTGAAAAGATTGATGAGAAGGTTGAGACATTCATCATGGCAACACAGGAAAGCAAGTATTCTATATCGATGACCCTATAAATGAAAAATGGTCTGTTGTTCTTCATGGGAAACGATATTTCATTTCAGATCCTATAGATGTACAACAACACGTATGATGACTCCAGTCCATTCTCAACTGGATGGCCAAGTGTAAATGTTGATGCTAAGATTGATGAATATTGTTTGTGTCAAGATCATACAGAAGGAATTCAAATTAACAAGCAATCCAACCTATACTAGAGGCATGAATTTTATAGTGCAAACAATACATTCCATTAGATACTAAATATCATACATGTTTCTCTATAATTTCATGTTTTATGTTCTAGATATGCATGTTTCTAATACTTACTATTTATATTCTATTTTGTAGATTGTTATAGCATGGATTTTAACCATGAGTATTTTGAGCACTGTGAGGATATTGAGAACAACTAGGATGTTGAGAATCATGAGGATGTTGAGCATGTTGATGAGGTTGGTGTAGAGTCTGTAGCCTCATGCATTAGAGGTGTCACACTCACGTGTAGGTTAACGACACTTATGGCCAAAGGTGAGAAGTATGCCATTGCGTTTGATGACATAGGAAATCCACTAGGAGAGAATCATAGTGTTTTCAAGCACTATTATGGGGTTTCTATTCAGAGCAAAGTGTCAATATTCATAAAATCTTGGCATAAAGTTGATATTGTCCTGAAAGACCTCATCTAGAAGGACATATATGTGAGTTATATGTTATACTAAGTTTCTTAAATTCTTCTTATTCTTTTGTTTCTCATTTATAAAAATAGCATAACTAATTTTGTAGGGAATTTTTAATATTGATGAAAAATCTCACTATAAAAATGTGCTACAATGTTATAGGGAGATGTGGAGGAATTTTAAGACTAATATTTTTAGTGAATACATAAATAATGACAGGAGGAAGAAGTCTTCCATTGAACAATACATGTATCTTAATGATGATGATGTGTGGGAGAAATTTTTTTCTTCATATAAATCTGATGAGTTAAATGTATTATGTAATTTCATATACACATGTGATTAATGCAATGAGTTTGATATTACGTAATTACAATACCTTTTTTATTAACTAGTCTATACATGAGACTCAAAATAAATGCATGCAAATAATGTGTACAACCATTTGTTGGGTTTCGGTGGTTAAGCCTTTTTCTATCAAAACATAGAAAAAATGCAATCATATGAAGAAGAATCAAGCACAATTCGAACTCCACGTCCACTACTGTGACATGAGGAGTGGATAAATGCTAAAAAAACTAAGGAGAATATCAAACACCACAACTATTGAGGTGGCTCAGAAAATGATAAAATTCAACTCTCAAATTGTATGTTTATTTTTATTCTTATAGTTAGGTTTTACTAACTAGTTTCATTGATGATGATTAGTGGGATCTCTATGATAAAATAAAAGAAGGCAAGTTTTTCCTTGATGTCCAAATGAATGAATTGATAGTTTCTCTTGGTACTCAAGAGAATCCTAACTGTGTTAGGGAAGTCTAATTTGGTGTTGGACTAAAAGCTTATTTTTTTGTCTCTTCAAAACTGCCACAAAGAATTATGAAGAGCAACAATATGTCGTAGGAAGAGAT
This sequence comes from Alisma plantago-aquatica, assembly GCA_963693085.1. Taxonomy (NCBI): domain Eukaryota; kingdom Viridiplantae; phylum Streptophyta; class Magnoliopsida; order Alismatales; family Alismataceae; genus Alisma; species Alisma plantago-aquatica. The sequence goes on along the minus strand of OY856410.1, from coordinate 1,039,507,331 downwards.
AAATGTGATGACACAATAGATAATAGAAGAAAAAATGAGAGCCTTTCAGACATCTCAATCTCAATTACATGCCCACATTATCGTATGGCGCTCTTCTACCAAGGTACATAAGGGTGTTGCATGTACTCCCATGGACTCTCTAGGCCCATATGATGATATAATTTTCTTTACGATATAAAAGTTTGCCATTTCAATACAATATGTTGTGTTACTAGTACATACAATACTATACAAATGCATAGGTGGCCCAAAATGTCATCTTGCAGTTTATGATCCAGGATTCATGATAGTGGATGAGGGTGAGGTTTTTCCATGTGATGATGGGACACTGCATTGTACAAAAATGAAAGATTATGTGATCCGTGTGTCACACCAACTTGCCTCTCTACTGTTGAGAGACACATCATTACTGATACCTCACAAATAATTTAATACATTAGGAGAATCAGGAGGCTATAATATTGGGTGGCCAAAAAAATGAATTGTCTATGGGGAGGTGTGACAAGTTCATGTCACATGTGAATTTGTCATTATATTTTATTTTTCTATATATGTTGCCAACTAATACCAAAATATTAACTGTACTAGACAAAACCCTAAGTATTAGTTCATAATTATTAGTTTCTAATTAAAAAATTGTGTTCTTTTGTATAAAAATATTAATTTTAATATGACCAATTACACTCAACTAACTCAATTCTAACAACAATTTAGCATTTTACTTATATTTGGAAATACAATTCATTATTAGTTTTAGTTAATGTCTAGGATGAGCTTTTCACCCTAGTATAATCAAGTTCCTTAATTATAACAAATCCCAATATTACTTTACATAGAATGATATGATATATAATACACACTATCATCAATTTTTGTAGACAAAACATGTATAGGTAATTTATACATAAGAAATAACTTATTTTATCCTTTTTTATAGTTCTTGACATTTAAGTATCCTAGATTCTTGAATAATTTGAAGTCCCTTCAAAATAATTAATGTGAGTTATACACCTTAAACTATGGCTTTTGATATCCTATTAGAGAATGGGTATACTATTATACTCTTTTAGATTCATTAAGCGCACAATAATGCCCTAAACTTATTAGTGGTCTAAACTAAATCAAAATAATAAGTTAATAATTTATTTGAATACTCCTAAAAATAGTCTACCTTCATTAAATTTTGATCCCAAATAGACCTCATTTATCTAATTATTATTTTTTAAAGTTCATGATATTTATACTAAATAGAATTGACACTTTATTTCCCTTTCCCCTCACCCATATCATTCCTTGTCGTTTGTAGGGTCATGCATAGCGTTGGACCAGAGTGTGAGTCCATAACTAACAATCTTTGTTTCCCTTTTTCTCTTCTTCTCAGCAAAAAACCTAAATAGTATATTTGACTATTTTAAATACCAAAATGGCACAATTTGGATCTTAATTCCCCATATGGCACGTTTCTGGGCCAATACGTCACAATGGGGGACATATTGCTTAATGTTAGAGTAATGCATCCCTACAAAGGGTACATTGCTTTCTTTGGGAGCAATAGGTCTCCAGCCGAGACGTATTTGCCCCGTTGTGGGGCTAATACATCCAGATCGGGGACATATTGCCTCCAGAGAGAGTGATGTCTCCACGCCTATGATGCTTGGCCCCACTATAGGAAACACATCCCAGATGAAGACGTATTACCCTCATTTTGCGTAATGCATCATAGTCCATGATGTATTGCCTCACAGTGGGGCCAATACGCCCCAACTGAGGATGTGTTGCCTCCAACATTACTCAACTATTTCCTATAGCCGTTGGGGGCAATAGTTAGGTGCCACACGGGAGAAATGCATCCCCAATGGTGAGGTAACACTTCCGTATATATATAGGCCAAAATCAGCCTCTCAAAGCCACATAACTAATTTACTCCTCTTTTTCTTCACATCCAAGCATATTCAACTTCTCTAGAGTGCTCTGGAGTCTGAGGACTGACGTGAACTTTTTACATGACTCCAGTGCAGATTTTCTTCTATTCTATGGTATGTGTTTTTCTTCTCTTCTTTCTTTAGCCGATGATATTATTTTATTCTTTCTCTAGATTTCTGATTTACAAGGGAGATCTCTCCATTTTAGGAATTTCCTCTACTAAATTTCTCTTTAACTATTAATATATAGCATATACAATTATATTATATTATTTCTTAAGGTTAATGATTCAAACTTAAAATTACCATTCAGTGTTAGAAATGAAAAAAGTTTTATAATTAGAATAATTAGTTTCAAATATCAAAATAATGGTTGTACTACTCTCGAATTTGAATTGTAGGACATTAAGAAATATTATGGACATAAACATATTTTTTTAATATATAAGATTACTTGAAATATGATTGATAATATTTGTTACAGTGATAGGAACATGGATCTAGTTCACATTGATGAATTTTCAATCTTCAATACGATGGTCAATTTACCTCTGATGAATCTCATTCTAATCAATCTGTTAGACCCATAAATATTACACTTATGAATATTCTAACAAAATTCAAGTCATATATCCATACAACACTTGACATCAACCCTAATCACTTTTCTATCAATATGTCACATCTTTTCCTTGGAGAACATCATATCCTCATACAATTTGGCAACGATGATGCATTTAGAACTTTGTTCTCAATTTCATTTGATGGCTATATTGATGTCTTTTTAAAAGAAAAATATCTATCCACCAAAATTGTATTTATATTTACATGAGTCTATTGAACCGCTTTCAAATAATAAATAGTAATGTAACTTCCATATCGAATCAACCACCTGAATTTTCTCAAAACCCTAGTATTGAGAATGAAAAATAGTGCTCATGAGGTTGAAGAGTAGGAAGAAAATAATGAACATGAAGGTGACTCAACAAATGAAACTAATGAGGATCACAACATTAATGATCATGATTCAAATGGGTGTCAACATCCAATCCTTGACACTATAGCAACATTGAATTTCATCCTAGAAACATTTAGTAGGGAAAGACTAAATCATGATGAAATAAACAATAACTATGAAGCTTTTCAAGATGATGAATGGGTGGGTGATTTTCATCATTCAATTCGTCTCACTTACAACCCTTCCAACAATGAAATTTGTAAGGGAATTTTATCTTCATCCAAAGCTACCATGATTGGTAATATTAAAAAATGGTCAATACAAAACAATGTCAAATATCAGACTCAATGGTCAAATAGTCTATTTATCAAACTTGTTTGTACCAACAATGTCCTTGGAGTTTGTATGCTTGTCTATACAAAAGATCATGTGGTTTGTGTAAGATAAAACATTCTAGTGAAAACCACACTTATCAACTAATTGATCTGAATCAGGACCATCGCCTATGCACATCATATTATATTTATTGTATGATAATTTTGATCCTAGTGTCATGATTGGATATGTCCATGCAAGAAATTCATGACAAGGTGAATTCTGAACTAAACCTAGAAATAGCATATAAGAAGGCATTTCTAGCAAGGAGGAAGGATATCTATAAAATATTTGGAAATTGGGATTCATCATATCACAATTTGTTGTCATTCTTGAGATTTTTACCACAATATATTCCAAGAACTATATTTACCACCTTTTGGATTTCTATACCCTACAAACTCAAGGCACTCGTAGATTCAAGTTGGTGTTTTGGGCATTCGACCTAGCTATTGCAAGATGGGTACACTTTAGGCCTGTTAATATTATTGATGGCACATTCCTTACTGGAAAATATACTGACACGCTTCTTTTTTCATGTGGCATTGATGTTGATAATGGTCTATTTCCACTCACTTTTTTGGTGGTGGAGTCAAAAAATATGGACTCAAGGGAATGGTAGTTTGATTCTCTATGAACATTAATTCCATCCATTTGACTCCACATAGATTTGTGTATTATTAGTGTCTAGACGAGTATAATTTTTCCAGTGATTGACACACAGTTTGACTGGACCCAACATCGTTATTGTCTTTGACATCTCGTGAGAACTTCCATCAAAAGTTCAAACCATAAGAGTTAAAGGAACTTGTGTGGAAGTTGGGATCTACAACTGATACACTTGAATTTGATCATCTAATGGCTGATTTACAAACCATAAATCCATCTACTACGAACTATTTGATAAACAAAAATTTGGTACTTTGGTCTCTCACATATGACAGAGGTTACATGCATGAATCATTGACTGGCAATCATATTGAAGAGATGAATGGAGTCTTAAAAGATTCTAGATGTTTACCAATACATGCACTAATTGTTTCCACATACTATTGTTCTATTACAATGTGGTTGAAGAGGCACAATGAAGCATATAATCATGCAAATAAGGGACATAAATGGCCCATGGACCTTCATGATACGCTTTTTAGGGTAGAGAGTTATACTACACGTGAACAATGATGATGGGCTTGTTGATGATACCCTTTTTAGGGTCAATAATGACTGTGATGAACTTGCCAGCCCATATTTGACAAATGCATTTATTCATTTTGTATTTGGATCTGTCATATATATACACGAATCTTGATTAATGGGTATGTTATTTTATGATATTATCTGGAGCTAGACATTTTTACTAGCCCATGTCCTTGTTGAATAAAAACATGCAAAATATATAGTTTTCTAACGACTATAATCTTCTAGCGTGATAGTCTTCTAATGTCTATATATATACTATTCTAACAAATATAATTTCCTAATGGATATAATATTCTAACGACTATACTTCCATAACAACTATGATTCCATAACGGCTACAATTTTCTAAGATCTCTTCTTTTACCAATCTCCTTCTCTAGTTTTCTATAAGAACCCACTTCTTCTTCTTCCCATTCTTTCAGACATATTTCTCTTGCTCCTTTTTCCTATTCCATTTCATCAAAGTTCTACAGATTTGTTACCTTTGATTCTTAGGTATCATTCCTAACTAGAAACTTCATATCTATTTATGTTATGTTAACTACAATTGTTTTGAATATGTTGTATATTCATTCTGTTTTGATATCTTAGATATCTTCGTGGATGTCTCACTGAAGAACATGGACATTTCACCAATCAGTGGAGTTGATCCAATTAATGGATGCAAAGTGCCAAGAGGAAAAAATGTCTCATCAAACTCTGTTATAAGATGACTGGAATGATGTACCACACTTGTTATGTAACAAGATAGGAATTATGGTGACAAAAGAACATGAAAAGTTTTAGTGATAATCATTGAAGCAAATATTCCACATGTATAAGGAATTTCTTGAGCTACCTAGTTGGTATTGGGATCATATTACACACAAAGCAATTCCCATCAATCCAGAAGTTAAAAGGCAGTTAGTTGTATCACATCCACATATACATAAATTTGTACATCATATATGGCCATTTTTTGAACTACTAGATCAGATATTGAATCAAATGCAATAACACATTGTATTATTTTCTCTTCATACGGTTCAAGTTGTAATTTTATTGGTAACTGATATCTAATGTTTTTGAGTTACATTCTTCTTATCTAATAAGACCAACAATCACAAAATGTTTGTTGCAACAAAACTACTCTGATCCTTACGTTGGTTTGGAGCTATTTAAAATTAACAAATTTATTATAACTGAACAATGTATAACAAAAATACAAGCTAACAATTGCTAATGCACATATACAATATAGGTTATGATTGTAAACATAAATAACTAACAATAATTACAATATTGAAAAAAAAGAAAGTAACGTGTCTTGCATGTATGCATATTGTCTCTACTGGAAGCAATGTGTCCTGTATACAGATGTATTTCTCTGATGTAGAAGCAATACATCCTTAGCTAGGACGCATTTGTACACTACAAGGCAATAGATCCCAACTGACAATGTATTTCATCAACATTTTACTCTCACGTCGGGGCAATACGTCGCCAACCAGGTTGTATTGCTTCGAAGTGGGTCAGTGCATCCTAAACGAGGACACATTGCTCTCTTTGGATGTGATACATCCCCGAGATGAACATATTGGCCCAACAGTGGGGCAATATGTCTTGGATAGAGGCATATTGAGCAATGTGTCACCCTCACAAACACATTCCCCGCACATAGAGCAATACATCCCCCGCTGTTACGTATTGACCCATAAACATGCCATATTGAGAATTAAGATCAAAACCATGCTATAGTGGTATTTAAAATAGCAAAATATGCTATTTAGGTTTTTTTTATCACTTCTTATCAATCTCTTCCTCCTCCTCCTCCTCCTCCTCCTCCCTCTTTCTCTTCTTCCTTTCTCCCTTGCTCTATTTCTTCCCCTCCACCTACCTCTTCTTTCTGTGTTTCAACAACCTACAACCCTAGACATTGTGATTGATAGATCACCTCCTATAGTCTATTATGGCCAAAGTCTATTGTAGATACAAGGGAGCCTCCTCTTCGCACCTTGACATCCCCCAACATCATGAATCTTTCTCCATACACCCAACAGCCACAACTAAAAACTAGAGAGACAATTTTTTTGCTAGTACTACAATATCTAGAGATTCCTTGGTCGTGACTGATTGTCATGTTTCTCACCTCCACCATCCTCATCTCTTCCCTCCTCATCTGATGCTTTACATCAGCCCAACCACTAATGCCATGGTTGATGTTGTGCACAAACTAGAAATTATGGTTGAAAACCCATACTGTTCCCACGAACTTCACCTTCCTCTTACTAGATTTTTCCTTTGGTACCACCTTGTCCTTGGGTCATGACTGGATTCCTAGAGCTAGAAGAAACCTAAGTGCATTGTAGATCAAATACATCCTCCAATGGGTTATGAAAGTTAGTGGAAGATGGTCTGTGTGACTCACTGTCCCATGGACCCACTTTACAAATGGATTACTGAAGCTTCAACAGACAATAAGTCGTTGACATTGTTCCCTATAATTATCATTTCAATGATCAACTAAAAAGTCTAATAATTATATGAATCGGGTTAGTACACAATAAATGATGCTAGTTTGAATCCTAAACTTGTTATGCCCGTAAGATATGGTTATCTATGATCGTATCTATATATGAATGTCAGTATATAGGATTGAAACTTTGTAAACTCAATGCCAATTAGAAGAGTTCATAACCTAATGCATACAAAACAAGTCATAACATTAAGATCGATAGAAAATCACCTCTTTAACACTAATCATTCTGAACTATATAATAGAATACATGTGTACGTTAGTGTACTACCAAGAGATCACATGCACATAATATTCTATGGAGTCTCATTTTCTTGTATCCACCATTACAGAAACTAGAAATTAGTACTAAGTAGATCAATAGGGTGATAATAAACATGAAGTTCTATTCAACTCAATTACACTTTTAAAACAAATGTACAATCCATCACACCTTGGAGGTTGTTCTAGTATATGTACTAATAATAAGATACAATACATTTGTAGGATTTGTAGTTAATCTAAACCTAAGAATGACTTGATCACATACTAATGTTATGTCAACCAATACATGGAATTTCTTACATTGTGAAGCTAATCATAATATTAGTACAATTGAAGTGGTCAATGGAACCTAAATACTTGATCATATTAATATTTATTAGCACAGTAATATTAGTTTAATAGTAGTCTAGGATTGAATAACTTATAAGGAGAATAACTCTAGACATTCACATCACACCATGCTCAAAAACTAAGACCCTAGAAATTGATGCTATAGAAACTTTGGGAAACATAATAAATATGAATAATTATTGGATCTAATTGGGCATTCATTGTTAAACAAGATCTTATTATAAAGATTTATATTATGGTTACCTTCATATTTTTAAATATAATCTAGAAAACACCTCATTTAGAATCGCATGTAGCGGATATATCATTTGGTGTGGAAGAATGAATCACCATGAAATACGTCAACATATGGAGAGAAAGATAATGTTTATAAACAAAACATAACCAATTACAATAAATATGGTTATTAGGGAAAGAACAAATTTTGAATTAAGAATATTGATAAATAATAACTTGTAATTTCAAAATATAACCTTAGGTAATAATGACATTCTCAACATGAATATTTCTTTACCCTAATCCAACACTAGGTAACCAACACTAGTTTTTATACTTCTAACTATGTACAAAATGTGGACTAATGTGTGTACAAAATACCTATAGGTTGTGAAGGACCAATGGTGAAATTTCAACCCTAGAAATAGTGTTGGTTGTGAAGACTAGGTATGTGATTCCCCATTGAGATATTAGGGCATTTATCTTCTTCTCATATTCCATTTCTTTTGTCTTCTTATTGAATGAGGCATAATCTTTTGATTCTTCTGGACCAAGTAATTATTTGAAAACCTTACATGTTCCTATTAATGTGAAATCATTCTTGATGTTGTTGAACCCTCATTACCATTATGACTTAGTTACTACTTGCCCTTCTCCATTATTCAACAAATAGTGACACTTAACCAGTATAGTTTAACATATAAATGGAGTATTAGTCCTTAGTTGCACATACTCCTTTGACTTAGTCCCTAAATTGGGGTGTTTGTCCTTAGTTGCATACACTCCTTAAGCATAGATTTCTAAATGTGGGCTATTTGTTCATCGTTACCGATATTGTTTGGGTTTTAGTCCCTAAATAGGTAGTATGTGATGGTGCTGCTACTACTTTCCATATTGTTAGACGTACCTAGTTGAGTTTTTCTTATTATGTTGTTTGTTCTATATTTGTGCATTGTCTCATTATTATTTATGGTAAGTTTAATTAATTGGCTAGTTTAGTATCTCTTGAAATGCCTAATAATGTCAGCAAGTTGGATCTAAAAAATTTGGTATTCTCATTCGATGTTATATGCATTCGATGTTATATGGGCAAACCTGAATCCGGCCCGAAACTCAACGTTCTTATATGGGCCGGGTACGGGCTGACATTTTTCAATTTTATCTAGGCCCGAACCAGGTCCGTGGCCCCCTTTAAAATGTGGATTTGGATTTGGGACAGACAAAACCCGGTATAACCCGGCCCGATGCTCATCCCTAGTTAGATATAAGTTTTGTCTTTAAAAAAAATCGTATGGTTGTCGTGTTTATGTGTTGAAAAGTGGGTTTGATCTATTTTATTGTCTTAATTGAAGTAAGATAGGTAGCTTGCAACGTTATTATTGAACTCGGCGTGCGTATAAGTTGGAGCAGATCTCGTTTAAACAGATGTGGTGCCATTTCCACCCTTGGCGATAAATGAGACGACATAAATCCTACATGATGTTTTGTATTTGTATGGAATATATAACCAGGACACGGAATCCTGAAAGGCTGAGAATAAGGCAAGCACAAGTTGGGCGTGGGTTTGAAATTGAGTGCAGGTGGTCCTATGAAATTGGTGCCGGTTGTTTCCACCTCAATCTCTCCTACCTCCTTCATAGTCGGATATATAATAGCTAGCTGTGTTTCCATTCTAGTATGCTACTGAGAAATCAATGTATGATACATACATTTCTCTTTTGACAAAGAGAACGAGTTGTAGCAAGTGGGCGGAGACTTGCTGAACTGCAGTTATAGTTAGTCCACCCACCGGTAGGTGATAATGGATCAGAAACCTCTCTAGGAAGTTCAGTGATTGTGAGTTTTGCTACTTGCTTTGGGAGAGTGGGGGGAGTTTTAAGACAAAGGAGGCAGAAAGAAAGGGGAAAAAAACCAGAAAGTGGTGCTGCCAATTCATCGGCAGGCAGTAGTAGCTTTCCAGGCGGATGAACATACTACTGGTGCTTGAGCAGTAAGTTGTTGGCAAGTTGCGGGACACCTTGCTTGATGGACAGACCTCGTGAGAGAGAGCTTTTTCATCTTATTTTTGCCTTTGATGACAAGTAAAAGATCCCCGATTGGACACGTTGTGATTGATGGTGTTATAGCCCAGCTGAAGGAGAGAGGCTTTCCATGTCCAAATGATGGTTGTGGTCGAGGTTGGGGACGGTTCGGATTCGGTCCTGACAACCTCTTTTCTAAGGACGTCCTGACGACCGTTCTAGCCGCAGGGTTAGAATTTTAAGTTCTCGCTCTCCTGGGCGGAAGCGTAGCCGTCCGATGTACGCGGGGGCAACTTAGTCTTTGGCCACCCCCACTAACACTGGCACGCCCACGTCGTGGCGCCCCTTCGTCTGCCAGCAGACTCGATTAGACGATGAAATGATGACAGTCCTTGTTACCTTCTCCAACAAGCCTTCTCCAGCAAGCGTTTTCGTTCTCCCTCCCGAACAACAGCACCAACGACGATCCCTTCTCCAGCAGGCGAAACAGCAACAACAACAGCACCGACGACGTTTAGCATGGCGGACAAAAAAATCCATCACTTGATATTCCTCTCAAGCGACGATGAGGAGCCTATCCAGAAGGAAAGGAATTTTTCAACGCCCCCACCGGAGTTCAAAGAGAACAAGGGGTTTCCACTTGATGCTTGCACTGGCGACGCCGAGAATCGGCGTGAAACAACTGCCACCGAGGTCAAAAGTAATAGAGGGTGTAAGCGCTCAGACGATGTCAAGGGTAAGCGGCCTGAAATCGGTTGCAGCCGCCCACCGTAGGCAAATAGTTAGATTTTCTGCATCAAGCGAAGATGAGGAGGACGTGTGCAGTCCATCAAAGCCGAAGACGTGTCAATGCCTAACTGAACCTCTTCGCCAAAAATCTAAAGGGTCGTTGTTGAAGCGGTGTTCTGGATGATGCTTGTTTGAATGCCTGCACTCTGAAGGCTTGCGCCCTGAGTTACCTGCTATCCTTCCGTTGCATATTGACATGCTGAACTGGATTTGGCTCAGCAACATTCCAAAGTATATAGCACTCTATTTCGTTCTAACTATCTTTCTTCTGATAAATCAGAAAGTATACTGTTATATTTTGTTTTGCAGTTCATACGTCTGCTACCAGGAGGACGAAGCACTATTAACCCTAACGGCGGAAGATATCCGCTCTTGCATGGAAGGCTGCTACATCACCAACGAGATGATCGACGCACACGTTCATGCAATGAACAGAAAAAATCTGGAGCACACAAACGGAAGGGTCAGCATATTTAATATTCTGATGCTTCTATGTGTACATGACTTGTTCCCCTCCCGATTCTCTTAGTCATCTCACTTGCACATTTTCTGCCCTTCATTGTTCCTTTTGTCCCCATACTTGATCTGTTTTTCATTGATCACGTTCCTTTGATACCGCTCATTGTTCCTTTTCTTCTCTTCATTGCTCCTTTTGTTGGCTTAATTTTTCCTTTTTTGGCTTCATTGTTCCTTTTCTTGTATTGCGCAATTGTTTTTGATGTGCTACTTCTTCGTTTACTCGCAATTCATGTTCCCTTTGTGCTTGGCTGTTGTTACGTTTCTCTTTGTTCCTGGTGGCATGGTCCTTATTCCAGATATGTTTGTACTTATTGTGTAGCTGATTTGTGTTTTTGACAAATCCCTCTTGTTTGATGTATATGTTTTCTTATTTTGCAAAAATATGCTATTCTCAATCTTAAGTCCGCCGAGCCAATCAACGAGGAGTGTCACCTCACATTTATCCACAATTTCTTTGAGTTATACGAGAAACATTGTCCGCACTTAGATCATTCAACTTGTGATTTTGTAAGTATTTTGTACATATATATATCTTGGGAATTTGTTGGCTATTCTCAACTTTACTCTAATTGCGATTCTAATTACATCATTTCAAATGCAGTACATGATTCCTATTTGCCACCACGATCATTTCTTCGTCATTTGTTTTGACTTCCCCACGGAGCAGTTCTTTTGCTTAACAGCTTGGACACTCGGGATCCAGCTAAATGGAGTCTTTACAAAGAAATTTGTGAGGAGGTGGTGAAGTACATGAAGATCTTCCTCACTGTCACAAGAGGGGTGGAAGACTGGAGCAACTGGAATTGGTATATTCCAGTTGTTCCCGAATAGAGGGACGAATATAGCTGTGGGGTCTATACGATGTTGTTCATGAAACATTGGAACGGTGAAATCCAATTGAATAAATTCATTCAATGGAATGATCTGCAGTATATTTCACAAATGTGTATGAAGATGGCTACAAATATAGTTTGTAGTCATCGAAATTTGTGTTTAGATTTAATAGTTAATCGTACATTGGAAGCAAAAGACAGTGGCTATTAATGTAATATGTTATTCCCCTTTTGTGATATATATTTGTTAAACAAATTCTTATGTCAGTGTGTTGCCATGTCAACGTGTATTTTGCGCAAGAGCCTACATTATTTGCAGCGATGACGGACTAAAGGATACGTGCACAGGACAACAGAAACAACGATGAAGGATGACAGGATACAACATGAACAACAATGGAAGGACGAGAGGATACATATTTATGAAAAAGGGAACATGTAAGGTGAGAACGGTAGCAGATAAGAGGAGAATGGGATTGAGGATTGTGAGATGGGGAAATTAGGAAAAAGCTCGGAGAGCATGGTATCGACAAAAGGATATGTGCAAGGGAGAAAAGGAACAATGATGACGGACTAAAGGATACGCGCACAGGACAACAAGAATAACGATGAAGGACGAGAGGATACAACAGGAACAACGATGGAAGGATGAGAGGATACATGTTTACGAAAAAGGGAACACGTAAGGTGATAACGGTAGCAGATAAGAGGAAAATGGGATTGAGGATTGTGAGATGGGGAAATTAGGAACAAACCCGAAGAGCAGGAAGACCGTCTATCGACAAAAGGATACGTGCAAGGGAGAAAAGGAACAATGATGACGGACTAAAGGATACGCACACAGGACAACAGGAACAACGATGAAGGATGAGAGGATACAACAGGAACAACGATGGAAGGATGAGAGGACACATGTTTACGAAAAAGGGAACACATAAGGTGATAATGGTAGCAGATAAGAGGAGAACGGGATTGAGGATTGTGAGATGGGGAAATTAGGAACAAGCCCGGAGAGCAGGGTATCGACAAAAGGATACGTGCAAAGGATAAAAGGAACAACGATGACGAACGAAAAGATACGCGCACAGGACATCAGGAACAACGATGAAGGACAAGAGGATACAATAGGAACAATGATGGAAGGATGAGAGGATACATATTTATGAAAAAGGGAACATGTAAGGTGATAACGGTAGCAGATAAGAGGAGAACGAGATTGAGGATTGTGAGATGGGGAAATTAGGAACAAGCCCGGAGAGCAGGAAGACCGTCTATCGACAAAAGGATACGTGCAAGGGAGAAAAGGAACAGTGATGATGGACTAAAGGATACACACACAGGACAACAGGAACAACGATGAAGGATGAGAGGATACAACAGGAACAACGATGGAAGGACGAGAGGATACATGTTTATGAAAAAGGGAACATGTAAGGTGAGAACGGTAGCAGATAAGAGGAGAATGGAATTGAGGATTGTGAGATAGGGAAATTAGGAACAAGTCCGGAGAGGAGGAACACCGTCTATTGACAAAAGGATACGTGCAAGGGAGAAAAGGAACATCCAACGGTTTTTCCAATTTAAAAAAAGCAAAAAAAATATTTTATCACGTTATTTCTTTATGTCAGTTCCTTCAGCTACCCGATGGTTACTTTTAAACGCCTAGACGAAAAGACGTCAGATGAACCGCCAGAACCGAACTAGTGCTATAAGCTCAGTTGCAACACTGTGTGATCGCTTCCTTTCCACTTGATTCTTTCTGGCAATCTACAAGAACTTGTGGGATTAATTTTTCCTAGCAATCTGCGATAACGAACTTGTCATCCTAATATTGCTAATTTCTCCCCTCTTCCAAGCACGGTTGCTCAAGAATTTCCAAATTTGCAAAATAGGGTTTTTGCAAGCAGTAAATAGCCAGGTTTGATTCTTCCATTTAATCTTCTAATTCTTTGTTGTTTTCTTTTTGCGTTTTTAGATGGCCAACTGATTCTAGCACAGGACGAGGACAACATTTGTTTTCAAGCTGAACAAAAAGTTCAATACACTGACCAGCAGGGAAGAAGTAATTCAACATCTGGATATAGAAGGTTTTTCCGGGATGCTACATTTGAAGCTGCATTCCCTTAATCTGCATGTTCTCAACTTCCTCTGCACTACTTTTGATCCGGAGAGAATGGATTGGCCGAACCTCAGTGGCAAGCGATTGAAGTTGACGGCAAACGACGTCCGTTGAGTTTACGTTGTCCCCTCAGGTTCCATCACGGTCGATATGGAATCCAGAGACAATGTTACGAATAGAAAAGTTCAGGAAATGGCGAGAAGGATGGGTCTTCAACCTAACAGGTTGTACTATAGCGACATCAAAGTTGCAGAACGAAAGATGTTTGAGTTAGACAATCCTAAAGATATAACCTGACTGTATATTTTAATCATCTTCGCATGCGTTCTTGCGCCTACAACGGGACCGATTCAGGTTTACTACCTCAAATATATGGACTCGCTCAGTGGAATGTGGAACCTGAACTGGGAAGATTACATCCTCACAAATTTGAAGTCATCTGGAGACATTCAAGAAGAACAGATTCACCGGAAGGCCAGCTGGAGATTTTCACATTCTGATGGTATTTAAGGAGCAATTGATAACTGTTTAGTCCACTTTAATACTGTTAATTGTACTCGTACTATCTATTTTAGGTGCATTACTTGGATCTGTCTTTCGGTGGAGGATGATCACAACTGCCACCGACATGCAAAATTTGGACTTACTTACCAAAGATTGATAGTATCATGAGTGGACAACAATGTGCTCTTTCTCGGGAGGAGAACGACAATGATCACATGTTGGCCGAAACAACAAGTGTGGAAGACGTTGAAGACAATGGAGTCGGTTCAGACGCAGAAGAAGGGGGTCGTGTTACTAAGTTACAGGAAAGGGAGCAAGAAGGATGACAACTTCAGGAGAGGAAAATAGGGAGGATGAGGAGGACAATAGCAAGGAGGGGGACAAAGGGAGCGAGAAGGATAAAGAAAGGAGGGAGGAGAAGTGGGAGAAGGAGGAGGACACAAAGAAGGAGGATGACACAAAGAATGAGGATGAGAAGTGGGAGAAGGAGGAGGACACAAATAAGGAGGAGGAGAAGTGGGAGAAGAAGGCAGACACAAGGATGGAGGAGGACAAAAGGCAGAAGGAGGTCAAAATGGAGGAGGAGAAATGGGAGAAGGAGGAGGACACAATGAGCAAGGAGACAGAGGAAGGGGCCGAAATCAATGAGACCGGTAAGGAGGATAAAAGGGAGAAGGGAGAGGACAATAGTATAGAAGGGGAGAAAGGGAGCGAGAAGGATGACAAAATGAGGGACGAGCATGGAGGGGCTGAAATCGATGAGAATAGAAACGATGACGAGAAGGAGAAGAAAAAAAGGAAGAAGGTTGCGGAAGAGAAATAGAAGGTGGGAGAAGAGAGTGAAGATGATGACAAGCCTCTTATCATCCACTGAAGAACTAGCAAGAAAACGGAAGTAGAACAGACGCCGAAGGTGAAGCTGCTTATCATCCTCCGAAGATCTGTCGATGAAAAGGTGGAACACAATAGGAAGGTGGGGGAGGAAAGGAGTGAGCAGATGTCGAGGAAGAAGATGACGGGAGATGTGTGGAAGAAAAAGACTAAGCCGGTCACAGAAAAGAAAAAGGTGGTACAAAAGATGCGGGGAAGAAGAAGTCTCATGACGAAACCTGAATCAGTTGGACATCCGCCGCCAAGAGTAGAGATGTTGTAGATCCGTCGAAATGCAAGAGTCAAAGAGCAGCAAGTGTCTTCTACAATTTTCGATGCATAGGTTCAAACCTTCCCGCCTTCCCAAATTATGTTATCTGTTCCTAAGAAGCCAAGAACATCATCGTCAATAAGCAAACAGGAAGACCTATCTGTCGAAGCTATTGAGCGAAGAGTATGTGAATTTGCATTGAATCCGAAAATCAACTTGTATCAACTTCTATTTGATGACGGAACGATCAAACTATATGGCAAGGATTTATATACTCTCAGACCAAGAGAATGGATGGTGGACAATATAATTGAAGCATACGGACACTCGATCAACAGGCGAGAATTGTAGTCAACTTCAGGAATAATAAAGCGAGTCTGCATCCCATTCAGCATTAGTGTAAGTTATTCCTAAACACTTTTTATGGCTCAATGTACCCACTGGTTTTCCTAATTACTATTTCTGTGGAATTATATGAACAGAAAAATTATCAAGCAGACTTGCAAAATGCAGACTATGAACAGACCCGCAAACATGTGGAAGAATTCGCCCAAATGGAAGATGTCTTCCTATTCTATTATTTCAAGGATGGGACAGTCGACCATACCCAATGCGATTACGTGAGTCATTGTTCTTTACTCGTTGTTATCATTCCTCCGCCCACTTGTTATCATTCCTTCACTCACTTTAATTGTTCCTTTATACATTGTTATTGTTCCTTTACTCAATGGTATCGTTCCTTTACTCGCTGTTATTATTCCTTAACTCGTTGTTCTCATTCCTTTGCTTGCTGTTGTTGTTCCTTTATTCCTTTAGTCATTTTTATTGTTACTTTTAACTTCATGATTGAACCTTTACTCCGCCACCTTGATTATTATCTCACCATGTTCATTATCTAACTTACCATTGTGCAGTATTTCTTCCTTGTTGGATGTAAGGGTCATTTCTACGTGATTGTCATCGACTGTCCACAGAAGAAGTGTTTTGTACTAGATAGCATGCCAAGTGAAGTTTCTTTCGAAGTGGATAGAAAATCGCTAGAAAAATAGTTGTTGAAGTTCATATCTCCCTACCTGGAAGTTACAAGAGCGTTTAAAGACATAGATGTATGGAAAGTGCAGCTAGCATCAGTTCTAGAGAAACCAGACAACTTCAATTGTAGAATCTTTTGTATTCCATTCATGCAGTATTGGAGAGGAGAAACCCCGAAGGAGAAATTCGATCTTTGGACCCCCGCCTTCCTATCTTCGTTACGGAGGACCATTTCAGGTAGAATCCTTCTATGCACCGATAATAAAGTTAGAGATGACGTGATCATCCATGCTCTCGGTTGTAATACAAGTAGGTTGATAAGGAATATATCCTTACCCCCTCCTAGAGCTGATGTAACAGACATTATTTAATGATTAATAAAAGAAAATTGTATTAACAGACTCATTCTCTAGTCATTCTCCAGTAACATAATTTATTATTCACTGTCATTCAATAGAAAATTTCCCAATTACAAGGTCGAAGTGTAGAAAAAGATCAACATCTATGACTAAAGTAACATATTGTCTGAGTAAATTAACATATAGTCGCTTGTAAAGTAGCAATGCCAGACGAGTAATGGAGGACAATCTTCATTCTCCTCCGATGGACAACAATTCCTTCTCCTCTGGTGGAGTGGCTTGTCCTTGGAGAGCTCATCTTTTTCCTCCGGTAAGTACATCAACAACAGGAACATGAATGACATTAAATATAATAAACTATCATTCAATAGAAAATTTTGGAATTACAAGGTAGAAGTGTAGAAAAGGATCAATGTCTATGATTAAAGTGACATATTGTCTGAGTAAAGTAACATATAGTCCAAGTGAAGTAACAATGCCAGACTAGTAACGGAGGACAGTCTTCGTTCTCCTCTGGTGAACCAGCGGTTCCTTCTCCTCATTTTCATCGTTGCCCCCAATCTGATCCCGTTCTCTCACTGTATTGGTTCCCGTACTCTCAGCTCTAGCTCCTTTTCTCCCCAGTCCAGTTCCTTTAGTCACCGTCCTCGTAAGGCGACTACGGGATGGTAGAGGAGGGGATGAGGATAATGAGGAGGAGAACAGGATGGCTAAGATAAGGATTTCGTGTTGTCCATTCCAGCACCAGTGGCAAGTCACAAGTGCAATTATTGTTGTTTTGTTGCATCATCCGGGGAGCAGGTAGATAAAACCGGCCTAGACAGCACCAGCTTTGCTTCCTCATTTTCATCGTCGCCCCCATCTGATCTCATTCTCTCACTATACTGGTTCCCGTACTCCCAGCTCTAACTCCTTTTCTCCCTAGTCCAGTTCCTTTAGTCGTCGTCCTCGTAAGGCGACTACAGGATGGTAGGGGAGGGGAGGAGGAGAACAGGATGGCCAAGATAAGGATTTTGTGTTGTCCATTCCAGCACCAGTGGCAAGTCACGAGTGCAATTACTGCTATTTCGTTGCATCATCAGGGGAGCAGGTAAATAAAACCAGCTTGGACAACACCGGCTCAACTTCCTCATTTTCATCGTCGCCCCCCCCCATCTGATCCCCTTCTCTCTCTATACTGGTTCCCGTACTCCCAACTCTAGCTCGTTTTCTCCCTAGTCCAGTTCCTTTAGTCGATGTCCTCGTAAGGTGACTATGGGATGGTAGAGGAGGGGATGAGGATAACGAGGAGGAGAACATGATGGCCAAGATAAGGATTTCATGTTGTCCATTCCAACACCAGTGGCAAGTCACGAGTGCAATTACTGTTGTTTCATTGCATCATCAGGATAGCAGGTAGATAAAACCGGGCTGGACAGCACCGGCTCTGCTTCCTCATTTTCATCATCGCCCCCATCTGATCTCGTTCTCTCATTGTACTGGTTCACGTACTCCCAACTCTAGCTCCTTTTCTCCCCAGTCCAGTTCCTTTATTCGTCGTCCTCATAAGGTGACTACGGGATGGTAGAGGAGGGGACGAGGATAACGAGGAGGAGAACAGGATGGCCAAGATAAGGATTTCGTGTTGTCCATTCCAGCACCAGTGGAAAGTTACGAGTGCAATTACTACTGTTTCGTTGCATCATCAGGGGAGCAGGTAGATAAAACTGGGTTGGACAACACTGGCTCTGCTTCCTCATTTTCATCGTTGCCCCCCCCCCAATCTGATCTTGTTCTCTCACTGTACTGGTTCCCGTACTCCCAGCTCTAGCTCCTCTTCTCCCCAGTCCAGTTCCTTTAGTCGCCGTCCTTGTAAGGCTACTACGGGATGGTAGAGGAGGGGATGAGGATAATGAGGAGGAGAACAGGATGGCCAAGATAAGGATTTCATGTTGTCCATTCCAGCACCAGTGGCAAGTCATGAGTGCAATTACTGCTGGTCGCAAGTCACAAGTGCAATTAATGATGATCACGTTCTCTCACTATACTGGTTCCCATACTCCTCGCATCCAGTCTATAAATTGAGGCCAATGGTAGTACCAATACCATCTCAGTGTAGGATGTGCCACCTACTGGAAACATAGCCAAATCTCCACCTACTCCACCAAATATGCACTGAAATGGTACCGTCTCTGAGACTCTTCCCGAATGCCAAAATCAGTGTCCATTGGAGCTCATGGGATCAGAAGATTTCTTCTGTTCATGATTGTAACTCCATCCCCTTTTCCCATGATTCCTAACCTAAAGTTGTATCTTTTCGGGTGTTACTCCAAGTGTTTCCCATGTTTTATATCCTAAGAGAAAGGATAACAAGACACAGTGTAACACCTGGTCCAACTTACGGCATAAAAAATTCTTCTTGGGTTGGACTACAATCATAGTCCAATCCCAGAAGAGGCAGAAAACTACAGAGCTATCTAGATCTGCAGTCTTATCCCAAGGGTCTCTTTAGAGACATCTGTGTCTAGGGGGTATCCGTGGGGATATCATGTGGTGCGATGCAGATGTTGCAGAATTGTGCAGGATTGTGAATATGCTTGACTATGTTCAAGAAGATTCATAATCCTGCACATTGTTACAGTACTTACGTTACTGTAGTGTATCCCAATCTCACCATACATATTACCGTTGTTCACGTTATTGTTCCTTTTCTTGCCAGTCTAGTTCCTTTAGTCACCATCCTCGCTGTCACCTGAACAATTAATGAGGAGAAAGGGAATAGCGAGAACAGGGTCAGAGAAGGGTATATGAGGAAAATGAGGAAGAGAACAAGAGAAATGAGATGAGGATTTACTGATGTCGCTTCCAACACCAATGGCAAGTCACGAGTGCAATTACTGCTGCTCACATGTATCTGAATTTGTAGTTTGCATGTATCAGCAGTTGTACCTATAAATGTAAATGCAACGTGATTTTGTATTATTATTACTTGAGTGACGTGTTTGAGGAAATCAATGTTACATTAATTACTAACGCTACAACTCTTGTTATTGTACTCACCCTCCACGATCCTTTTCTCATCCTCCGTGATCATGTACTCCCCAATGTTGTTCCTGTAGTCATTATCCGTCAAGTCCCAAGTCAAAATTGGGCATTTGTCCTTGTCCGGACTGATTCTCTATTTGGCGACGGATCTTCGACCGTTTTCTCTGTCTCGCATTCTCCAGAATACCAATCAATATTTTTCTTGACCAGATTGAACCTGGACGAACCTTTATTGACTTGCCTTTAAACTGACTTCCAGGAGGAGTCGGTTCATCATCAACTGTATTCGGCTGAGAAACAGGATATGGAACACCATTTTCATTATGTTTGCCCCTGAGTGAGTCAGCCTTTGAGCATAATAAATTAATCTCGTTGTCTACCATTTGGTAAAGATCATCGTCCATGCAAACTGATGTCGCCAGCTGAACCATTTTGTGGCACATATGTTGAAAGCGTTCCCCATATTCTGCTAGTTTATTGACATCGGCAGTGGAGTCGAGTATACTAATCCCACTCTTAGAAAGCTTTGTCCAATGACCGGCTATGTAGTGAGGGGGGATTGTTCGCAAATGTTGTTCTCCTAGAGAGCCTAGAATCTCAAAAACTTTAAGAATGTGCCTATACAACATTGCCATGCTTTCGTACATATGACAGGAACATTCGAATACCATATTGGCCGGTTGGAATAACACAGTTCTCTCATCTACTGTACTATTGTCTACGATTTTGAAAATAGTGTATGTATAACTCCCTCCAATAGTGTCTTGAATCCTGAGGCGGATTACATACTCCATCATTTTCTTAAACTCTGTCTCGAAGATTGCAAACACATTAGGAGTATAAACCTCAGCGGCCCTTATTGCAATTGGGTTGTAGGAAAATATATTGTTTGTAAATTTATCAGCTGCTTGAAACTCTTGTTCCTTTTCATTTCTCCTCCTTGTTGCAAGCATTCTATTGAAGTGTGTGAAGAACTAAACCAAGTTGTGATTTGTTTGTAGAAAGAGCCTCATTACAGCATTACATGATTCACTGATCTGGGTCGATTTCATACCCACAGTAAAATGTTGTCTTACCCAAACCGAGGACCATTGTTTGCGATAGCCATGTATTCTGACAATCCAACGGTGTAGCCCATTAGGAAAACATTCTTCAACCATCTTTGTCCAAACAAAATTGAATTCATCTACGTCTTCAACTTCATACAGAGATTAAGATGGTTTCGCAAAATAGGTGTAAACAATTGAGTGAGGTTCTTCTGAGCATTTTGTAATATATGACATGTACACATCACATGAAATGTATCGGTGAGAACATTCCTTATAGCTACAGCCATTGCGGCGTCTTGATCTGTGAAAATAGTTAAAGGAGAATTTGCTGACATGCATTTAAGAAATGTCTGAAATAACCACTTAAAGGACTCAATAGTTTCATCGTAGAGGAGAGTTGCACCGAATATGACACCCTGCTGATGGTGGTTGAAACCTACAAATAAAGCTACATAAAAAAATTTGTCACCTCGGCTTAATGGAACAAGATATGGTTTAATACTGGAACAATCATGTCAAATATAGGAACAAATGAGATGAATAATGGAACACATGAGTTGGAATACAGGAACGGATATGTTTCAGTACTGGAATACATGATTCGAAGGTCGGATACTGGAACACATATTATTGGAACACATATTATAGAATAGTGGAACAAAAATTTCTAATATAGGAACACACGATATCTGATACGGGAACAATGTTGTATACTAGTAGAACAAATAGAGCTGCATAAAAAAAAATTGTCACCTCGGCCTAATGAAATGACATATGGTTCAATACTGGAACACGCATGTCGGATATAGGAACAAATGAGTCGAATAATGGAACATGTGAGTTAGAATATAGGAACAGATATGTTTCAATACTGGAACACATATTGTCGAATATCGGAACACATGATTTGAAGGTCGGATACTGGAACACATATTGTAGATCGTAGAACAAAAATTTCTAATATAGGAACACATGATATCCGATACGGGAACAATGTTGTATAATAGTAGAACAAATAGAGTTGCATAAAAAAATTGTCACCTCGGCCTAATGGAACGACATATGGTTCAATACTGGAACATGCATGTCGGATACATGAACAAATGAGACGAATAATAGAACACGTGAGTTAGAATACAGGAATGGATATGTTTCAATACTGGAACACATATTGTCGAATACCAGAACACATGATTCGAAGGTCAGATACTGGAACACATATTATAGAATAGTGGAACAAATAGAGTTGCATAAAAAATTAAAGAATTTGTCACTTCGGCTTAATGGAATGAGATATGGTTTAATACTGGAACACGCATGTCGAATACAAGAACAAATGAGACGAATAATGGAACACATGAGTTGGAATACTGGAACAGATATGTTTGAATACTAGAACACATATTCTAGAATACCAGAACACATGATTCGAGTATCGTATACTGGAACACATATTGTAGAATAGTGGAACAAAATTTCTAATATAGGAACACACGATATTCGATACGGGAACAAAGTTGTATAATAGTGGAACACATAGAGCTACATGAAAAAAAATTGTCACCTTGGATTAATGGAATGAGATATGGTTTAATACTGGAACACACATGTCGAATACAACAAATGAGATGAATAATGGAACACATGATTTGGAATACTGCAATGGATATGTTTCAATACTGGAACACATATTGTAGAATACCAGAACACATGATTCGAAGGTCAGATACTGGAACACATATTATAGAATAGTAGAACAAAAATTTCTAATATAGGAACACATGATATCTGATATGGGAACAATGTTGTATATTAATAGAACACATGACTCTATTAAGTACCTAATGGTCGGTAGCTCTTGTTTGCTCGGAAAGTTGTATCAAAAGAAATCACATCACCAAATAAATAATAATCAAGCTTCATCCTCCTGTCGGCCCAGAAGATGTTTGCAATCCTCTCTTCACTATCAACCTCAATGTCGTAGTAAAATGATGGGTTGTTGTATGCTTCATTGTGAAAGTAATCTTGCAGAGCAGTGGCCTAACTAGCTATCATTGTATTTTGTCTCCTCTGCCTCAAATGGTTCTTTAAATCTAATTTCTGAAACCCAACACATTCACGTCCACCGGCCACCAATGACATTGCATCGTAAAAACTTCTTAATTGAATTCCAACATCTTGGTTGATCTCTGCTACAGCTCCTTAGACTTATGAAACAATGTAGTTGGATCTAAGAAGGTGTGCATATTCCTGTGGGTGAAGTGTGTGGATATGACCAACATCCCATTTAGTAATCTTGTACACATTGAGCTGGCGATCAAGCTTTAGATTAATATGCGCTTTGCACCCTGTCCTTTCTTCTCTGCGACGCTTCTCGGTTCCTGATCGGTGATTTATCAATTCTTCGCCTGAACCAGTGGCATGCCTTATACTCCCCTTTCGTAAGCCTGGTTTATTGCAGACATATCGCATAAATTGAATCTTTTCATGATCTGTATTCTTGCCCGTAAACTTCTCACATTCGATCCTCGTGGCAAACCCTTTCTGATGAGCATAATCGTTATAGAACTGATGTGCCTCGTGTACAGAGTTAAATTCAAGTTTTTCCCAGTAATCTTGTTTATCAACTTCATTTGAGATCCTGAAAGATAACAAGATTAATAACGTCTCTTCAAAAATAAATAATGCTCAACCAGCATGACAAAAGGAACAACCAAAGAAAATAATCATGATACAGGTAGGGAGAAAAGGAACGACTGGAAAGAGAATAGGAACGACTGGAACGAGAATAGGAACGACTGGAACGGGAATAGGAATGACTGGAACGAGAATAGGAACGACTGGAACGAGAATAGGAATGACTGGAATGAGAATAGGAACGACTGGAAGGAATGAGAAAAAGAAAAGATGACGAAATCATGAATACAAGTATAGCGAGAAAGGGAACAGATCATGATGACAAAAGTAACAATAATCACGTAAAAATGAACAACGATAAGGAAAAAAGGAACTGCAATACAGAACTAACCATCAGATCCACATGAATAGCTTTCCCACCAATGTCGTCTCCAGTGAAATCAGACGTCGCACAGGTGTGATTCAGATCAATTTCAATCCGAACGACATGCGACTCCACATCCAGATATGCGGAAGAGGGATTTGCGGAAGGAGCTGTGTCTTCAACATGATACGAATTATCTTCAACATGACAACTTTCTTCTGATATTCCTTGACAGCCATGTTCTTGAAAACCCATGTCATTTAGATCTACGTCAAACAAACATGTATTCCTGACATAATTTATCTGTTGGACATCTTAGCGTGATGATGTCGTCACATAGGAGGCTTGTCCCTGTAGAGGTCCTTCGGGAGGTGATGATTGCAAAACACCAACTGAATCTTGGCACCGTGAGGACACATCAGCTTATGAACGATGAGCATGTTGAAGGTCGTTTAACTCCATGTCAATCTGGTCCATCCATTCGTCGGCCATGATGTACTAATATGTAGAAAATGACAGTATGATATGAAAAAGCAAACCTTTACCGATGTAACTAGCTATGCTATTAAAGATCACTCTTTTACTCATTGTTTCCTTAACAATATTAACAAAATAGCATTCTTTCAACGAAAGAAAACAACTTTTTAAGAAATAAAAGAGTTTTAAAGGAAACTATTGCATTTTTCCGAGATAAAAGTTGGGGAGAAGCGAACAACGTTTACAAGAATAAAAGAGAAATGTAGTTAATGTAAAATAGTTTCCTTTCAGAGAAATAAACAAAATTGTTTCATTTTTCCGAGAAAAAAGTTGGGGAGAAGCGAACAAAGTTTATAAGAATAAAAGAGTTTCCTTTCATTGAAAAAAGTCCATCACTTAGAGAAATGCAGTTAATGTAGAGGCAAAATATATGATTTGGCAATCTCACTTATATGCAGAATGTCATAACAACAACAAAATCAACAACGATCCCGGTTGAGGCGTCAAACTCTGCTTGAGCGTTAAAATAACCAACAGCAACCACGATGAGCGTTAAAATAACCAACAACAACCACGATCGATAAAGATTTTTCTCACCGCTGCCGTTGAGAGCCAACATCGATCTTAGTCTGGTGTAGGCGATGAAGGCCTTTTGAGCCTTAAGAAAACCAACAACAACCACGATCGCTCAAGATATTTAGACAACCAACAACAACCACGATTACTCAAGATTTTTCTCTCCGTCGGGCCTTAAGACAACGAACAGCAACCACGATCTCAAGATTTTTCTCACCACCGGGCCTTAAGACAACCAACAACAACCACGATCGCACAAGATTTTTCTCGCCGTTGTCGTATCGCTCCCGCCGATGAAGATGGATAAAGTGATCTAGGTTTTGGAAAGAAAGGGAAAATGAGAGAAATGAGAGCGAGCAAGAGCGGGAGATGAGATGACAGCGACGGAAACTATGTTCGTATGGGTTGTCTCCATGCATGGGAGAGAGAGGGTTGTTAGAATATTGCCAAATCTTGGCGCCAAAAATAAAATTTCGCCAACCCGGAAATGCTCCTGGATTTGATCTAACCGTCCGTGAAAAAGTGACCTTTTTGTGTGGCCAGGATGGAGTTCAGGACGTCCTGAGAAAACACCCGCTCAGGACTGGATCTTTTCACGGTTGGGGAGAGAGCAAAGCGGGGTGGGTCGAGTTGACAGGGATGGGGTGGATGAAGGCGATGGCTGTGGTGTGGTCCTGGTGTCTGTGAGTGAGTGATAGATAGAGAGAAGGAGGCACACAAGTGAGTCAAGTGACACGCACTAGTCACAAGCACAAGCCCATATCAGCATACATGGCAGAGCCTTTTCTGCCCCAGTCAAGATGGCACTTGATTGCTATGGACGGGTTTGTCATGTTGCTAAGAATCGCATAAACTAGGAAGAACATTTGACTCAGATGGGGGGCATAATCTGGTGATATGTTCAGGTGAAGAAAGGCAGAGGGGATCAAGGAGGAGTGAGTTGCGAGTTAGAATGATGAAGAGATGATCATGATATTGCTATTATGATTATCGTCCCATCAACAAG
This sequence comes from Alisma plantago-aquatica, assembly GCA_963693085.1. Taxonomy (NCBI): domain Eukaryota; kingdom Viridiplantae; phylum Streptophyta; class Magnoliopsida; order Alismatales; family Alismataceae; genus Alisma; species Alisma plantago-aquatica. The sequence goes on along the minus strand of OY856410.1, from coordinate 1,039,481,080 downwards.
GAGCCGCTCTCTCTCTAGGGTTTAGCTCCTGCTTCTCTCTAGTTTCCCCTGGCGGCCACCGCTAGGGGGAGGGAGCGCCGCTCCGGTGCCTTCCTCCCCCTGGCCAAATATGCTTGTTGAAGGGGGAGATGCGGTGTTGGGGCTGCTCGCGGCAAGTTTGAGGCAGTGATATGTTGCACTGTGCCGAAGCCAGGGCGCGGGTTGAGGTAAGCTATATCGATTATGTCGACTCCTTCCCGTTCATGAGTGACGGAAAGAGAGGTGCCGTCTCCTGCTGGTCTGGCCTCGTGTGCGGTGACTCATCACAAGTGTAGTAAGGGAGTCTCGACTTCCCTCTCTGACCCCTGTCTCTCCTTACCCCGAGCTAGTTTCCTGGTTTCATCCTGAGCTACGACGCCCCACGACATCGTCCGGTTTGCTTCGGAGATCCTTGTGGTAGCCGAGCTTGCTGGCGGGTTTGGGCGCCTCCTGTCCGGAGACAGTGCTCCCTGGTTGGCGGCGTCCTCCCTGCTGAGAAGGTGTGTCTGCCCTATGTCCGGCTTGTCGTTCGGCGGTGCTCCTCCCATCATGCATTGGCAATCTCTGCTGCCGCGGTATGGGTAGCCCTCAAGTTGTCGGGCTTCTTCAGCAAACGGAGGCACCGCTTGCGATGGGGTGCTCCTCGCCCTCTGCCCGGCTCAGGGTGGTAGTGGTCAGGGTTTAACATCCGTTCCTGCTCTGTCGGCGGATGATCTAAGGCCACTGGTGATGCGCGGGCTGGGTCTAAGGAGCAATTCTCTTCTTCTTCCTGGCTCTCTTGTGCAGCGTGAAGGAACACCCCTCGTGGTGTTTGAGGATATGCTACTGCTAGTTAGTAGCGTGAGATCTCTAGGCATCCTTTGTTGATGCTTCCGTCCAGGTGCTTGGAGGTTCTCTCTGGAGTCGGCCTCTGGATGCTTGAAGATCGCGTGGTTGCTGGGTTAAGAGTGGAGGAGTTTCCTCCTCATCCTCCTTTACTCCTTCTACTGTTGTGTATAGGAATGCCTTCCGGGTATTCGACGCTTTACTGCTGTGCAAACAGAAGCTCTGGTTCCTGACGGCATGTCCCTGATGCTTCCAGCATCCACGACAGGGGAAGGTCATTTGGGGCTCGTGTTTCCCTGTGTTGCTGTTGCGAGGTAGAACACCCTCAAGGTGTTCAACTCGATGTCCCTCGGAGCTCGCTCCTGGGTGAATCAAGAGCTGGAGCATTTGGTTAGTCTCCTTGGTGTAGCAGAGATGCGCAGGGTCTGTTATCTGGTGATTGTTGATTAATGAAGAGGGGTTGGTCATCTACCTAGATTTCACATCTTTAGGGAATGAATCAAACGCCAGTGGAGGAAAGGCAGCGCCAGCTCAAGGACATTTATTGATGGTTAGTTTTTTGACGGATTATGTTGCTTTCTCTTTTGCATCTCGGTGGTCATCTTGGTGTCTTTCTGACATGGGTCCATCCCAGGTACTGGATGAAGTGCCTTAGTGCACAGTAGTACGGGGTCCCTTGTTGGATGCTTGCTCATCCATATAGTGACCTGAAGATTTTGAAGGTTTGGTGGCGGAAGATGATCCATGTCTCTTCTTGAAGATAACGGCTGCTTCAGTTCTATGTTCCGCTTTCAGACTTCCAGGATGGCACATCTTGAAGGTGTTTTTATTGTTAGTGTTGTGTTGGTTGCTGCCCCATAGCAATTGTTTGGGGCCTTTGTCTTTTGAAGCAGACGCAGATTTCTTTTCCTCTTCCTTTATGGAGGTCTTTTTTAAAATCTTATTGTTTTTTGTTTAGGATGTTTCATCCCTGCTGGTTAAGGGGCGCAATGTTTTGTACCCAAAGTTTTGGTAATATCATAGCAATAGAATTTTTGACCGACTAAAAAAAAAAAACAAACCAATGAAATCTATTAGACATAACAAAACTCGTCAGAATCCATACATAATAGTACAAGAGGGGCCCTCTTCTGGATGGAGAAGAAGCAGAAGGAAATCCATACATTGTCATAAAATTTGTGCAGCAGTTAGTAGCTTTGAATGTTTGGCATGGGCGAGTTTGACGAAAGGAAAAAAGGCATTAATTGGTTGATTATAAGATGAAAAAAAACAACACAGTGACCACAACATCACCGACCTCATTTCTACAGATTTGATTTGTTGTGAAACTCTCTTTCCCAAGCTCGCACCACATGCATGGCACCAGCACAAGGCAACCAAAAAAAACAAAGAAAATTAAGAGCGGGCGTCTTGACTCTTGACCCTTTTATCTCTCTGTTTGTAAGACACTATCCAACAACTTCACGATCCGTAGGCCACCAGATCTGCGGGTCCCGGTTTTAGAAGGAGTATGCTAATCCTTATGGCATCTAATGTCATGTACTGTTCGCAAAGGAGTAGCCTACTCCCTCCTAAGGTGGGTGCAGCAGATCCGCACTCATCCGTAGAGCTTTCTTGCCCATCCTTGACAATTAAGGCAAGAAGCGAAGGGTCCCCCAGGGCATGTTTGCTTGGTTGTGGCTCTGTATATGTTGAGTTGACGAGATATACAAATCTCCTTGCCGGCACGCATTAGTAAAACCTCCGTCGTCCACAACTTCAAAAGCCTTAGAACGTCTCCGGCAGCGGCTTGGCTTGTAGGAATGAGCTGAAGAGCACCAGCGACCTCTCCGGCTGTGAGAATGGCGCCTCATGAGACGCGCCTCGGATGGTGGCGAAGGAGAGCATGTTGCCATACACCTGGGTCCATCCTCCCACCTACATGCAATCATTCACAATTGCACACACACACACAGAGTTAGATAAGAGAGAATCCATCAAAACAAGGCGATCACACCACCTACATCTCTGACCAGAATCAATGAAACAACGTTGACGTCTAACGTAATCCCGTAATTCCCAAGTTGCGCAAGTTAAGCAAGTAGGAGTTAGAGGCTTGATTGAGTGAGCGAGTCAGCAGAAGCGGTCACAAAAGAAGATTATTTTGGGCAAGTTGGGAAAACTTGGTAGTTCTGAGACGTGATCTTGGCAACTGACATGCTTTAAATAGCATATACGCCTTCTAACTTAAAAATGTTTCTGCCAATTTAATGACATCTTCTTGGATTACCTGCTTTCCTTGGAACTACACCCTGTAGGGAACCGTCGTCGGCAGCCGCAGTTCAGTGGCGAGCTTGTGGACCAGCGTCCTGCTCCCAGTCAACGGAATGACGGAGTCCTGATCGCCGCTGCCAACATTAAGAAACAAAACCTGAGCTATATGTACCCATAGTAGAGCTGCCAAGCAGTAATGTGATGATTGATGATTTTATGGTGATGGTGCAATTCACAAACTCTTAATTACCTGTACACAAGAACAGGGACACCGGCCTTCACCACCAACCAAAACATGTCAGTCAGGGATTTAGATGTGGATACACATTCATAAGCAACAAGAATCAAATGTACAGTAAAGAAGAGGCTTTTATGGATGACACTACTCTCCCTGCAACCTACCAGTCATCTTGTCGTCCACACCGCTGTAGAACGACTCGTTCGTCGAGTAAGAGAACCCCACGCCCGCCGGTGACTCCAGATACAGCATGTTCGTCACTGCAGCGAAATAAACCAAAAAAGATAAACCGTGATTACAGCCCAGAAAGATTGGATTTTTTATCAAACGCACGCTTTTTTATTCAACTTGTAATGCAAGGGATATACCATGGAAGTGAGAACAATAGGGGAAAAGGAAATGGAAGATGGGAATGTTGCTGCTACGATCACCCGACCAGAAAAAGGAAGAACATTTTTCTTAAAAGACATCGCACCGGCTTTTACATATGCTAATACTGCCGGCCGCGTGCTTTTGGGGTAGTACCAGATTGAACTGGAAACGAAATGGGTAGTGGCTGATGTCGGGCGACGGACGGACGGACATGTTACATACATACATACCTCTGTTCCAGCTGTGCTCGTTCCTCACGAGCACCGTCCCGCTCGGCCGGAATGGGCCGTTCTCGGAGAATGCCCCGACTCCCACGGAAGAGCATCCGGGTCCTGTGGAAAGAAAGCACCATGTCAGATATCGATTTACCCCAATGGCGATCAAAGGGAGACATACAAGAAGTCCCCACTGTGATATCAATTTAGACAAAGAGAATAAGCTGCTGGTGTGTGTCATTACCCCCATTCAGCCACAGCACCAGTGGCTTCGCGGCCGGCTCAAGCTCAGCCTCCGCCAAGTAGTAGAACAGGGCCCTCTGGCCCTTGTCGTCCACGGGGACGTACCCGCCAAACTGCTGGAAGCTCACAGGTGGCTGTCCGGGCAGGTTGAGGATCTTGTCTGCAACTGAAGGGAGAAGGGGACGATGCTTCTCCACCGGGGCCTCACCTGCGGATAGAGAAGAAGCCCCCAGAAGTAAGACAAGTGCGACGGCGGCCAAGGTGGAAGCTTTCCTCAACAGAGGTCCCATCTTCCTGCCTCTTTCACTGGGTAAGAAGTGGCTAGGATTGTGGAAATGAGACCGGGCTTAGAAGGATGAATGGAGATGGGATGAAGGGGACAGGGAAGAGACGGAGAGTTTGGGAGGGAGTGAAGGAGGCGTTAGTGCTGTGGCTTCGCTAGCTTGTTGGAGTGCTCCACTGGAATCATTGCCATTCTCTCTATATATAAACACAAAATGGTGAGACTCGGAAGTCAGGATTATCATGCACACGCCCAGGCAAACGGCAAGCCCCACACACGCATTACATTTACATTACACGCTTTCCATTCATCCCCTTCTTCACTCTTTTTCCTCGCCAGAAAGACTCCGTTTTTTCTATTTTCCAAACTTTCAAGCTGGGCCCACTCAAACCCAAACCAAACGGTTGTTTGGTTGGTTGCTCTATGCCTGGCCAAAGCAGTCTCCCTCTCTTGCCCCCACACGCTCTCCTGCTGCTAAGCCAGCTCGCTGACTAAGCAGACTCTCTCTCTCTCTCTCTCGAGCAAGCGGCAGCTGAACTCGCTCCTCTCTTTACACCTTGATTCTCTCTCTCTCTCTCTCTCTCTCTCTCTCTCTCTCTCTCTCTCTCTCTCTCTCTCTCTCTCTCTCTCTCTCTCTCTCTCTCTCTCTCTCTCTCTCTCTCTCTCTCTCTCTCTCTCTCTCTCTTCACACCTTGATTTGAAGGGTGGTAGACATGTCAAAATGAGTCAAAATTACATACGCTCGTGGGATGATCCATTTAAGTTGAGTTTGAGTCATAAAATTTACCACCCGCCGGAAAAAACTCAAATCCGTACCCACCCGTTTACTTAGCGGGTTTCATGGGCAATCCACGGGCACCCGTGGGTGACCCGCTTAATTACATTAGTTTTTTGCATCCATGCGGCTTAGTAGTAATGTAAAAATATTAAATCAGTCATATACTCATATCACAATTGCATATTACAAATTCAAATTAACAAAGCACAATAAAGGAGACTCCAAAACCGGATTGTGAAACAAAAGCAAATCAAGTGGGAACATAAGTCTAGCAACGATTGCTAGACTTAAGTTTCAGTCTGACTAGAACTGACTTAAATTCCTGTCTTTGTTTTAGTTTCCAAGATCTATCATTCGTCTCATTTGGATGCCACAATTCATACTAGATATTGTTGTATTTTTTGACTAATGTATGAACGTCAAAGTTTGTAGTACACTACTGTTCCAACATTTATGTGATTCAAAAACTTAATTCAGCCAGTCGGGCTCTTCTTTAATAGACATGTTGCAGCCCTATTCACAGGTGCATTGCATTTTGATACTCTTCTTGTAACACGTTTTTGGATATAGATGATTGCTTTGTGTCATATCTTATATAAACAAACACTAGCAATATATATTTTAAAAAATTTAAGTGGGCATTCGCGGGCAACCCGCAACCCGCTGGGTCGGGTTTGGATTTGTCTTTGTTCCACCCGTTTAGAACTACATCTTTTTGACCCGTACCCGCAAACCCAAACCCGCAACGACCCAACCCACCCACCCGTTTGACAGGTCTAGGGGCGCAAGTGCTATCGTAGTTTTGAACCACTCCAAAGAAAGAAAGAAAAAACTCGTTGTAGTCGATTCTCGTATTAAAGGATACAAATTTATGGAACAATATCTACATGGAGAATGAAATACTTACCTTTCCCCATACGTATCATGAGTTAGACCTCTTTTCGCTCAATCACAACAAAAACAAAAAATTAACTCTAGCCCACTTATTTAGTCCGGGATACATATGATAGGCAAGACAAGGAGATCTAGAGAGAGAGAGAGAGAATGTACCGTATTAGCTATACTAGTAAATACACGTGCGGTGCACATGAGCGAGATAGTTATGTAGGTATTTAACATGTAAGGCACAATTAAAAAAGATATATAATATTAGTGAACTTACAACTTTGCTTTCCATTTAAAGGCATGTTAATTCATTGATTAAGAATTAAAAGACACATAAAAATAGACAGACACAATATATATATATATATATATATATATATATATATATTCATATGTGTATGTACATTTTGATGATTGGTACCTTTTGGTAAGGAGGATCACTTTGCACTCATCCCTTTGAGGGAAGCCCATGATATATCACATGTATAGAATATTACTAAAAATCACCTTTACAAATAAAAGCAAGAGAAAAATAAATGATATCTAAAACTTGTTCTTCCAATCCAACATTGTCTTTTAATGTAGTTATCTATTATGTTTCTATGGTGCAACACTTTCTTAAGGTCACAGTTGTTTTTGCTCCATAATAGATTGCATATGAAAATTGTATATTTGGTTGGGCATCATATTTATAGTCACAAAGACATCAAAATAAGATAAATTTTTCGTGCCTAATGATGATGGACCTCTCACAAGGATGAAGAAAAAAAAAGTATTAGAAACTCTCAAACAAAGAGATATTATTTTTAAAGTAAAACTAAGAATGAAGAAAACATATTGAAGACACGTCACAAGTAAAGCCTTCAGTTAGGAACATTGAATACAAGGGTTATCATACAGTGGACGGGAAAGAACCTCAATGTGTGTGAGGACCAATATAGAAGGAAAATCCTTAAGGTGTGGTATAGAATGTTGACTTAGCATACGTTCTTGTATCACTACTACAGAACCTACCTTTAGTGTCGGTTATTTAAAGCCTTTAGTGTCGGTTTCTAAGCGACACCTATGTGGGCGACACTAAAAGTCCACCCATTAGGCGTCGGTTCCAAAACCGACGCCCAAACTCTTCGCGCGTAATACACATAAGTAATACTAAAGACACGATCAATTGCCATCATAAGGATAATATGTAATGTATATGCCTTAATAAGTCCAATTGTTAGGGAAAAAGTTAAGTAATAAAAAAATTTATTGGAGTCGTATAGGCCTATAAAAAATAATCCAATTGATAGTCTCAAATAATGAAGTCGGAAACTAATACAGAAAGGGTGACAATTTTGATCGGTTACTAATAATCAAATGTTAATTGAAAATAATAAGGTAAACCTACAAAATTGAGATAGTGTATAATATTTAATAAATCAATACTAACATGACATATAACTTTTATAATGATTTTTATTGTTGTAAACAGTTAATGTTGAGACTAAATAGTCATCTTAAGTTATGAGTTCATATAATATACATATTATGATACCAAATATGTTCATTCTTTTCTATTAGAACATGTCAAGTTCCTTTAGATAGAAACAATGTAGAAATAAATAATGATATTTATTAATGAGTTGATTAGCATTGAGAAAGTGAACAAATCAAGTCTAATATCTGATTTCTTTTAGAAGTAAAAAAAATTATTATATTTAAAGAGTACTTACTTTATTTGATTTCTGTAAACATATATGATATATGTGTGAGATATTAAATTTTAAGTATAGGAGGAGAATGAGAATATCATTATGCTTGGTTTAGTAATATGGTGAAAAAAATCTATTGGATAGAGGGTAGTAACGGGTATGATTAATGTACATTCTTGCCTCTTATCATTTGATTTGTGATATGTCAGTGGGAAATATAATATATACAATATTTAACAAACTTATTCTGGTACCATCATTTCTCTTCCTCCCTCAAATAAAACTTCACACATTATAAATTAGAGGATCAAACCCTCATCCCTTCTTCCATTATTTCTTCATAAATCTCTTGTGTCCCTTTTTATATCAAACATACAATTAACAAACCAAAGTCATATTCTTAAGTTAGGCGTGAAATCGAACATAGGTGTCTCCTCTGTAATGCAAAAAAAGTAATAGTATATATATGAATATATATATATATGAATATATATATATATCTTCTTAAAAGATGATTATACATTGAGATAAGACATTTTTTTTATCATAAGCATGTTTTCTTAGCACAGTTGCTTCACATTTTTCACAGGAGAGTTTCCCTTTTACATTACAAAAAGTCGATGCCATGTAGTTTGAGGACACATCCCAGAGGAACACAAATGGATCATAATGGGCTTCATATTGAAACAATTAACCTGCTTAGTTTTTCCATGTGCTTGCGCAATTTATGTAAAATGTGTGATATCTTACATTTTTCAGATTACGATTCTAGGATATACAAACCAAACAAGTTTCCAAACATACATCATATACGAATGCTATTTAAGTAGATGAAAGCTATGTTCTTCTAATAAGAAAAAAAATAGAAAAATAGAGTAAAATATTATAAATATTGACACATTGCATATGTATGCATCCATGTGCATCTAAAAAATAGTTTTTTGGCCATAATGAGCCTTCATTTCAAACAAGAAGGGTGATTAATTATGGAGTGCATCCTTATTGGATTACATTTCCCTTGTAGTATAAATTCTCATAGATCACAATCATCATGCTTTATCTTGGTGGTATACTGCATACAAGGTTGACTATAGAGGCATCATCCATCTTTACTTCAAAATGGTATTAGAAATATCATGGTAGTTGTTGTGGTACTTAACAATTTTCAAGGAGTGTAAGATTGAAATCATCAAATAAGTGCACTACTAAATCCATAAGATGGGTCTCTATAACTATGATGGTCTTAGATAATGCATACATGAGATAATATTATGTTATGTATGCTATTGAAGGACAATTGTGAGAAGAGAGACTAAGGACCTACCATACAACAACATCTCGTATGGGATAAGATTGAATTGGTTAGGTCATCCATTGTTAATGACTCAAACATTTTATCGTAAATTTGTTGGTTGAGTGGGTAGGTCATCAGACTAATGATCCCCATCAATCAAAAATGTGTTTTAGTCCCATCTAATTGCCAAACCTTGTTGAATGTGGGATCAACAGGTTTCTCCAGGGGCACGTCTGATTAGTGGGCGTTTTAGAGTTCTCCTATTTTGACCATCTTGTATTACTAAAATGTAGCATTCTCAAAATCTAGTAAAATTAGCTTTTATGTTTGATATGATGGATTTGATCAGTATGTGATTTATTTTTTTCATGATTTACCATCAAGCCAAAGTTTAATTTTGTCATCTTGAATTTTTTTGATGGAAATCAAATGTGGGACTCCCATTTTGTACAAAAATCATAGAGTTATCTCTATTTAACTAACATCACAAACCAAGTATAAAGTATGTACAAATATATTCTGAAATTCAATACCTAAAATCATGGGTAACCAAACATGCCTTGCATGGGTTTTCTTAGATCTCATAAAACCCAACATGCATTATTTGAATATAATAAAGGCAAATAATTTTGCAAATCCTTTCAATTGTGACTATATTTCATACATCTTGTGCATGCTTGGCCACTTCCAAACCCGAGTAAAGGTGGAGGGTTATTAATAGGTTGAAAACCAATCATAAAGTTTAACGATTGTTTTTATGACACATACTGATATCATAAATTTATTGGAGCGTCACTACCCAAATACCATGATAAATATACAAGGGATAGAAACACAATAAATTTCAATAGTTTTGTAGGTCAAGAAAAGGTTTTTACACCTTGGATATGTGTTTATAGAGAAGATAGATAGTTATCATCTTGATTCCTATAAAAGTTGGATCGAAATTTGATTTCACTTTCAATACTTAATAGACACTCCTACATAAATGTAGACTACAAAACCAAAGTAGAAGGAAAATTACACATAGGATGAACAAAGCCAAGAAGCCCATGCTACAGAACTGGATGGACAGAAAGCCCGTGTATATCTACCAAATATGGGGTTGTGTTGTATTTAATCTTTTTCTTAGGAACATCAATTTTTTTGGAGGTGGGTTTTTGGGTAGATGTATTATCAAAATTGATTGGAACATAACTTGAACGCAAAGTTGGAACATCATATTTGACTCCTCAAGTATGTTGCATCCAAACTCATTCCCGTAAATGAGAGTCTGTTGTGTGTGCCTTGACAACCACAACAAATGGATCACAGACGTTAACTGGTAGGGATAAATTATGAAAAATATGTAAGACATGATCTCATACAGTGACTCCTCCCCACTCCCATTTAGAAGAAACAAAAGTGACACAGGCCACAACCACCCACTACAAGACCATGTAAAATGAAAACAAAAAATAAAACACCTAAATAGCAGATAACAAATTACAAACATGACTGCATGTCACCATGGGATGAAATTAACCTTACCTTAAGTAGGCCGCATTAACCCATCGAAGTCTGTTATATCAAGCTTTAGAACAATGACTATCCAACGGTTATCACGCTGTCAGCTTCAAGATCATTTTCAGTGAAGTTTCATGGATTCACCACTGAATGCGTCTATAGGACTCATGGTTGCTGCTGATATACAAATTTGACAAATCGGCTATCATGTTCTGGGTGGAGATCAAGTGTATGGTAAGATCATTTATTGTCAAGTCGGCCGACGGATAGCAACATAATGATCGTTGAAGAATGAATCATCCCAGAAAAATCTCAATTCGAGGAAGAAAACATAAAGGGAGTGACCTTGGAAAGAATCGATCTACTCAGACTTCCTACAGTTGTAAAACATATCTCGACTAAAAGTTACATGTACCAGCAATACACAATGTTTTATAATGATTTTCTCCATGTAGCAGCAACAACCCAACATGCAATGCCCCATAATTGGTTGACACGAGTTCTGCTAGCCAAGCAAAATAATAATCCGTACGATTCTAAACATTCTTGGATGATAACTGTTGTCTATCAATCAAAAGACTCACACACCGGATGCATTGTCAACTATGATTTTTGTCCATATTTGCACTTGATAGGATGCTAGAGCTATCGTGGAAAGCTATTGGTATAGCTGTTTCATGTGTTAAACCCTAAAACCGAAACCAACTTCAGCACGCATGTGTGTGATAACAAGAAACACCCAAGTTCCTCATATCGACCTAGTTGGCACACCCGCCTTCTTGTCATCGAGCAAGTGGAGAAGTTTGCATTATTATGATATTTGTTGGCAGAAATTAAGTTAAGGATTATGAATCTACGCAATCGGCAGACTCTATTATAGTATTTTTATAATAAGTTTATAAAACCATGGTGTATTTTTTCCTTCGGCTTCATGCCAAGCATCTTCATTGCCTTTCTTTCTCCCCAACTTCACAATGAACGTGTAACAAAAAAGAGAGCAACTGGTTGTTTAATTTGTAAAACACAGCGCATTCATTGAATGAAATAGGTAGAAACAGAGTCTACATGGTCCTAAAGTTAGTGCTCGGACGTTTTCCTCCTTCAGTCGTTAAACAACCACCAATGACAGAATTCAAAACAGCCTAGCAATCTGAACGACGACAGGTCTTGAGGATGGGTTGTACTGTACGAAAGGAATAGCGACAAGTTTTGGGGCCTGGAGTTGACGAGTTAGACTGTACGATCGGCGGAGTGGGCAAGCCACAGTTAAATAGAATGACAGGAGATTGGGTAAAGAAGGTAAGGAGAGTCCAACGTTTGCAGAAATTAATATGCTGGATAGAGACTATTGTTATGAGCAGAATAACGAGTGGGTAGGGACATTAATGAAGAGTCCAGAGTTTCCAGGATATCAAGATGATGGAAATGAGTAGTGGTGTTTAGATTGATAGAATAGTAGATATACTGCTACATCTAAGGGGTGGCAACATAAGTAGTCAATAGAAAAGAAATTTTAGAGAATATACGAAGAGGACATTGAAATTCCTTGATTTCTTTAAAAATTCAACTATACACACCCTCGACACAATTTTGAGGAGAAATGGTGAGGGTGGAGTTTCTTCATCTCTTATTATCCATCTTAGATCATGAAAGTTTGCATTTGTTAATAAACGCTATGGAGTTCAATGGGAAACCTCAGTGTGATTCTTTATGTACAAGACACATATCATGTCAAACTAGAATGCAATTGATCCTGGTGGTCAAACTATAGTTCAATGGAGATACCCCTCTGATTTACCCAAAAATTCACAATATATCCTTCAATCATAACTACATTTGTCCTTGATCCATACCTAAGTGTGTGAATCTCATTGAGTCATAAAATGTATTCATATGCTTGTTCTCTGAGTGGTTGTTTGGAGACTACCATAGGAGGTTTGACATTAGACCAAGTAAGCTATTAAAATATACTTGTCAAAACTATGTGTAAGTTACACATCATTTATAGTGCCTAGAAGGTGTTGGCTGAAATTTAGACATGGAGGTGATACCATAGGTTGCATCTTACAAAACCATTCTTGCAAAACTCTACTCATTGTTGTAACTTAAACATACTTTCAAGTTTACTCCAAAGAGCATAAACATCATTCACTAACAATTAGTTAAATATTTGTACGAGGCATTCTTTTACTGTGTCCATATACACATCGTCATTTATGTGAGAGAGATGAGAGAAAGAGAGGAGTGAGGGGGATGATTCTACATTATCAGGGAAAAATCCTGGGTGCATAGAAGAAATTCATACCCAGTTGTCATGGTTTAGTATTATCCCACACATAATATATTATTTTTTGATAGCATAGTAGTTTGTGATTCTAATGCTTCGCTTTAATCTTCCAGGATGGTTGACATAGCTAGTATTTTTCATTCACACTATGCATGTGGTATATACTCTGTATACATCAATTTCTTATGATTAAAACATTTTAGACTTGGAATAGTGGATGGGAGGACCACTCTTGTTTGCACAATTCTTGTTTGCATTTGACACAATAATAACTTCTCTTAGAGAACTGCTTTGAAATATCGATTGTGTTGATTTAGAAGTAGGGAGAGGGATGAGATAGTTGATGTTTGTGAGCTAATAATAACTTATTCCTTATTGTATAAGTATATGATGTTGGCACTTGATGATGTGGAAGCACTAGAAAGAAGTATAGAGCTTTAGTGTAATGGAACATAATCCAACTATGTGTATTTCCAACTTTAGCACATCAATTTATACAGATATTTTCTCACGTTGTTTGAATTTGTGATCTTGACACATCATTTTAATTTAATGGAATGATCAAGGATGACAACCACTATATGCATCCTCTGATTTTGTATTTATCCTTAGTACACCATGTTATAGTATGCTAATTTGAAATTATCTATAAGAAAGGAAAAGAATATAAGTGATAGTTTTTGCGTCTACGTAATGATTTTTGTTTATATCTCATCATTTTTACGTCATGGAAGTCAAAGCTATTCTCTATGTCTAGCATGATATTGTTTTCTCCTAAGTACATATTGTGACGCTTGATGTGAGTATGGAAAAAACAAATGAACATGAGGAAAATATTCACATTTCATGCAAAAAAACCTAATTATCCGATAGCTCATTTTAATCTAAAATCATACACAGTTGTAGAGTTAGATTATTGATTGGTCATTGCTCAAAATAAATATTTAGATACATCTAGAAAAGATATGTGTATCTATAGTTTCATTATGATTTGGAATCAAGAGAAGAAAAAAAAAATCAATCGCAAATGTGGTGCCTTGGTATTTATTCCATGCATTTTAGTTTTCTATGCCAGTGATAATTCAAAAATAAAAAGACTAGCGAAGAGGATGGCCACAAAAAAATTATAGACTTAAAGAGAGGGAGGAGGTTGTGTGGTATGTGTCCGTGTGTGTTTGTTGTGTGGATGTGTGTGTATGAGAGAGAGAGAGAGAGAGAGAGGAGAGTGATAGAGAGAGAAGTTGGAGTTGCCACAATTTAGAACAAAAATGTCGACTTCAAAATTAAAAGGTGATGATGTGGTGACATTTGAAAAGATCAATATGCATGTTTCAACAAGATTCAGTTTATATTAAAAGTTAAGAAAAATATAATAATTTCTAGCATATATGAAGAAAAAATTTGTGAGAAATATGGAAAAAGGAGAGAAAGAATATCATAAATATTAATATGTAGTTGTGAAAGGTACTGATAACACCCAAATTTAGGTATTTATGCTAAGTATTTATTTATTGGTTTGTGTCATTATTGCCATAATATGCCCATAATAACCCTAAATTCTTATCTTTTAGTAATTTATATCTATTCATAGATAAATTTGCTCAACTAGCCAATTTTGAGACTTATAGGCACCGAACCTAAAAAGACATCTATTCTCCAAGATTTCTCCCCAACACCTAGTTTTTCCAGCAACTAGGCCTCCATTCATCGCGAGTACGGGGGACTAATCAAGCACTATGTGCACCAGCTTAGGGGACGGTGGTCCCGCTAACCGACTAGCGGGCCCAAGAAACTTTTGATATATTAGACCCTATTTTTGATGGTCAATCCTTTATCAAAATGCATCATCGCCAATTAAAAGATTCATCGATGCAACCCCCTCAACCACCAGTAATAGCCCCCCCCCCCCAAGGGTGGGTTTGGTCCATGATGTCACGACCGCGACCAAGAAAATAGTGCCACGACCATGGCCAAGATTTCGTGTCGACCGACACTCAGCACGACGGGGCTGAGGCCAAGGCCGCGACCACGGTACACCAACATGACCACGACCACGAGGTCTGCCTCGACTGTGGCACGACCGCGACTGCGGGGTCTACCTCAACTGCGGGGTCTTCCTCGACCTCGACCCCAGCACGACCGTGCCCAACTTGGCACGGTCAGGCCGAGACCAGGGCCGCGATCGAGGAAGGTGTCACGACCATCCTCCACTTTTGCCTATAAATATCCACCTCTCACGACCTGGAGAGAGGTTCTGAATTTTTGGAGGTCTCGTTCCGCAGTCCCGACCCATTTTGATTCCTAAAGCCCCGTTGGAGTGTTCTGAGGTCCAAAAAGGCTGAAGTGCTCATCATATATCCATCCCTCCAGTTTGCTTCAATCTACTATCATTTTCCACCACCATTCACCCATATCCTACCATTCCTAGCCATCTTCCACCTCCATACACCCACCAAGCTATTGTTTGGGACGGAACCAAAGAGAAAGGAGGCCAAAGAGTCTAAAAGACCAAGGAGGATGACCCAAAGACGAGATCCGGCTTATATAGAGGCTAAAGAGCGAGAGCCACCTCTCCTCTATGGGCTAAATCTCTTCTTCTTCTCCTTTCTTCTACTGTTCTCCTTTATTTCTGTACAAATGACGTTCTTCCATATTTGTTCGGTGCCAACTATCCTTGTACATGACTAGTTGAGCTCCTTCTTGGCTATGTAGCCCATTTTGGGCATGTTTATGTACTTTTTCTTAAGCAAGTAATTTTATTCTAGATCTAGTACATTTTCTGTTCTATCTTCTCTTTCCGGTTATGATTGCTAGTTTGGTTTATCTCTTTCTTGCTTGAACTTCTATTTCTGCCCATATTGAGAGATTCGTTGTCGAAATATATAAGAGAAGGTAGTTTGGATCAAAATCTAAAAAGAGGATGGTTCAAGGCAATCTGTACAGAACCGTAGACCTGGGCATGAACGAGCCCAGCCCGACACGGTCGGGTCCACTATTTGGTTCTGCCCAGATCACACATGTTCCTAGCACCTCAAAACATTCTAGACCTGAGAGGGTATCTAGAATATTCTAAGGTGTTGATTTGTCATCCTCAAGAGAGGTTTCACACCATTGATGGGTTTTAGTCACGTTGCACCAAAGCGAGTTGGATGACCCCACATGAACAGATACCACAGCATGTACTATGTTTGGATGTAGATTGCTTGCTGATGTATTTGAGGGTTGTCTACGCCCGAGAACGGGTGCATAGATTGTCCAACTTGTGGTTACATAGCCAAGAACTCCTTCTCTCTGATTAGTAGAATCATATAGACTATGTTTTGTTTTGTTTTCTTTATTTTGTTTTACTTCATGACAACCTGCTAGATTAGTTATAGCTCCATACTTTTATCGACTTTCAGATTGGCTTATCTGACTTAAGAGAGAGATCTTAAGCATCATAAACGTCCCCACGTCCATCACTACTACAAAACTTGTTAAAGCCAAAGGACAAATCCCTGACCAATATCTATGAATCCCTGACTAGAATATGGTAGTCAGGGCCAATCCCTGACCAACATACCCTCGCCAAAAGCTTGGTGACCAATAGAGATTGGCTAGGAACTATCCCTGACCAATATAGAAAGAAGCCTTGAGCATGAGATACAAGGTGGAAGTTAATTCTTTTGTCTAAAGTCTTAGTATTTTTCTGCCTTCTTAAAATCCCAATGATCTCAACTTTGGAGGAATAAAATTTGCATCTCCTTAATTTATAAAAACACATGTTCATTGAGTTTCAAATCTTTTATGTTTGGATACATATAACTTCCAAAATTAGTATACATGAGACATTATTCATCATTCATCACATGACAAGAAAATAAAATTTAACGCAACATGCATTCAATTTATAATTGTAATATTTACACTCAAAACACATGATTGGGACATCATGTTTGTCTAATAAAGTAAGGCATATCATACAAAATCACTTTGGCATAATAACATCATACATTATATACAATATCATATTGCTTAACACTCATTTTGCAACAAAAATAAACTTTTTCTGCACGAGCAAGTTTACTTAATAGGCTTTCCTAACTTTTGCTACGTCTTTCTCGAAGCTTTCTCCATTATTTATGTAACTTCTTCTTTGTAGATTGTTGTTGACGTCCTGCAATACAAAATCACATATATCAACTTTATGAAATTTTTAAGAAATAATATATTGCAATGAATCTCTAGCACCGGTTATACAAGTAGAGAAAAATTTACCTATAGATGCATAGTCTGTGTAAGCAGGACTTTTATTTTGCACTATAGTTAAAGTCCATTGTGTGTGACCTGTAATGTACCAAATGCTCACATATACATGAGCATCGAAATTATATTGGTCCCATATGGAGCTTTAAGCACCTATACAAAATATATGTAAACACAATATAAAATAATAATGCATAGAAGACAAATAAGAACTACGTTGTTTCTCAGTATGAACTCTTGATGATGGGAAAGGGAATCTAGAACATCATTATCGTAATTGACACTAATAAAATATTAAGAGAAACGCAATGATAGGTACTTCTACTAGTAAAACGATGATACGAAATAGAATTTTTTTTATTGATAATGTTGCTCTTTCTATTATATATCGTCACTTGCTCAAGAAAATATCTTATTCGGATTTCCAGTTTTCACAAAAGATAGAGTCCATTGCTTGTTATTTTCCCAATCGTGCACGATCTTGTC
Source organism: Alisma plantago-aquatica (assembly GCA_963693085.1). Taxonomy (NCBI): domain Eukaryota; kingdom Viridiplantae; phylum Streptophyta; class Magnoliopsida; order Alismatales; family Alismataceae; genus Alisma; species Alisma plantago-aquatica. Next base: position 1,039,463,458 of record OY856410.1, on the reverse strand, counting down.
GTTTCATTCTGGCACATCTACTCACCGGATCTGCATAGAACAACAACGTATGAGATCCTTATAGTATAAAGAATGATGTCATGGGAAAAAATGATATGAGTACGAGAGGTCGCCGCGGTATCATGCGCCGATGTGTGGTTCTTCCACTGTAGATAAGCGATAAGCGAGATAGAGACTAAGAGGCAGAACTGAGAGAGTGATATAAGAAAATAACAAGTAAATAGAAGTGAGTCGGGAAGAAGGGCTGACCTAAGAGGAGATTAGCAGCAGGTAAAACAAACACAAACTACCGGAGGAGGAGGATCGACGACCGGAGGTACAGGGAGGGCGGCAGCAAGATGCGATACTCTAAATGCCATCGTAAGGGAGAACTTTCTCGCGTGCAGGGGAGAAGAAAGGGCGTGAGAGCGGAACCGTCGGCTGGTGGAAGTGCGGCGCCTGGGAGAAAAGGTAGATTAGGTTTACAGGAAAAGATAGCTATATATATATTTTTAAGGGGTCATTGGTCAGGGCTTCGGTTTTTATTAGTCAAGGATACACCTTGAATATTTTTAGCTAACTGCCCAAGGCCTTTATCCCTGACCATACAGTCTTGACTTTTAAAAGATTTTGTTGTAGTGCATGTATTCGACCCTGTATATCTACTTCGACCCCGTAATAAAGTTGCGGGAATTATTGAAGGTTTCAGATTATAAATTTAAAGTCCGATCACCCTTCTCTCGAGATGCGATCAGGCACATAAGGAAGTAAGGAGGGTGAAAATGGGGTGAGAATGTAAGGTTTTCCAAGAGAGAGTGCAATAGAGTGGTGTATTAGTAATCTAGATGGTTATATATTTTGACAGTGTATGGGTTGGCATATGCCTATTAAAGAAAAATATCTAGACTCTTCACTATATTGTCATAAGTTGTCGGAGAAAAGTGAGAACTTAAGTTCCTTTTGTAGTTTTCTACCATTGATTTCACGAACATCAACAAATTTAATTCCGAAGACTTGGAGCTCCTAAACAAGTAAAACACAATTGTTCACTATTTTAAATGAATATAATACATGTTTTGATCTTACTAACATAGTGTTCATGTCTAATTCTATATTTTGATGTCACTTTCAGCCGTTCTTACCAACATGTATTTCTATGAATTCATAATAGCCACAAAGTGTTTGCACTCACACCTACAACAAACCATCCACATGTCATGTCGTTCTGTTGAGCTATAATTGAAAGACAACGTTCTATTGACTTGATCATTTCAGTTTTATTTATATAACGGGTGTGAGAAAAATCACCAAATTGAGGTTCGTCGTGACTGTGTCATGTAATAAAAAATGAAAGGACAAATTTCATCGGACATAAATTTCACTTCTGATCAAAATATAGGATAAAACTGTTTGAACTGGTTTCAGCTGATAAGGAAACATCATAGAAAAGCATGGAACCGGCGTAAGTCGTCCGAGTGTAATTAAAAACATACATCATATCAATGATGCAATGCAACACACGAAGGTACCCATACGAGCAACTACATTAATTACCGCCCATATCAAGGATGCAATGCAACACACGAAGGTACCCATACGAGCAACATTCTATTGACTTTATCATTTCAGTTTTATTTATAGAATTGGTGTGAGAATAATCACCAAATTGAAGTTCACCATGACACACAGTCACGTAATAAAAAAATAAAACGACAAATTTCGTCGGACACAAATTTCACCTCTGATCAAAATATAGGATAAAACTGTTTGAACTAGTTTCAGCTGGTAAGGATGCAATGCAACATACGAAGGTACACCCATACGAGCAACTACATTAATTACTGCCCATATCAAGGATGCAATGCAACACACGAAGGCATCCATAAGAACAACTACACTAATACGAGCAATGTTATATTGACTTGATCATTCTAGTTTATTTATATAATTAGTGCGAGAAAAATCACCAAATTGAAGTTTGTCGTGAAAGTGTCACGTAATAAAAAATGAAACAACAAATTTCATTGGACACAAATTTCACCTCTGATCAAAATATAAGATAAAACTGTTTGAACTGGTTTCAGCTGGTAAGGAAACGTCACAGAAAAGCATAGAACATGCATTTGTGGTCCGAGTGTAATTAAAAATATGCATCATATCAAGGATGCAATGCAACACACGAAGGTTCACCCATACGAGCAACTTCATTAATTATTGCACATATCAAAGATGCAATGCAACACACGAAGGTACCCATACGACCAACTACACTAATACGAGCAACGTTCTATTGACTTGATCATTCTAGTTTTATTTGTATAATTGGTGCTAGAAAAATCACCAAATTGAAATTCGTCGTAACTGTGTCACGTAATAAAAAAAATGAAACGACAAATTTCATCGGACACAAATTTCACCTCTGAGCAAAATATAGGATAAAACTGTTTGAACTGGTTTCAGCTCATAAGAAAACGTCATATAAAAGCATGGAACCAGCGTAAGTGGTCTGAGTGTCACTAAAAACATGCATCATATCAAGGATGCAATGCAACACACAAAGGTACCTATTAGAATGTGTGGTAATCAACCCAAAACTAATTGGCAATGGGTGAAGGGACCACACACCTTATAAGATTCATGACCTCTCCAGAGCTCAACGGTATGAGACTATTCTAACATCCCCCTCAAGTGCAGCCACTTTTGTGTGCTTGCACTTGTTATTTTTTAAGTAAGATGTTGGTCTTCACACTTGTCTCGTGGGGTCGGCTCTGATACCATATTAGAATGTGTGGTAATCAACTCAAAACTAATTGGCAATGGGTGAAGGGACCACACACCTTATAAGATTCATGACCTCTCCAGAGCTCAACGGTATGAGACTATTCTAACAGTACCCATACGACTATACGAGCAACTACATTAATTTCTGCCCATATCAAGGATGCAATGCAACACACGAAGGTACCCATATGACCAACTACGTTAATAAGAGCAACGTTCTATTGACTTGATCATTTTAGTTTTATTTATATAATTGTTGTGAGAAAAATTACTAAATTGAAGTTCGTCGTGACACACAGTCACGTAATAAAAAATGAAACGACAAATTTCATCGGACACATAATTCACCTCTGATCAAAATATAGGATAAAACTGTTTGAACTGGTTTCAGCTGGTAAGGAAACGTCACAGAAAAGCATGGAACTGGCGTAAGTGGTCTGAGTATAATTAAAAACATGCATCATATCAAAGATGCAATGCAACACACGAAGGTACCCATACGAGCAACTACATTAATTACCGCCCATATCAAGGATGCAATGCAACACACGAAGGTACCCATACCAGCAACTACACTAATACAAGCAACGTTCTATTGACTTGATCATTTCAGTTTTATTTATATAATTGGTGTGAGAAAAATCACCAAATTGAAGTACATTGTGACTGTGTCACGTAATAAAAAAATGAAACGACAAATTTTATCGGACACAAATTTCACCTCTGATCAAAATATAGGATTAAACTATTTGAACTGGTTTCAGCTGGTAAGGAAAAGTCACAGAAAAGCATGGAACCAGCGTAAGTGGTCCGAGTGTAATTAAAAACATGCATCATATCAAGGATGCAATGCAACACACGAAGGTTCCATTCGAGCAACTACATTAATTACCGCCCAACGATACGGAAAATGACTTCCCATGTATGTGGCTTCCTGCCATGTTTCAATTCATATCTCTTAATTTTAAACTTTAAATTTTAACCTACTTGGCACAAATTGTTGATGAAAAAGACGAAATTGATAGGTCAACCCAACAAGCATAAAAGCAAACATCCATGCATTACCGGCCCAGATCAGTAGTACAATGGGTACCGGTGTTTTATAGAATAACATCGCGCGTTTGTGGACTATGGTTGCTTGTCTAACACGTAGTATCATCAATTCTCACATGTTATACATAACTAGCGGAAAGCAACGGCGTCATAGTTGAGTTAGCACAATAATGTATCACACGTGTCAAAATCACACACATCATATTAAATATGAATTCAAATGATGAAAAAGTTATACAAACGTGTGCGTTCTTGCTCCATTTCATGAGGATACAAATCTATTTATGTTTTTTTTTGGTATGCCAATGAAGCTAACTATCGGGGTATCGAGATACTTCACCTAGAATCAAATCGATGTTGATCCACTTAAGTGGAAAGAGACATTGGACTACAACGTTTACATATTTAAATATGCTCTAATGATCATATTTCAAGAAAAGATCCTCGAAATGTACTCTGGATTATTATCAATTGTAAGATGCTTATCACATGCGACACACTTGGACTTAGTTTTTAGTCGGACAAAAATATTTAAGGTGTTTATCACATAAATACTTGATGTCACATGGGTCCCTACTTTTCGGTATCACCCATCTCATTAAACATTAATGCTCAATCATTAAGATAATCATGCTACAAAGTCCAACATAAGCTAACAATCATCCAAAATATCATTTGACTTAAAAAACATAAAAAACGCATATTGTTTTTCTCCTTTTAATTAAAGAAACTATATAACAAGCATCACATATCATTGAGCCTAAATCATAGTACATTATTTGTTTCGAAATCAATAACTTTTCCATCTATGATATCCTGCCAGTCGGACCAAGGACCAATCTTGTAGTCTTAAAGGCAAAACTCTACATGCTACATCCACAAGTCGTTCAAAACCACATTAGAAACCTAAAAGATAAACAATCATATTAATCACATGTTAATCAAGTACATAAAGTTACGAGTAAAAAAGAATTACAATACAACTCTATTGTTTTAATAAGTTGTTTAACTAAGTTTTCATTAGTCAACATTTGAGTGGAGGGGTTCTATTTATGGGCGTGAGGTCTAGACGAATGCTAGGAAGACATTAATCAACATTTGATTGGAGTTCTTTGGACATTAGTTGTAATGACCGTCATCAAACTGACAACTAAATCATTACTAATTATGCGGAATTACCATAAATATCATACATATCATGATTTACATTGTACAACACCGTTTCATCTCATCTCGAGGACAACATATAACAATTATTCTATCAACACATGTGTTGTAGCAACATTAAACCTCGAGGCTTACAAGCCAAAGCCTCAGATTGTTCATGAAACTATTGTGAACCAACTTCAAGGACCTGAGAGTACAGATACGACACATATGACTTCTATCTACAAGACACAACAGACAATACACTCAACCTAAGCTGTTACTGCTGCCACAACTTTTGTTCCTCCTCTGCAGAAAGGTCTCCACCACTTTGTGCTTGTCCACCTAAAAATTGTGGATCTCACAGGGTGAGACAATTATCCCAGCGAGAGATATAACTCTCTGCCGACCATATTATTATTATAGATAAGCATTATAAAACTGAGCATGGGTTCTTTTATATTAACAGGCAAGATTAATCGTTGTATGAACAAAATAAGATAATCTCCTTTCTTAAGGAGAACATTGTATCTACCCATGGTAGAGTTATAAATCATCTATCTCAGGGGCAGAGCCCCTGAAAGGTCTACAGAATTTTACTTCCGCGCACTTAGGAAAATAAGTATTTTCCATAGTCGACCCCATCCGAAACGTCAAAAACAGAAGCCTACAGTGTATGTGGAATTAGGTTTAGATTTGCACATTAGCAGTTTTAATTTGCATCATATGCAACATAGAAAATAATATACATCGATTTGATCATATCGAAATGAATCTAAATACGTCATAGATCGACGCTGCTCTGATACCACTGTTTGGTTTTGTGGAGAAAACATGTACGGCGAAAGCAAAAAAAATTCCACGCAACCCAAAATAGAATCTCGTCGACAACAACATATTCGGAAAGAGTGTTTGCGGGATATACCTTATCGCGGAACAAGTCCGGCGATGTCCCGCTGCACGATGGTGTGCAACGATGCTGGCCTACACAGACGAAACTTCTCTTACGTTCATTAAGTGTGTCACAGGAAGATCCGGCGGTGCTCCTTTCATGCGGTGATGTATGCCGCTTGTAGTGCGTACGAATGGTCGTAGATGTCCTCTAAATGCAGGCATCTCAGCATCTGCGTCTCTACTTTATCCACACGGATGGACTGGAATTCCACGTCGCACTTCCTAAGCCGGAGGGAAGGAGTCATCCCTGTGCAGCGGCGTGCTAGCGTCACGGTGCTCTCCTTTCTCTCCTGAAGACAGTGACAACTAGGGTTTACGTATGTAAGCGTAAACTAAAAAGTCTATCTCAATATCTTATATATATATCAGCCATCAAGCTCCTTTAAATAGGAGACGAAGAGAAGTAGGGTTTCCTAAACCCATAAGTAAACAGAAACACTGCGTTAATTAAAATGCTCGTGGATTAATTAGAACATTCTAGAATTCATTAATTAACCAAATAATCACATTAATTGATTAATTAATATTCGACTCCATGCAATCGCTTGGGATGGCTCTATGCACATATATATCATAGTATTTCCTTGGCTTTCTATCACAATATCACGACCATGCATCATATTTCCATATCTAGCAACATTCATAGAATCATCAATTTTTTGGTATCGTGACTTCTCTAAAGTTTTTCCACTCCTCTATAAATCGTCAGCCTTCACTCCTCATGAGAATAAGAGGGATCTTGTGGTGGATGTTGTGGTCCTAGAGGTGGCCTTTTTTGTGTTCAGTTGGGATTTTTGAGAATGTATGGTTGTAGTTGTGGTAGTTGTTGTGGTAGCTATTTTGAGGGTGGTTGATATTGAGGTGGTGGTTGTGGATGGTATTGGAAATTGTAATGGAATTCTAGTGTTGGAGAAGAATTGGGGTTTGTAGGACATTAGTATTGGTGCAAGCATTGTACTTAACCTCTAATGGAATATAGGTGCCTTGAAGAACACCCATTGATCCAATATATTTGTTGGGGTTCGACATGGTTTGATAAGGAAGTCTCCCCTACTCATTGTGTGCAAGTGACAAAGACAATTGATTAGTCATTTTCTCAAACCAACTAATATTTTTTCCTTGGTAGGACACATCTTTATTCACTTAATCAAGGCTTCATAATCTTCCAAGAACCTCATCTTTAAACTTTGAGCTATATCGTTGGCCTTTTTGTTGCCTTGTCTTCCCTTGTCCCTATTCTCCCTATTTCTTCCGTGAGAAGTTTGGATGGTTTCTTCATTCTAGAGTGTATGATTGCGACATAGGGTCTTGGTTGTTATAATTGTCATAAGATTGTAGTTTTTCACTACTTGATCAAGAGACTCAATGAATGGCTAGATTCACTAGAATGTCCTCCCACATGTATCTTCATTAAGTTCATTATGTAAGTCAAGAACTTCATCACTTTAGGTTTAGAATCATTCTTGTTCCAAGAAGTTGTTGTTCCCATATTTCTATCACATTCATTGTACACATTTGATGCTCAGTGCCTTGAATTTTAGCTGGATTCTCAAATAAAGGCCATGATTTTTAGGGGTTTTGGCAATGAAAAAACCTCCACATGGTGAGTCTACAACATTTTGGCCTATCTCAGATAACCCAATATAGAAATCTTGCACCAACTACTGAATTGGCACCTCATGGTGAGGGTAGTCTCTTAGCAGTTCATGAAGCCTCTTCCATGTTTTATGAAATCTTTTATTATCATTTTGGATGAAAGAAGTGATACACCTTCAGATCTGGGTAATATTCGATATATAGTATAACTTCTTCCATAATTCCTTTTTCATTGCTTCCAATGTAAGATTCTCAGTTTTAGATGAATACATTTCTTTAGCCTTGTATTTTAGAGAGAAAGGGAACAATGTGAGTTGGATGAAATTGTTTTTGGTTGTTGGGGCTCTAAAAGTAGAATACATCTCCTGAAAGGAATCCATATCATTGTACAAATTTTCATTTTCAAGCCAATAAAAGGTAGGAAGAAGTCCAAGAATATCTTGTGGAATGGAAAATTGTTTCCCTAGAGTTTGGTCCACTCTAGTTTCTATGGGTGAATTGTAGTTCCCAGGAATAAAGTAATCTTGAAGTGACCTATACATAGGTGGAGGAAGTGGTGGATCTGGATATTCTCCTTGGTGTACATCTCAGTCTCCCATCTCATTTACTATACATAGGTGGAGGAGGTGGTGGATATGGATATTCTCCTTAGCGTTTACTAGGTGTTGATTGTACCAATTCCTCTACCTTCATGTCCTTGAAAGAAGGAATTGATAGAAAGATATCGATGTCAAAACATGCACTATCACCTATACAAGGAACAATCAAGAAATAGAGGGCAAGTTAGAAAACTAAGATGAAAAAGTAACTCACAGAATAATAACTAGTAATCATGAGGGAAATATGATAAATCAATAAAAAAGAAAACTAGTTGGGTCAAGTTCTACTCTCTCCGACATTCGCAGTAGAAAAATTCATGTGTACCTAGGCCCCTGAACAATTTGACATGGTTGGTCACACCTTCGGCACACTTGGGTCTCTTGATAATTTTAACATGGTTTGGACACACTCTCATAGAATTCCACAAGCACACAGGCTCAGGAGCAATATAGAAGAAGAAGGTTGGGGTCATACCCAAGTGAGAGAGGGGACACTTGTGCTATGTTTATTAGGGTTAGGTTCCTACTATGGAGACTGTGGTTTTTAGGGATGGGCCTCTAATTTTGAGTTAAACCAGAGAGATAAAATAATTGAAGAGAGCAAGAAATGAATCCTTGTTAACCGCAGATAGTTAAGAGTAAGTAACTATGCAAGGAAAGAAATTACACTAAGACAATTCAAAAGAATCAAGAACTAACTAGTACACTAACAAGAGAAATAATAATATGCAAACTAGAGAATATCTAGCTAAACAATGCAAGGGGAAACACTATATTGATAAACATGAATAAAGGGAAATTAGAAAACCACACTAGAGAATGACTAACTAAAACTAACACAAGTAGCTAAGAGCATACACTAACTAATCTAGAAAAAATTCACTATCACAAACAAAGCAATTGAACATGCAAACATCACTCATTCATTCAAGTTATCAAACCAAATAAGCAAGTTATGTGATAATGATTTGTCCAAAACTACTAGTTGGCATGGATGGAATAAGGTGTATAGGGGAACTAGGCCCTATCACCCTCTATCCAACCTTGTGAGGCTCAATTGACTAGGATTTATGTGGAATTGAACCATGACCTAACAATTATTGGCTTCTTGGATAGAATCTTTCAAGGCAATTGTTGGCCAAGGGTAGTAATGGAGGGTGAAAACAAAGGTTTTGAGCCTCATGTCATCTCGCATCTAGCCTTTAAGTAGATCCCAGACACCTGCACTAAGATATTGAATATTACACTTGGATCTCCCATCTAGAGTAAGGTACTAGGTATATGTATAGGAAGAGGGGTATCTAGCAAGGGATCTACTAGTTGGACCTAGGATCAAAATCCCAAATTAGCCATATATCACCCATTCCCTTACTAACTAGGTGTTTGTAAGAACCACACACATAGTAATCAATGGGAAACATGATAGAAGTGAAAAACAACAACTCAAAAATGAAATCACAATATTTACATATTATTACCCCTAACATGGTATCAACCACACACTTTTAAACCCTTAAAAACCCACAAAGGGGGCTTAGCTAGACACGATCAAAGAAAATACAAAAGAAAACCAAAAGGAATGAAGAAACATCATGAATGTATATGTAGAAGCTTCAATCATCACCTAGAACTTCTTCAAGCTTGGCCTCCTTCTCCAAGGGTGAGAAATGGCATGGAAAATGGAAGTGGAATGGTCAAAACCCTATAACAGTAGAGTTTTGAGGTAGAGGAAGGTGGAAATCAATGGAAGGCAGGTGGAAGGGAGTAGGTGGTGACTTGAATGCTCAGGAGGTCTAATCTTGTTCTTTCCTTTTCCACCAATGCTTATATAGCATCTTGTGAATCATAAAGTTAAGTGGGGGAAATTAGGTAAAATGACACTAGGGAAGTAGTAGGGTTTTGTAGGTAGCATGACCATTCTAGGAAGAAAGATTATGGTGGGGTGAGTGGGAATGGTTATGTTGAGATAAAACAACCATGATGGAATGATAAGGGTAGCATGGATGTCGTGGCTATTAGGTAGAAAGGTCATGTTGGGTAACATAACCGTTTTAGGGAGGTTGGGGTTGGGTTATTATCTTGAGTACAGATTTCTTAAAGGTAGTGGGGACAATTTTTTTGGTTGGCACAACTATGCTGAGGACTTCTTGGAACAACCATTTTGGTTGGAATGGTCATGCTATTGGATCTAGTTGCAATTGCTTCAACCATGTGATTTTGATGCTTGTGGCATGCCCATTTTGTGGAACCATGAACGTGTTGGTGAATCCATGTAGCATTTTACCCTCAATGTGATCGTCCATGGTGTTACTTGCCTTGGCTTGATCTTTGTCCAGTTGGGGTAATTATGGGACTCTCTCTAGTTCTTCCAAGGGTGTAGGAACCCTAGGATTCTCCTCCTTCCATCCCTTCCAAAGAATTGTCAATGTACTTAAATCACACAAACAACATCCATAACTGTGTCTGATGATAAAAACCATTATTGAGGAAACAACATGCATTATGAAACATATTGATGTAAATAATGGAAAAATGAGAAGAAGAAGACCCAATTAATGTCTTCATCACTAGGACTCGTGGTCATACACTACTACAGAAATGGCTTATAACGTCAGATTTCACTACTACAAAAATAGCTTATAACGTCACATTTAGAGACGTCGGTTATTACCAAAAACTGATGCCTAAACCCTACAATGTCAGCTAATTACAGAGACCGACATCTACATTTGAAGACCGGCCAGACACGGGTATCACTTTTTATTAAGCGTTGGCTCCCTAAGACGAACTGATGCCTAATATAGCCCGCCAAATTCAATTTTTCGAGCGAAAAAAAATTACCCCCCAAAGTTTCACATACGGCGTCGATTTTGTACCTAATAAACGACACCTAACGACGAAAAAAATTACCTCCTAAGGTCATCGGTTTTTATGGAAAAACCGACGCTGAAAAGGTTTTGCGCGTCGTCCCCGCGAAAATTTTTAGGGTTAAGATTGTCCAATGGACGTCGGTTTTTCCTGGCAACCGACACCTATTGTTATAATTCGAGAACATTTATTTTTTGTCGGCATATATAGATATACGTCGGTTTTTCTATTTGGAACCGACGAATATCAGTGAATATAAGTGTCGGTGTGTTGGTGGTAACCGATGCTTAAAGTTTGAAGTGTCAGTTTATGGTAATAACTGACACCTATTGTTAACTTAATAGCACCCGTGCGAGCCAGGCTCTTCCCCTTTATCTATTTCATCGATTTCACTAGGGTCTGGCAATTGGAGATTCCGCTGCCATCTGCTGCTCTTCTGCCTTCCCCACCACTAGTGTACCTTCCCCGTTGCCGCTGCTGCCACTGCTGCTGTCGCCGTGCCTGCCTACCCTCTGCTGCTGTTGCTGCCTCTGCCTGCTCCTCTGCTTCCTCTTGTTGTTGCTGCCACCTGATCCTCTGTTCCTCCACCTCTTCTTCCTCTACTCCTGCTCCTGCTTCGACCGTCGCCCGCTCGCCGCCATCGCCCGCTCTCCTTGTAACATCCCTAACCTGGGTTATGAGTTAACCCTAGGTGTTTTGCCTAAATATGTAATTAAATCCCTGTGATTAACTTTAAGCATGTAATCAAGTTTCTCATAAATATATATTTCAGATTTTGCTCCTTTTTATATAAAGTTGTAGCATTGTTTTGTTATGCAGGGACCTATGTGCAATTTACCCAATAAGAAGGGTTAACTTGCAATTTGTACATGTTGAAATGTTCCTCTAATGTTGAGACATCATGAGAATCATTTTGGTAATGTTGGAGGGATTTCCCAAGCTTGGGCACCAAGGTGCAGCTATGGAAGCAATCCCGGTGCTTGAAACCCTAATTTGGAGTAAAATGCAATTTACCCAAATTTAGGGATGCAATTTGTAAAATACATCATCTAATGTATCTTTTAAGACTCTTATCATCATTTAGAGAATAAATGATGAAAGGTCACTTCAATTGATTAATCAAGTTATGAAAAACACCTTTGTGATTGAATAATCAGGGTGTATGTACTATAGCCCTTTTTATGTGTGTGCTTTAGTAATAGGTTGATCTTCTTTGCCCTCATTTCTTGGCCCTATAAGAAAAGTTGTCCTTAGAATTAAGAAGAGAGGACGAGAAAAGAAGGATGGAGGGACTTAGTTGAAATTATGGAAAACTCATGAGCTAATGTTGAAAATCCCACCCCTAGTATATATACCCTCAACTTCACTTAGCAAGGAACCTCTCCCTTCGTTCCTTTCACTGTTCTTTCCAACCAAACCTACTAAGGAGAGCTTGGAGCTCAGGAGGACGACCAAAGGTGTGCAAGGTAGGTTTGGATCCCTCCTTTTGCCTAATTTCATGGTTAGAACTCGAATTCAAGGCCAAATTGATGACTAGCTCCCTTAACTCTACCTTTCTAGCCATCTTTTCTCAACTTTCCTTGGAAGGATCACCTTGGCCGACCTTTGGCAGCTCAAGGACGCCATTAAAGCTTGGAGCTCGAAATCTTGGAGCTCAATGAGCAAGCTTTAGGTGGGTTTTATAACTCTAAACCCATGCTTCGTTATATACATCTTGTTCATGCTTTTAGATGATAGTTCTTCTTCTTCTCTACTTTCTTTTACTACCTTGCAAGCAAATCCGTGAGAAATCCTTGCTGTTCTTGAGCTAGGAGATGAATACGTTATTTCCAAAGTTAATCCACTACTTTTTACTTTACCAAATGGTCTCCACAAATTGCTCTCTCGGTCTCAAGACCGTGTGGTGAGAAAACGGTCTCAGGACCGTGTAAGGGAAAACGGTCTTCAAGATCGTGTAGCCGCGTTGACCGAGCGTGGACCGTATAAGATTTCTGTTTGTAATTATGTAAGCTAATCACCCAAAAAATTTGAGATGATAACTCCAAAGGAATCGTGAGATATGGCCTTTTTAATCAACAACTTTAATTGAATTTACTCCTATTTCCAATCTGTTGAAATCGCCCTTTTTGGGCAAACGGTCTCAAGACCGTGTAAGAACGTTGACCAATCATTGACCGTATGAGATTACTATTCAAAATAATGTTGATTAACAACTCACAAAATTTTATAGACTAATTCCAAACGAGCTAAGAGTTGAAGGGTGATTACTAGGGCAAACCCTAATTGAAATCAGTACTGAAATCTCAATGGATAACTTAGTGTTTTTGGGGTTGATTGACCTAAACGGTCTCAAGACCGTTTGGGGATCAACCAAACGGTCTCAAGACCGTGTGGGGGATCACCCAAGACCGTATGGAGGTCTGGGGTCAAGTATAGTTGACCAATTGAAGGTACAAACATACCAAATTACATTGCAATTAAGTATTGATATGATCATCAACTCAATGGATCCAACCTTGAAGAATTTTCACTAGAATCCAAAAGTTGGATGGGCAAACGGTCTCAAGACCATTTGGAACTCATCCAAACGGTCTCAAGACCGTGTGGTGACAACCCAAGACCGTTTGGAGGTCTAAGGTTAAGGAAAATTGATCAATTGAGAGCCCAATTGCAATAGGTTATCGAATTAATTAAAATACTGATTTGAGACTCAATCAAGGTTCAACCCCTATCAAATCACATTATATTTTGATGAAATCTTGGGCAAAAGGTCTCAAGACCGTGTGGAGTTTATCCACATGATCTCAAGACCGTTTGGGCCAAGTTTGGGCCCAATTGGAGCTCAATTGAAGGGTTCAACCTTGTGTTGATTCACATTGTTGAGTGTTGATGGTTGAACGTTGATGGATCTTAATTAAACCAACTTCAACCCTAATTGGATAACAATTGAGGGTCAATTGAGTGACCAATTGGTTGAGGACAACCCTAATTGTCTCAATTGGTAAGTGGTTAGCAATCTTGAGACCAATGGATGGCTTCAACATAGAAACCCTAATTGAATTTACCCTTTGAATCACCTTGGAGGTCTATACGATCTTGAGTTTTTGAGGGCACTCGACCTCAAGACCGTGCAAGGTCTCTCGACCTCAAGACCGTGTGAGGTCTCTCGACCTCAAGACCGTGTGAGGTCTCTCGACCTCAAGACCGTGTGAGGTCTCTCGACCTCAAGACCCAATGAGGGTAAACGGTCTTGAATGTTATACGGTCTTGAAGTCAACCCAAGCTCAAACGGTCTACAAAGCTTAAACGGTTTGCAACCTTATACGATCTCAAGATCGTATAAAGGTTGAAGGTGTGAAACCTAACAAAGACTTTTGAGGATAAGTCTGCCTTATGCCTTGAAGGCTTAATTAGTTTGATGATTGTTCGAACTAAACCCTAATGATACCAAGAGACATTAAGGGTCCAGTGATTAGTAAATTAACCCATGATGATGATCAATGTGTAATTTACCATAATACCCTTGAAAGGTTCAAATTGAGTGAAACCTTGTTCTAATCAAACTCTAATCACTCAACTGTGGTGATTTGGTCTATGTTAATCAAAGTGGACTTCACCCAACCTGATCTAGAGTGGTGCTATCACCATCTACTAGTATGAGGAGAGAGAAAGTACCTTAGAGAGAGAAAGTACCTTAAGAGAGAGAAAGTGCCCTCATATGATGGAAAGTCAAGTAAAGAACCTTCAATACACATGAATGTGCATGATTAGGGTATGATCCACCTATGTGAGATCATGGAAACCCTAATTATGATATATGAAGAATCTTAAGCCAATCTGAGAGCATCAATGATGATGTTCCTCATACATGATGATGTTATGAGTTCAATTCAAGGGTGATGACATATAATGTGAATAGTAAACCCTAATTCAAGGGGGATGACATGTAATGTGAATAGTAAACCCTAATTCAAGGGTAATGACATGCAATATAAGTATTAAACTCTAATTAATGAGAATCAGAGAACTCAGCTCTTATGACAAGAATGGGAAATGTATTCCTTGTTTTGAATTACCTTTATCAGTTGAACTAACCATGCAGGTTCTGATATGAAGGTGATCATATTCAGGTATGGATGATGATACTGTATTCATTGAAAGCATGTTATAAGCTTTATGAATAAGTAAAATATCTTGATGCCTTGTCAGTGGCATCCTATGATTTAATGGGTTGTGTGAGCCATGAATACTATCAAGGTCATGCTTTAGAGATGACTTGTGATGAGTATAATGAGAAATGATGATTGATGAGAGTTAGGCTTGTTACATTTAGTATTCTCCTTTCATAGCTGCTATGCTACTGTTATTGTTTGAAGAACAATGTTTAATGTTAAAAGAATACTAAATGTACCAAACTAATCAAGTATAATGTAGAGCCCTGATCATAGATCCATCATTGTCAGAGATCAAATGATGGTGAAATAGGTTTTCCTAAGGGAACTCCTGGATCACATACTATTGAGTATGTGGGGTATATGGATGTGTAGAACCTTACATCCTAGTGTAGGTGATTGATGTAGATGTGCAATCCGTCAACCCTTCACTACAAAAGCCTACCGTATCAGTGGATGGTAAACATGAAACCTCCTGATGACGAAGAAAACATAGATATCCGTATTAGTAGAGATAAACATGAAATCTCCTGATGACGAAGAGAGTACAGAACGCCACTGTAACTCTAAAATAGCGAAGGATCAGTTTACCCTGGTGAGCTATAATAGTAGAGACACAAGATGTCCTACAAGTGATCCTCTTACTGACTGAGGAAGGTGAAGGTCATGAGAATCCGGCTCTCTTAATGACCTATGTATGATACTGATGTGACTTCTTAGCGATCAATTGGAGTATGAGTGGTATGCCTCATCTCCACAGGGCATAATGTTGTTTGTAAAACATAATCAACCACGTAGTATTCCTGTTAGAGATAACTATGAGTTAGTGGATTGATGATACACTGTGATAGTGCTTATATTTCTTCATATCTCATAAATGTTAAGCTCTTGTTTATAGCTGCAACTGCTATTGAATACTTTGAAAGCTTTACTGCTTAAGTTATTCTTTGATGTTATAATAAAGCTTCTGGCGGAGAGTTATAACTCTCGCTGGGACAATTATGTAAAATTGTCTCACCCCGTAGACTTCAACTTTTTAGGTGGACGTTGGAAACGGAGGAACCGGTCTACAGGTGACCAGTCTCAGCACCAGCAGCACCAGGAGCAGCAGTGAAATCTCAGGTGGAGATTTAGCATGCCATGTGGTGTAGTTAGAGTCAGTCCTATGTGTCCTCTGTACTCTCAGGTCTTGGAGTCTTTTGTTATGTGTTCTTGAGATTTTGTATCTTGATGTATATAATTACTCGAGAAGTAATTATCATGAGATGTAAATAGTTTATCTCTTATTATGAAAGAAGTTTTTATGGATTTAAGCTCTTGTCTCAAAAAGTTTTAATTTCCCGTGATTTTTGTCTTCCGCTGTTTATCGAATCGCTTCCGCTAAGTTTATATCATGGTTTGGAGATCAGAGCCCACAATTAGTGTTATCAGAGCTCTAGGTCAGTTGAGTCTACAGAGGCATAGGACTTAGGATGTCGAGTCTATCTTTAGTACTCCTTCCTTATCAAATAGAATCTTCTTGTGGGCTCCGATCTCCAAACCACAATATGTCAACCCCTGTGTCTGCCTTAGAAAACCGAGAGAGATTCTCTACCTTCGTTGAGTCAGTCCGAAGGATAGAGAGATCTGTGGTTGAGAAGATTCTATTAGATAAGGAAGGAGTACTAAAGATAGACTCGACATCCTAAGTCCTATGCCTCTGTAGACTCAACTGACCTAGAGCTCTGATACCACTAATTGTGGGATCTGATCTCCAAACCACGATATAAACTTAGCGGAAGAGATTCAATAAACAGCGGAAGACAAAAATCACGGGAAATTAAAACTTTTGGAGACAAGAGCTTAAATCCATAAAAACTTCTTTCATAATAAGAGATAAACTATTTACATCTCATGATAATTACTTCTCGAGTAATTATATACATCAAGATACAAAATCTCAAGAACACATAACAAAAGACTACAAGACCTGAGAGTATAGAGGACACATAGGACTGACTCTAACTACACCACATGGCAGGCTAAATCTCCACCCTGAGATTTCACTGCTGCTCCTGGTGCTGCTGCTGCTGAGACTGGTCACCTGTAGACCGGTTCCTCCGTCTCCAACGTCCACCTAAAAAGTTGAAGTCTACGGGGTGAGACAATTTTATATAATTGTCCCAACGAGAGTTATAACTCTCCGCCAGAAGCTTTATTATAACATCAAAGAATAACTTAAGCAGTAAAGCTTTCAAAGTATTCAATAGCAGTTGCAGCTATAAACAAGAGCTTAAAATTTATGAGATATGAAGAAATATAAGCACTATCACAGTGTATCACTAATCCACTAACTCGTAGTTATCTCTAACAGGTATACTACGTGGTTGATTATGTTTTACAAACAACATTATGCCCTGTGGAGATGATGCATACCACTCATACTCCAACTGATCGCTAAGAAGTCACATCAGTATCATACATAGGTCATTAAGAGAGCCGGATTCTCATGACCTTCACCTTCCTCAGTCAGTAAGAGGATCACTTGTAGGACATCTTGTGTCTCTACTATTATAGCTCACCAGGGTAAACTGGTCCTTCGCTATTTTAGAGTTACAGTGGCGTTCTGTACTCTCTTCGTCATTAGGAGATTTCAAGTTTATCTCTACTAATACGGATATCTATGTTTTCTTCATCATCGGGAGGTTTCATGTTTACCATCCACTGATACGGTAGGGTTTTGTAGTGAAGGGTTGACGGATTGCACATCTACATCAATCACCTACACTAGGATGTAAGGTTCTACACATCCATATACCCCACATACTCAATAGTATGTGATCCAGGAGTTCCCTTAGGAAAACCTGTTTCACCATCATTTGATCTCTGACAATGATGGATCTATGATCAGGGCTCTACATTATACTTGATTAGTTAGGTACATTTAGTATTCTTTTAACATTAAACATTGTTCTTCAAACAATAACAGTAGCATAGCAGCTATGAAAGGAGAATACTAAATGTAACAAGCCTAACTCTCATCAATCATCATTTCTCATTATACTCATCACAAGTCATCTCTAAAGCATGACCTTGATAGTATTCATGGCTCACACAGCCTATTAAATCATAGGATGCCACTGACAAGGCATCAAGATATTTTACTTATTCATAAAGCTTATAACATGCTTTCAATGAATACAGTATCATCATCCATACCTGAATATGATCACCTTCATATCAGAACATGCATGGTTAGTTCAACTGATAAAGGTAATTCAAAACAAGGAATACATTTCCCATTCTTGTCATAAGAGCTGAGTTCTCTGATTCTCATTAATTAGAGTTTAATACTTATATTGCATGTCATTACCCTTGAATTAGGGTTTACTATTCACATTACATGTCATCCCCCTTGAATTAGGGTTTACTATTCACATTATATGTCATCACCCTTGAATTGAACTCATAACATCATCATGTATGAGGAACATCATCATTGATGCTCTCAGATTGGCTTAAGATTCATCATATATCATAATTAGGGTTTCCATGATCTCACATAGGTGGATCATACCCTAATCATGCACATTCATGTGTATTGAAGGTTCTTTACTTGACTTTCCATCATATGAGGGTACTTTCTCTCTCTAAGGTACTTTCTCCCTCCTCATACTAGTAGATGGTGATAGCACCACTCTAGATCAGGTTGGGTGAAGTCCACTTTGATTAACATAGACCAAATCACCACTGTTGAGTGATTAGAGTTTGATTAGAACAAGGTTTCACTCAATTTGAACCTTTCAAGGGTATTATGGTAAATTACACATTGATCATTATCATGGGTTAATTTACTAATCACTGGACCCTTAATGTCTCTTGGTATCATTAGGGTTTAGTTCGAACAATCATCAAACTAATTAAGCCTTCAAGGCATAAGGAAGACTTATCCTCAAAAGTCTTTGTTAGGTTTCACACCTTCAACCTTTATACGATCTTGAGATCGTATAAGGTTGCAAACCGTTTAAGCTTTGTAGACCGTTTGAGCTTGGGTTGACTTCAAGACCGTATAGCATTCAAGACCTTTTACCCTCATTGGGTCTTGAGGTCGAGAGACCTCACACGGTCTTGAGGTCGAGAGACCTCACACGGTCTTGAGGTCGAGAGACCTCACACGGTCTTGAGGTCGAGAGACCTTGCACGGTCTTGAGGTCGAGTGCCCTCAAAAACTCAAGATCGTATAGACCTCCAAGGTGATTCAAAGGGTAAATTCAATTAGGGTTTCTATGTTGAAGCCATCCATTGGTCTCAAGATTGCTAACCACTTACCAATTGAGACAATTAGGGTTGTCCTTAACCAATTGGTCACTCAATTGACCCTCAATTGTTATCCAATTAGGGTTGAAGTTGGTTTAATTAAGATCCATCAACGTTCAACCATCAACACTCAACAATGTGAATCAACACAAGGTTGAACCCTTCAATTGAGCTCCAATTGGGCCCAAACTTGGCCCAAACGGTCTTGAGATCATGTGGATAAACTCCACACGGTCTTGAGACCATTTGCCCAGGATTTCATCAAAATATAATGTGATTTGATAGGGGTTGAACCTTGATTGAGTCTCAAATCAGTATTTTAATTAATTCGATAACCTATTGCAATTGGGCTCTCAATTGATCAATTTACCTTAACCTTAGACCTCCAAACGGTCTTGGGTTGTCACCACACGGTCTTGAGACCGTTTGGATGAGTTCCAAATGGTCTTGAGACCGTTTGCCCATCCAACTTTTGGATTCTAGTGAAAATTCTTCAAGGTTGGATCCATTGAGTTGATGATCATATCAATACTTAATTGCAATGTAATTTGGTATGTTTGTACCTTCAATTGGTGAACTATACTTGACCCCAGACCTCCATACGGTCTTGGGTGATCCCCCACATGGTCTTGAGACCGTTTGGTTGATCCCCAAACGGTCTTGAGACCGTTTAGGTCAATCAACCCCAAAAACACTAAGTTATCCATTGAGATTTCAGTACTGATTTCAATTAGGGTTTGCCCTAGTAATCACCCTTCAACTCTTAGCTCGTTTGGAATTAGTCTATCAAATTTGGTGAGTTGTTAATCAACATTATTTTGAACAGTAATCTCATACGGTCAATGATTGATCAACGTTCTTACACGGTCTTGAGACCGTTTGCCCAAAAGGGGGGATTTCAACAGATTGGAAATAGGAGTAAATTCAATTAAATTTGTTGATTAAAAAGGCAATATTGCACGATTCCTTTGGAGTTATCATCTCATATTTTGTGGGTGATTAGCTTACATAATTACAAACAGAAATCTTATACGGTCCACGCTCGGTCAACGCGGCTACACGGTCTTGAAGACCGTTTTCCCTTACACGGTCCTGAGACTGTTTGCTCACCACACGGTCTTGAGACCGAGAGAGCAATTTGTGGAGACCATTTGGTAAAGTAAAAAGTAGTGGATTAACTTTGGAAATAACATCTTCATCTCCTAACTCAAGAACAGCAAGGATTTCTCATGGATTTGCTTGCAAGGTAGTAAAAGAAAGTAGAGAAGAAGAAGAACTATCATCTAAAAGCATGAACAAGATGTATATAACGAAGCATGGGTTTAGAGTTATAAAACCCGCCTAAATCTTGTTCCTTGAGCTCCAAGCTTTCGAGCTCCAAGCTTTATTGGCGTCCTTGAGATTCCACAGGTCGTCCAAGGTGATCCTTCCAAGGAAAGTTGAGAAAAGATGGCTAGAAAGGTAGAGTTAAGGGAGCTAGTCATCAATTTGGCCTTGAATTCGAGTTCTAACCATGAAATTAGGCAAAAGGAGGGATCCAAACCTACCTTGCACACCTTTGGTCGTCCTCCTGAGCTCCAAGCTCTCCTTATTCGGTTTGGTTGAAAAGAACAGTGAAAGGAACGAAGGGAGAGGTTCCTTGCTAAGTGAAGTTGAGGGTATATATACTTGGGGTGGGATTTTCAACATTAGCTCATGAGTTTTCCATAATTTCAACTAAGTCCCTCCATCCTTCTTTGATCATCCTCTCTTCTTAATTCTAAGGACAACTTTTCTTATAGGGCCAAGAAATGAGGGCAAAGAAGATCAACCTATTACTAAAGAACACACATAAAAAGGGCTATAGTACATACACCCTGATTATTCAATCACAAAGGTGTTTTTCATAACTTGATTAATCAATTGAAGTGACCTTTAATCATTTATTCTCTAAATGATGATAAGAGTCTTAAAAGATACATTAGATGATGTATTTTACAAATTGCATCCCTAAATTTGGGTAAATTGCATTTTACTCCAAATTAGGGTTTCAAGCACCGAGATTGCTTCCATAGCTGCACCTTGGTGCCCAAGCTTGGGAAATACCTCCAACTTTACCAAAATGATTCTCATGATGTCTCAACATCAGAGGAACATTTAAAAATGTGCAAATTGCAAGTTAACCCTTCTTATTGGGTAAATTGCACATAGGTCCATGCATAACAAAACAATGCTACAACTTCATATAAAAAGGAGCAAAATCTGAAATATATGTTTCTGAGAAACTTGATTACATGCTCAAAGTTAATCACAGGGATTTAATTACATATTTAGGCAAAACACCTAGGGTTAACTCATAACCCAGGTCAGGGATGTTACAAATTATCCACCCCTTACAAGGATTTCGTCCCCGAAATCGATAAGACATATTAAGAGAAAAGGGCAGGATACTTTCTTCTCATCTCATCCTCTAGTTCCCAAGTGGCTTCTTCAACACCACGGTGGTTCCAGAGGACTTTCACAAGACTTATATCTTTCTTTTTCAACTTTTTAATTCTGTTATCAAGGATTGACACTGGTCCCTCCTCATAAGATATATCATCATTCAATTCTACCTCCATAGGTTGCAGAATTGACTCAGTGTCAGGGTGACATTTCTTCAACATAGAAATGTGAAACACAGGGTGTAACCTCTGTAACTCTGGTGGCAGCTCTAGTCTATATGCTACCTTTCCAATCCGTTCAATGATTGGATAAGGTCCCATAAATCTAGGAGCTAACTTCCCTTTCCTCCCAAAACGAAGGACTCCTTTCCAAGGCGAGACTTTGAGATACACTCTGTCTCCAACCTGGAACTCTAAGGGTCTACGACGTTTGTCAGCATAAGATTTCTGTCTATCCTGTGCAGTCTTAATCTGTTGTTGTATTACTTTAATCTTCTCTGTAGTCTGCTGCACAAGATCAGGACCTAACAACTGATGTTCACCAGTCTCGAACCAACACAGAGGTGATCTACAATGTCTACCATACAAGGCTTCATAAGGTGCCATATCAATGCTATGCTGATAGCTATTTTTATAGGCAAATTCTATCAAGCTTAAGTGTAGATCCCAACTTCCGTTAAACTGGAGAGCACATGCTCTCAACAGGTCTTCTAAGGTTTGTATGGTCCTTTCTGACTGTCCATCAGTCTGTGGATGAAAGGTCGTACTAAACCTTAGCTTGGTGCCTAAGGCTATGTGAAACTGTTCCCAAAAACGACTTGTAAACTGGGGACCTCTGTCAGAAACTATAGTGACAGGAACTTCGTGCAAACGCACTATCTCTTGCACATACAACTGTGATAACCTTTCAGCAGAATAGGTTGTTTTGACAGGTAAGAAATGTGATGTCTTAGTCAACCTATCAACAACTACCCATATGGAATCACGTCCTTTGCTTGTCCTGGGTAGGCCAACAACAAAGTCCATGGTCACATGGTCCCACTTCCACTGTGGTATGGGTAAAGGTTGCAATGTCCCTGCAGGTTTCTGGTGTTCAGCTTTAACTTGATGACACACAGGACACCTCAGAACAAACTCTGCAACATCTTTCTTCATTCCAAGCCACCAATACAGATCTTTCAAATTCCGATACATCTTGGTGCTCCCTGGATGCATAGCATACATGGAAGAATGAGCTTCTTCCAGGACTAACTTCCTCAAGTTATCACCATCTGGTACTATCATTCTTTCATTATAACAAGCTACATGATCATCTGAGTCATGGAAACCATCTCGCTTCTCATTGCCATACTCCGATCTAATCTGCTGAATTGCAACATCACCTTGCTGTGCTTCCTTAATCTGCTCTCTAAGGGTAGGTTTAATATGCATCTCAGCCAACAACTCGGCTAATAATGACACTTTCAACTGTACATTGTCTTGCCTTAAAGAGATAAGCATATCTCTCTTAGAGCATACTAAAGAGTTTAGTTGTGCTCTATCCATGGTTGATGTTGCTGATTTCCTACTCAAGGCATCTGCAACAACATTGGCCTTGCCCGGATGGTAATCAATTGTACAATCATAGTCCTTGATTAACTCCATCCAACGACGTTGCCTCATGTTAAGCTCGTGCTGAGAGAAGATATACTTAAGGTTCTTGTGGTCTGTGAAAATCTGGAATGTCTCTCCGTAGAGATAATGTCTCCAGATCTTCAAGGCATGAACCACATCAGCTAACTCCAGATCGTGTGTCGGATAATTCTCCTCGTGTTTCTTAAGCTGTCGAGAAGCAAAAGAAATCACTTGTTTATCCTGCATTAACACACATCCAAGTCCATTCTTGGAAGCATCACATAAGACTACATATCATTTTCCTTGTTCAGGTAGCACAAGCACAGGTGCACTTGTCAACCTCTCCTTCAACAACTGGAAAGATTGTTGACACTTATCACTCCAAGAAAAAGGAACATCTTTCCGGGTCAACTTGGTCAAAGGTAAGGCTATAGAACTAAAGTTCTTAATGAACCTTCGATAATATCCAGCTAACCCCAAGAAACTTCGAATCTCCGTCGGTGTCTTCGGTTGTTCCCATTGTAGAACAGATTCTACCTTTGTAGGGTCAACACGAATTCCCGAGGCGGATATCACATGTCCAAGAAAGGATACCTCTGGTAGCCAAAACTCATACTTGCTAAACTTAGCATACAGCTTATGTTTTCTTAGCAAGGTCAAAGCTTGGCAAAGATGCTACTCATGCTGCTGAGCATCCTTACTATAGATCAAAATGTCATCTATGAAGACAACAACACATTGATCAAGGAAAGGTCAAAAAACTCTATTCATGAGTTCCATAAATGCAGCTGGTGCATTGGTTAGTCCAAACGACATAACTGTGAACTCATAGTGACCATACCTTGTCCTAAAAGCAGACTTGGATATGTCACTATCCTTAATACGAAGTTGATGATATCCAGACCTCAAATCTATCTTGGAAAAGACGGTTGCACCACACAACTGGTCATAGAGATCATCAATCCTCAGCAGAGGGTACTTATTCTTTATTGTCACTTTATTGAGTTATCTGTAGTCGATGCACAATCGCATTGACCCATCTTTCTTTTTAACAAACAAGACCGGAGAACCCCAAGGTGAAGTACTCGGTCGGATAAAGCCCTTCTCAAGTAACTCTTGAAGCTGTTTCTTGAGTTCTGCCATCTCGGCAGGCACCATCCTATACAGAGTCTGGGCTATGGGTTTCGTATCTGGGATTAGATTGATTTCAAAATCAATTTCCCGAGGTGGTGGTATACCAGGAAGTTCTTCAGGAAACACATCCTCGAATTCCCTGACTATGGGAACTTCAGCAGGATTGGAAATTTCCTTGGTAACATCTACCACATGGGCTAAGAATGCATAACATCCTTGCCTCTACAGCTTATGAGCAACCATAGCTGATACAAGACAGGTGGGCATAATCTTTCTCTCACCTTGAAAGATCCATGTGTTACTTTCATCAGCAAACACAACCATCTTGGACTCACAATCCAAGACAACTCTATACCTTTCCAAGGTATCCATCCCTAGGATTATATCAAATCCCTGCAAATCAAGTGGTATAAGATCCACTTGAATGCGATGGTCAGAAAAGAAGAGGATGCAGGGAGAGCATACCTCCTGCAAAACGGCAGACCCACTCAACAGAGTTTCCAACAACAAACTATCTGCTCTATGACTAACAATCACATTGCAGTCACGAATCACTCTACGAGTGATAAAAGAGTGCGTAGCACCCGGGTCAATCAGAATAGATACAACACAAGATGTAGACATATCAGAATATAAAAGTTTCATCTGACCTGCCACTACCCGTGGATTGACCACTGCTTCAGGTGGGTTCATAGCATAGAACCTCGCTGTCGCCTGGTGTTGAGGTGGTGCTGATGATCCAGCTTGAGACGATTGTCCACGTCCTCGAGCTGCTCCTTGATGTTGCCTACTCTGAGATCCTTGTTGATTCTGTCTCAAAGGTTGTTGTATCACATTGACAGGCCTAGAACGACAATCCTTCATCAAGTGTCCCACCTTACCACAGTTGTAGCAACTCCTCTCCTGTTGTTGTGGCCTGGGTGGTCCAGTAACTGACATTAATGCAGCACTGTGAGTCCTTTGAGGTGGTTGACTCCGTCCTCTACCTCTGCTTGGTGTCCATTGAGTTTGAAAACTTGATCTGGGTGGTGGAGGGTTAGGTGCAGAGAATCTAGGTTTCTTGGAATCCCTAGATGAAGAACCCTGGATCTGTGGATATCTTTTCTGGGTTTGCCTCTTCTCAACCACAGATCTCTCTATCCTTCGGACTGACTCAATGAAGGTAGAGAATCTCTCTCGGTTTTCTAAGGCAGACACAGGGGTTGACATATCAGCATTCAAACCCTTCTCGAATCTCCTGATTCTTTCCTCATCTGTGGCAGCCATGTGCGGACAGAAATGCAGCAATTCCATGAACTTAGCTTCATACTCGCTAATGTTCATCATGCCCTGCCTCAATCTCTCAAACTGAGAGATCTTCTCATCTAGGAAGGTCTTTGGAAAATATCTATTGATAAATTCCTGACGGAACTCTTCCCATGAGAACTCTATTCCAGGTCTCTTCTGCTCTTCCATGTTCCACCAGTGACCAGCACTGCCTTTGAGAAGATAGACAGCATGTCTAACCTTCTCAGCTTCCGGGATAATAAGAATCCTGAAAGCCTTCTCCAACTCTGTCAACCATAGGTCAGCATCTGTGGGGTCGGCAGTCCGAAAGTACTCGGTAGCTCCGACATGACGAAGTCGCTCGAATGTCTTACCGATACCTTGTCCCTCGGGCTGGGCAGGTGCCCTAGGTGTAGGCATGGGCATCCTGTCGGTTATGTGTGTCATGGCAGTCATGAACTGCCCGAACATCGTCTGGACTGCTGGGTTACCCATGTCGGCTGGGTCAAACTGGGGTGGCTCTCTTGGTGACTCAGGTGCAGGCTGTTCTATTCTTAGAACCCTTGCACCGCCTTGAGGTGTACTAGCACTACTCTCTGCCACGTACTCATCATGAGGCTCAGCCATCCTTATGTATCTTCTTCTCCTGAGGAGTAGAAGATTCTATTAGATAAGGAAGGAGTACTAAAGATAGACTCGACATCCTAAGTCCTATGCCTCTGTAGACTCAACTGACCTAGAGCTCTGATACCACTAATTGTGGGCTCTGATCTCCAAACCACGATATAAACTTAGCGGAAGCGATTCGATAAACAGCGGAAGACAAAAATCACGGGAAATTAAAACTTTTCGAGACAAGAGCTTAAATCCATAGAAACTTCTTTCATAATAAGAGATAAACTATTTACATCTCATGATAATTACTTCTCGAGTAATTATATACATCAAGATACAAAATCTCAAGAACACATAACAAAAGACTCCAAGACCTGAGAGTACAGAGGACACATAGGACTGACTCTAACTACACCACATGGCAGGCTAAATCTCCACCCTGAGATTTCACTGCTGCTCCTGGTGCTGCTGCTGCTGAGACTGGTCACCTGTAGACCGGTTCCTCCGTCTCCAACGTCCACCTAAAAAGTTGAAGTCTACGGGGTGAGACAATTTTACATAATTGTCCCAGTGAGAGTTATAACTCTCCGCCAGAAGCTTTATTATAACATCAAAGAATAACTTAAGCAGTAAAGCTTTCAAAGTATTCAATAGCAGTTGCAGCTATAAACAAGAGCTTAACATTTATGAGATATGAAGAAATATAAGCACTATCACAGTGTATCATCAATCCACTAACTCGTAGTTATCTCTAACAGGTATACTACGTGGTTGATTATGTTTTACAAACAACATTATGCCCTGTGGAGATGAGGCATACCACTCATACTCCAACTGATCGCTAAGAAGTCACATCAGTATCATACATAGGTCATTAAGAGAGTCGGATTCTCATGACCTTCACCTTCCTCAGTCAGTAAGAGGATCACTTGTAGGACATCTTGTGTCTCTACTATTATAGCTCACCAGGGTAAACTGGTCCTTCGCTATTTTAGAGTTACAGTGGCGTTCTGTACTCTCTTCGTCATCAGGAGATTTCATGTTTATCTCTACTAATACGGATATCTATGTTTTCTTCGTCATCAAGAGGTTTCATGTTTACCATCCACTGATACGGTAGGGTTTTGTAGTGAAGGGTTGACGGATTGCACATCTACATCAATCACCTACACTAGGATGTAAGGTTCTACACATCCATATACCCCACATACTCAATAGTATGTGATCCAGGAGTTCCCTTAGGAAAACCTGTTTCACCATCATTTGATCTCTGATAATGATGGATCTATGATCAGGGCTCTACATTATACTTGATTAGTTAGGTACATTTAGTATTCTTTTAACATTAAACATTGTTCTTCAAACAATAACAGTAGCATAGCAGCTATGAAAGGAGAATACTAAATGTAACAAGCCTAACTCTCATCAATCATCATTTCTCATTATACTCATCACAAGTCATCTCTAAAGCATGACCTTGATAGTATTCATGGCTCGCACAACCCATTAAATCATAGGATGCCACTGACAAGGCATCAAGATATTTTACTTATTCATAAAGCTTATAACATGCTTTCAATGAATACAGTATCATCATCCATACCTGAATATGATCACCTTCATATCAGAACCTGCATGGTTAGTTCAACTGATAAAGGTAATTCAAAACAAGGAATACATTTCCCATTCTTGTCATAAGAGCTGAGTTCTCTGATTCTCATTAATTAGAGTTTAATACTTATATTGCATGTCATTACCCTTGAATTAGGGTTTACTATTCACATTACATGTCATCCCCCTTGAATTAGGGTTTACTATTCACATTATATGTCATCACCCTTGAATTGAACTCATAACATCATCATGTATGAGGAACATCATCATTGATGCTCTCAGATTGGCTTAAGATTCATCATATATCATAATTAGGGTTTCCATGATCTCACATAGGTGGATCATACCCTAATCATGCACATTCATGTGTATTGAAGGTTCTTTACTTGACTTTCCATCATATGAGGGTACTTTCTCTCTCTTAAGGTACTTTCTCTCTCTAAGGTACTTTCTCTCTCCTCATACTAGTAGATGGTGATAGCACCACTCTAGATCAGGTTGGGTGAAGTCCACTTTGATTAACATAGACCAAATCACCACTGTTGAGTGATTAGAGTTTGATTAGAACAAGGTTTCACTCAATTTGAACCTTTCAAGGGTATTATGGTAAATTACACATTGATCATCATCATGGGTTAATTTACTAATAACTGGACCCTTAATGTCTCTTGGTATCATTAGGGTTTAGTTCAAACAATCATCAAACTAATTAAGCCTTCAAGGCATAAGGCAGACTTATCCTCAAAAGTCTTTGTTAGGTTTCACACCTTCAACCTTTATACGATCTTGAGATCGTATAAGGTTGCAAACCGTTTAAGCTTTGTAGACCGTTTGAGCTTGGGTTGACTTCAAGACCGTATAACATTCAAGACCGTTTACCCTCATTGGGTCTTGAGGTCGAGAGACCTCACACGGTCTTGAGATCGAGAGAACTCACACGATCTTGAGGTCGAGAGACCTCACACGGTCTTGAGGTCGAGAGACCTCACACGGTCTTGAGGTCGAGAGACCTCACACGGTCTTGAGGTCGAGAGACCTCACACGGTCTTGAGGTCGAGAGACCTCACACGGTCTTGAGGTCGAGAGACCTCACACGGTCTTGAGGTCGAGAGACCTCACATGGTCTTGAGGTCGAGAGACCTTGCACGGTCTTGAGGTCGAGTGCCCTCAAAAACTCAAGATCGTATAGACCTCCAAGGTGATTCAAAGGGTAAATTCAATTAGGGTTTCTATGTTGAAGCCATCCATTGGTCTCAAGATTGCTAACCACTTACCAATTGAGACAATTAGGGTTGTCCTTAACCAATTGGTCACTCAATTGACCCTCAATTGTTATCCAATTAGGGTTGAAGTTGGTTTAATTAAGATCCATCAACGTTCAACCATCAACACTCAACAATGTGAATCAACACAAGGTTGAACGCTTCAATTGAGCTCCAATAGGGCCCAAACTTGTCCCAAATGGTCTTGAGATCGTGTGGATAAACTCCACACGGTCTTGAGACCGTTTGCCCAGGATTTCATCAAAATCTAATGTGATTTGATAGGGGTTGAACCTTGATTGAGTCTCAAATCAGTATTTTAATTAATTTGATAACCTATTGCAATTGGGCTCTCAATTGATCAATTTACCTTAACCTTAGACCTCCAAATGGTCTTGGGTTGTCACCACACGGTCTTGAGACCGTTTGTCACACATAAAAAGGGCTATAGTACATACACCCTGATTATTCAATCACAAAGGTGTTTTTCATAACTTGATTAATCAATTGAAGTGAACTTTCATCATTTATTCTCTAAATGATGATAAGAGTATTAAAAGATACATTAGATGATGTATTTTACAAATTGCATCCCTAAATTTGGGTAAATTGCATTTTACTCCAAATTAGGGTTTCAAGCACCAGGATTGCTTCCATAGCTGCACCTTGGTGCCCAAGCTTGGGAAATCCCTCCAACTTTACCAAAATGATTCTCATGATGTCTCAACATCAGAGGAACATTTCAACATGTGCAAATTGCAAGTTAACCCTTCTTATTGGGTAAATAGCACATAGGTCCCTGCATAACAAAACAATGCTACAACTTTATATAAAAAGGAGAAAATTCTGAAATATATGTTTCTGAGAAACTTGATTACATGCTCAAAGTTAATCACAGGGATTTAATTACATATTTAGGAAAAACACCTAGGGTTAACTCATAACCCAGGTCAGGGATGTTACAAATTATCCACCCCTTACAAGGATTTCGTCCCCGAAATCGATAAGACATATTCAGAGAAAAGGGCAGGATACTTTCTTCTCATCTCATCCTCTAGTTCCCAAGTGGCTTCTTCAACACCACGGTGGTTCCAGAGGACTTTCACAAGACTTATATCTTTCTTTTTCAACTTTTTAATTCTGTTATCAAGGATTGACACTGGTCCCTCCTCATAAGATATATCATCATTCAATTCTACCTCCATAGGTTGCAGAATTGACTCAGTGTCAGGGTGACATTTCTTCAACATAGAAATGTGAAACACAGGGTGTAACCTCTATAACTCTAGTGGAAGCTCTAGTCTATATGCTACCTTTCCAATCCATTCAATGATTGGATAAGGTCCCATAAATCTAGGAGCTAACTTCCCTTTCCTCCCAAAATGAAGGACTCCTTTCCAAGGCGAGACTTTAAGATACACTCTGTATCCAACTTGGAACTCTAAGGGTCTACGACGTTTGTCAGCATAAGATTTCTGTCTATCCTGTGCAGTCTTAATCTGTTGTTGTATTACTTTAATCTTCTCTGTAGTCTGCTGCACAAGATCAGGACCTAACAACTGATGTTCACCAGTCTCGAACCAACACAGAGGTGATCTACAACGTCTACCATACAAGGCTTCATAAGGTGCCATATCAATGCTATGCTGATAGCTATTGTTATAGGCAAATTCTATCAAGCTTAAGTATAGATCCCAACTTCCGTTGAATTGGAGAGCACATGCTCTCAACAGGTCTTCTAAGGTTTGTATGGTCCTTTCTGACTGTCCATCAGTCTGTGGATGAAAAGTCGTACTAAACCTTAGCTTGGTGCTTAAGGCTCTGTGTAACTGTTCCCAAAAACGACTTGTAAACTCGGGACCTCTGTCAGAAACTATAGTGACAGGAACTCCGTGTAAACGCACTATCTCTTGCACATACAACTGTGATAACCTTTCAGCAGAATAGGTTGTTTTGACAGGTAAGAAATGCAATGTCTTAGTCAACCTATCAACAACTACCCATATGGAATCACGTCCTTTGCTTGTCCTGGGTAGGCCAACAACAAAGTCCATGGTCACATGGTCCCACTTCCACTGTGGTATGGGTAAAGGTTGCACTGTCCCTGCAGGTTTCTGGTGTTCAGCTTTAACTTGCTGACACACAGGACACCTCAGAACAAACTCTGCAACATCTTTCTTCATTCCAGGCCACCAATACAGATCTTTCAAATTCTGATACATCTTGGTGCTCCCTGGATGCATAGCATACATGGAAGAATGAGCTTCTTCCAGGACTAACTTCCTCAAGTTATCACCATCCGGTACTATCATTCTTTCATTATAACAAGCTACATGATCATCTGAGTCATGGAAACCATCTCGCTTCTCATTACCATACTCCGATCTAATCTGCTGAATTGCAACATCACCTTGTTGTGCTTCCTTAATCTGCTCTCTAAGGGTAGGTTTAATATGCATCTCAGCCAACAACTCGGCTAACAATGACACTTTCAACTGTACATTGTCTTGCCTTAAAGAGATAAGCATATCTCTCTTAGAGCATACTAAAGAGTTTAGTTGTGCTCTATCCATGGTTGATGTTGCTGATTTCCTACTCAAGGCATCTGCAACAACATTGGCCTTGCCCGGATGGTAATCAATTGTACAATCGTAGTCCTTGATTAACTCCATCCAACAATGTTGCCTCATGTTAAGCTCGTGCTGAGAGAAGATATACTTAAGGTTCTTGTGGTATGTGAAAATCTGGAATGTCTCCAGATCTTCAAGGCATGAACCACATCAGCTAACTCCAGATCGTGTGTCGGATAATTCTCCTCGTGTTTCTTAAGCTGTCGAGAAGCAAAAGAAATCACTTGTTTATCCTGCATTAACACACATCCAAGTCCATTCTTGGAAGCATCACAGAAGACTACATATCCTTTTCCTTGTTCAGGTAGCACAAGCACAGGTGCACTTGTCAACCTCTCCTTCAACAGCTGGAAAGATTGTTGACACTTATCACTCCAAGAAAAAGGAACATCTTTCCGGGTCAACTTGGTCAAATGTAAGGCTATAGAACTAAAGTTCTTAATGAACCTTCGATAATAGCCATCTAACCCCAAGAAACTTCGAATCTCCGTCGGTGTCTTCGGTTGTTCCCATTGTAGAACAGATTCTACCTTTATAGGGTCAACACAAATTCCCGAGGCGGATATCACATGTCCAAGAAAGGATACCTCTGGTAGCCAAAACTCACACTTGCTAAACTTAGCATACAGCTTATGTTTTCTTAGCAAGGTCAAAGCTTGGCGAAGATGTTGCTCATGCTGCTGAGCATCCTTACTATAGATCAGAATGTCATCTATGAAGACAACAACACATTGATCAAGGAAAGGTTGAAAAACTCTATTCATGAGTTCCATAAATGCAGCTGGTGCATTGGTTAGTCCAAACGACATAACCGTGAACTCATAGTGACCATACCTCGTCCTAAAAGCAGACTTGGATATGTCACTATCCTTAATACGAAGTTGATGATATACATACCTCAAATCTATCTTGGAAAAGATGGTTGCACCACACAACTGGTCAAAGAGATCATCAATCCTCGGCAGAGGGTACTTATTCTTTATTGTCACTTTATTGAGTTGTCTGTAGTCAATGCACAATCGCATTGACCCATTTTTCTTTTTAACAAACAAGACCGGAGAACCCCAAGGTGAAGTACTCGGTCGGATAAAGCCAATAAAAGGTAGGAAGAAGTCCAAGAATATCTGGTGGAATGGAAAATTGTTTCCCTAGAGTTTGGTCCACTCTAGTTTCTATGGGTGAATTGTAGTTCCCAGGCATAAAGTAATCTTGAAGTGACCTATACATAGGTGGAGGAAGTGGTGGATCTGGATATTCTCCTTGGTGTACATCTCAGTCTCCCATCTCATTTACTATACATAGGTGGAGGAGGTGGTGGATATGGATATTCTCCTTAGTGTTTACTAGGTGTTGATTGTACCAATTCCTCTACCTTCATGTCCTTGAAAGAAGGAATTGATAGAAAGATATCGATGTCAAAACATGCACTATCACCTATACAAGGAACAATCAAGAAATAGAGGGCAAGTTAGAAAACTAAGATGAAAAAGTAACTCATAGAATAATAACTAGTAATCATGAGGGAAATATGATAAATCAATAAAAAAGAAAACTAGTTGGGTCAAGTTCCACTCTCTCTGACATTCGCAGTAGAAAATTTCATGTGTACCTAGGCCCCTAAACAATTTGACATGGTTGGTCACACCTTCGGCACACTTGGGTCTCTTGATAATTTTAACATGGTTTGGACACACTCTCATAGAATTCCACAAGCACACATGCTCAGGAGCAATATAGAAGAAGAAGGTTGGGGTCATACCCAAGTGAGAGAGGGGACACTTGTACTATGTTTATTAGGGTTAGGTTCCTACTATGGAGACTATGGTTTTTAGGGATGGGCCTCTAATTTTGAGTTAAACCAGAGAGCTAAAATAATTGAAGAGAGCAAGAAATGAATCCTTGTTAACCGCAGATAGTTAAGAGTAAGTAACTATGCAAGGAAAGAAATTACACTAAGACAATTCAAAAGAATCAAGAACTAACTAGTACACTAACAAGAGAAATAATAATATGCAAACTAGAGAATATCTAGCTAAACAATGCAAGGGGAAACACTATATTGATAAACATGAATAAAGGGAAATTAGAAAACCACACTAGAGAATGACTAACTAAAATTAACACAAGTAGCTAAGAGCATACACTAACTAATCTAGAAAAAATTCACTATCACAAACAAAGCAATTGAACATGCAAACATCACTCATTCATTCAAGTTATCAAACCAAATAAGCAAGTTATGCGATAATGATTTGTCCAAAACTACTAGTTGGCATGGATGGAATAAGGTGTATAGGGGAACTAGGCCCTATCACCCTCTATCCAACTTTGTGAGGCTCAATTGACTAGGATTTATGTGGAATTGAACCATGACCTAGCAATTATTGGCTTCTTGGATAGAATCTTTCAAGGCAATTGTTGGCCAAGGGTAGTAATGGAGGGTGAAAACAAAGGTTTTGAGCCTCATGTCATCTCACATCTAGCCTTTAAGTAGATCCCAGACACCTGCACTAAGATATTGAATATGACAATTGGATCTCCCATCTAGAGTAAGGTACTAGGTATATGTATAGGAAGAGGGGTATCTAGCAAGGGATCTACTAGTTGGACCTAGGATCAAAATCCCAAATTAGCCATATATCACCCATTCCCTTACTAACTAGGTGTTTGTAAGAACCACACACATAGTAATCAATGGGAAACATGATAGAAGTGAAAAACAACAACTGAAAAATGAAATCACAATATTTACATATTATTACCCCTAACATGGTATCAACCACACACTTTTAAACCCTTAACAACCCACAAAGGGGGCTTAGCTAGACATGATCAAATAAAATACAAAAGAAAACCAAAAGGAATGAAGAAACATCATGAATGTATATGTAGAAGCTTCAATCATCACCTAGAACTTCTTCAAGCTTGGCCTCCTTCTCCAAGGGTGAGAAATGGCATGGAAAATGGAAGTGGAATGGTCAAAACCCTATAACAGTAGAGTTTTAAGGTAGAGGAAGGTGGAAATCAATGGAAGGCAGGTGGAAGGGAGTAGGTGGTGACTTGAATGCTCAGGAGGTCTAATCTTGTTCTTTCCTTTTCCACCAATGCTTATATAGCATCTTGTGAATCATAAAGTTAAGTGGGGGAAATTAGGTAAAATGACACTAGGGAAGTAGTAGGGTTTTGTAGGTAGCATGACCATTCTAGGAAGAAAGATTATGGTGGGGTGAGTGGGAATGGTTATGTTGAGATTAAACAACCATGGTGGAATGATAAGGGTAGCATGGATGTCGTGGCTATTAGGTAGAAAGGTCATGTTGGGTAACATAACCGTTTTAGGGAGGTTGGGGTTGGGTTATTATCTTGAGTACAGATTTCTTAAAGGTAGTGGGGACAATATTTTTGGTTGGCACAACTATGTTGAGGACTTCTTGGAACAACCATTTTGGTTGGAATGGTCATGCTATTGGATCTAGTTGCAATTGCTTCAACCATGTGCTTTTGATGCTTGTGGCATGCCCATTTTGTGGAACCATGAACGTGTTGGTGAATCCATGTAGCATTTTACCCTCAATGTGATCGTCCATGGTGTTACTTGCCTTGGCTTGATCTTTGTCCAGTTGGGGTAATTCTGGGGCTCTCTCTAGTTCTTCCAAGGGTGTAGGAACCCTAGGATTCTCCTCCTTCCATCCCTTCCAAAGCATTGTCAATGTACTTGAATCACACAAACAACATCCATAACTGTGTCTGATGATAAAAACCATTATTGAGGAAACAACATGCATTATGAAACATATTGATGTAAATAATGGAAAAATGAGAAGAAGAAGACCCAATTAAGGTCTTCATCACCAGGACTCGTGGTCATACACTACTACAGAAATGGCTTATAACGTCAGATTTCACTACTACAAAAATAGCTTATAACGTCACATTTAGAGACGTCGGTTATTACCAAAAACCGATGCCTAAACCCTACAATGTCAGCTAATTACAGAGACCGACATCTACATTTGAAGACCGGCCAGACACGTGTATCACTTTTTATTAAGCGTTGGCTCCCTAAGACGAACCGATGCCTAATATAGCCCGCCAAATTCAATTTTTCGAGCAAAAAAAAATTACCCCCCAAAGTTTCACATACGGCGTCGATTTTGTACCTAATAAACGACACCTAACGACGAAAAAAATTACCTCCTAAGGTCATCGGTTTTTATGGAAAAACCGACGCTGAAAAGGTTTTGCGCGTCGTCCCCGCGAAAATTTTTAGGGTTAAGATTGTCCAATGGACGTCGGTTTTTCCTGGCAACCGACACCTATTGTTATAATTCGAGAACATTTATTTTTTGTCGGCATATATAGATATACGTCAGTTTTTCTATTTGGAACCGATGAATATCAGTGAATATAAGTGTCGGTGTGTTGGTGGTAACCGACGCTTAAAGTTTGAAGTGTCAGTTTATGGTAATAACTGACACCTATTGTTAACTTAATAGCACCCGTGCGAGCCAGGCTCTTCCCCTTTATCTATTTCATCGATTTCACTAGGGTCTGGCAATTGGAGATTCCGCTGCCATCTGCTGCTCTTCCGCCTTCCCCGCCACCAGTGTACCTTCCCCGTTGCCGCTGCTACCGCCACTCCTGCCTACCCTCTGCTGCTGTTGCTGCCTCTGCCTTCTCCTCTGCTTCCTCTTGTTGTTGCTGCCACCTGATCCTTTGTTCCTCCGCCTCTTCTTCCTCTACTCCTGCTCCTGCTCCGACCGTCGCCCGCTCGCAGCCATCGCCTGCTCTCCTTGTAACATACCTGACCTGGGTTATGAGTTAACCCTAGGTGTTTTGCCTAAATATGTAATTAAATCCCTGTGATTAACTTTGAGCATGTAATCAAGTTTCTCAGAAACATATATTTCAGATTTTGCTCCTTTTTATATAAAGTTGTAGCATTGTTTTGTTATACAGGGACCTATGTGCAATTTACCCAATAAGAAGGGTTAACTTGCAATTTGCACATGTTGAAATGTTCCTCTGATGTTGAGACATCATGAGAATCATTTTGGTAAAGTTGGAGGGATTTCCCAAGCTTGGGCACCAAGGTGCAGCTATGGAAGCAATCCCGGTGCTTGAAACCCTAATTTGGAGTAAAATGCAATTTACCCAAATTTAGGGATGCAATTTGTAAAATACATCATCTAATGTATCTTTTAAGACTCTTATCATCATTTAGAGAATAAACGATGAAAGGTCACTTCAATTGATTAATCAAGTTATGAAAAACACCTTTGTGATTGAATAATCAGGGTGTATGTATTATAGCCCTTTTTATGTGTGTGCTTTAGTAATAGTTTGATCTTCTTTGACCTCATTTCTTGGACCTATAAGAAAAGTTGTCCTTATAATTAAGAAGAGAGGATGAGCAAAGAAGGATGGAGGGACTTAGTTGAAATTATGGAAAACTCATGAGCTAATGTTGAAAATCCCACCCCAAGTATATATACCCTCAACTTCACTTAGCAAGGAACCTCTCCCTTCGTTCCTTTCACTTTTCTTTTCAACCAAACCGATTAAGGAGAGATTGGAGCTCAGGAGGACGACCAAAGGTGTGCAAGTTAGGTTTGGATCCCTCCTTTTGCCTAATTTCATGGTTAGAACTCGAATTCAAGGCCAAATTGATGACTAGCTCCCTTAACTCTACCTTTCTAGCCATCTTTTCTCAACTTTCCTTGGAAGGATCACCTTGGCCGACCTGTGGAAGCTCAAGGACGCCATTAAAGCTTGGAGCTTGAAAGCTTGGAGCTCAAGGATCAAGCTTTAGGTGGGTTTTATAACTCTAAACCCATGCTTCGTTATATACATCTTGTTCATGCTTTTAGATGATAGTTCTTCTTCTTCTCTACTTTCTTTTACTACCTTGCACGCAAATCCATGAGAAATCCTTGCTTTTCTTGAGCTAGGAGATGAAGACGTTATTTCCAAAGTTAATCCACTACTTTTTACTTTACCAAATGGTCTCCACAAATTTCTCTCTCGGTCTCAAGACCGTGTGGTGAGCAAACGGTCTCAGGACCGTGTAAGGGCAAACGGTCTTCAAGACCGTGTAGCCGCGTTGAACGAGCATGGACCGTATAAGATTTCTGTTCGTAATTATGTAATATAATCACCCACAAAATTTGAGATGATAACTCCAAAGGAATCGTGAGATATGGCCTTTTTAATCAACAACTTTAATTGAATTTACTCCTGATTTCCAATCTGTTGAAATCTCCATTTTGGGCAAACGGTCTCAAGACCGTGTAAGAACGTTGACCAATCATTGACCGTATGAGATTACTGTTCAAAATAATGTTGATTAACAACTCACCAAATTTGATAGACTAATTCCAAACGAGCTAAGATTTGAAGGGTGATTACTAGGGCAAACCCTAATTGAAATCAGTACTGAAATCTCAATGGATAACTTAGTGTGTTTGGGTAAACGGTCTCAAGACCATTTGGAGATCAACCAAACGGTCTCAAGACCGTGTGGGGGATCACCCAAGACCGTATGGAGGTCTGGGGTCAAGTATAGTTGACCAATTGAAGGTACAAACATACCAAATTACATTGGAATTAAGTATTGATATGTTCATCAACTCAATGGATCCAACCTTGAAGAATTTTCACTAGAATCCAAAAGTTGGATGGGCAAACGGTCTCAAGACCGTTTGGAACTCATACAAACAGTCTCAAGACCGTGTGGTGACAACCCAAGACCGTTTGGAGGTCTAAGGTTAAGGTAAATTGATCAATTGAGAGCCCAATTGCAATAGGTTATCGAATTAATTAAAATACTGATTTGAGACTCAATCAAGGTTCAACCCCTATCAAATCACATTAGATTTTGATGAAATATTGGGAAAACGGTCTCAAGACCGTGTGGAGTTTATCCACACTATCTCAAGACCGTTTGGGCCAAGTTTGGGCCTAATTGGAGCTCAATTGAAGGGTTCAACCTTGTGTTGATTCACATTGTTGAGTGTTGATGGTTGAACGTTGATGGATCTTAATTAAACCAACTTCAACCCTAATTGGATAACAATTGAGGGTCAATTGAGTGACCAATTGGTTAAGGACAACCCTAATTGTCTCAATTGGTAAGTGGTTAGCAATCTTGAGACCAATGGATGTCTTCAACATAGAAACCCTAATTGAATTTACCCTTTGAATCACCTTGGAGGTCTATACGATCTTGAGTTTTTGAGGGCACTCGACCACAAGACCGTGCAAGGTCTCTCGACCTCAAGACCGTGTGAGGTCTCTCGACCTCAAGACCGTGTGAGGTCTCTCGACCTCAAGACCGTGTGAGGTCTCTCGACCTCAAGACCGTGTGAGGTCTCTCGACCTCAAGACCGTGTGAGGTCTCTCGACGTCATGACCGTGTGAGGTCTCTCGATCTCAAGACCGTGTGAGGTCTCTCGACCTCAAGACCCAATGAGGGTAAACGGTCTTGAATGTTATACGGTCTTGAAGTCAACCCAAGATCAAACGGTCTACAAAGCTTAAACGGTTTGCAACCTTATACGATCTCAAGATCGTATAAAGGTTGAAGGTGTGAAACCTAACAAAGACTTTTGAGGATAAGTCTGCCTTATGCCTTGAAGGCTTAATTAGTTTGATGATTGTTCGAACTAAACCCTAATGATACCAAGAGACATTAAGGGTCCAGTGATTAGTATATTAACCCATGATGATGATCGATGTGTAATTTACCATAATACCCTTGAAAGGTTCAAATTGAGTGAAACCTTGTTCTAATCATACTCTAATCACTCAACAGTGGTGATTTGGTCTATGTTAATCAAAGTGGAATTCACCCAACCTGATCTAGAGTGGTGCTATCACCATCTACTAGTTTGAGGAGAGAGAAAGTACCTTAGAGAGAGAAAGTACCTTAAGAGAGAGAAAGTACCCTCATATGATGGAAAGTCAAGTAAAGAACCTTCAATACACATGAATGTGCATGATTAGGGTATGATCCACCTATGTGAGATCATGGAAACCCTAATTATGATATATGATGAATCTTAAGCCAATCTGAGAGCATCAATGATGATGTTCCTCATACATGATGATGTTATGAGTTCAATTCAAGGGTGATGACATATAATGTGAATAGTAAACCCTAATTCAAGGGGGATGACATGTAATGTGAATAGTAAACCCTAATTCAAGGGTAATGACATGCAATATAAGTATTAAACTCTAATTAATGAGAATCAGAGAACTCAGCTCTTATGACAAGAATGGGAAATGTATTCCTTGTTTTGAATTACCTTTATCAGTTGAACTAACCATGCAGGTTCTGATATGAAGGTGATCATATTCAGGTTTGGATGATGATACTGTATTCATTGAAAGCATGTTATAAGCTTTATGAATAAGTAAAATATCTTGATGCCTTGTCAGTGGCATCCTATGATTTAATGGGCTGTGTGAGCCATGAATACTATCAAGGTCATGCTTTAGAGATGACTTGTGATGAGTATAATGAGAAATGATGATTGATGAGAGTTAGGCTTGTTACATTTAGTATTCTCCTTTCATAGCTGCTATGCTACTGTTATTGTTTGAAGAACAATGTTTAATGTTAAAAGAATACTAAATGTACCTAACTAATCAAGTATAATGTAGAGCCCTGATCATAGATCCATCATTGTCAGAGATCAAATGATGGTGAAACAGGTTTTCCTAAGGGAACTCCTGGATCACATACTATTGAGTATGTGGGGTATATGGATGTGTAGAACCTTACATCCTAGTGTAGGTGATTGATGTAGATGTGCAATCCGTCAACCCTTCACTACAAAACCCTACCGTATCAGTGGATGGTAAACATGAAACCTCCTGATGACGAAGAAAACATAGATATCCGTATTAGTAGAGATAAACATGAAATCTCCTGATGACGAAGAGAGTACAGAACGCCACTATAACTCTAAAATAGCGAAGGACCAGTTTACCCTGGTGAGCTATAATAGTAGAGACACAAGATGTCCTACAAGTGATCCTCTTACTGACTGAGGAAGGTGAAGGTCATGAGAATTCGGCTCTCTTAATGACCTATGTATGATACTGATGTGACTTCTTAGCGATCAGTTGGAGTATGAGTGGTATGTCTCATCTCATAGGGCATAATGTTGTTTGTAAAACATAATCAACCACGTAGTATACCTGTTAGAGATAACTACAAGTTAGTGGATTGATGATACACTGTGATAGTGCTTATATTTCTTCATATCTCATAAATGTTAAGCTCTTGTTTATAGCTGCAACTGCTATTGAATACTTTGAAAGCTTTACTGCTTAAGTTATTCTTTGATGTTATAATAAAGCTTCTGGCAGAGAGTTATAACTCTCGCTGGGACAATTATGTAAAATTGTCTCACCCCGTAGACTTCAACTTTTTAGGTGGACGTTGGAGATAGAGGAACCGGTCTACAGGTGACCAGTCTCAGCAGCAGCACCACCAGGAGCAGCAGTGAAATCTCAGGTGGAGATTTAGCCTGCCATGTGGTGTAGTTAGAGTCAGTCCTATGTGTCCTCTGTACTCTCAGGTCTTGGAGTCTTTTGTTATGTGTTCTTGAGATTTTGTATCTTGATGTATATAATTACTCGAGAAGTAATTATCATGAGATGTAAATAGTTTATCTCTTATTATGAAAGAAGTTTTTATGGATTTAAGCTCTTGTCTCGAAAAGTTTTAATTTCCCGTGATTTTTGTCTTCCGCTGTTTATCGAATCGCTTCCGCTAAGTTTATATCGTGGTTTGGAGATCAGATCCCACACTCCTACTTGTTGCTCCGGCCACCTACTCGCTGCTCCTGGTACCCTTCTTCCTCCTCTTCTTGCTCCTTGCTCCTACTCCTGGCCCCCTACCCCTAGGGTGCGGGCAATGGGTTGGATCTTATACATGTTTGAGTACATTAGGGTTCTAATCTACCCTTTTGTTTATCAACTAAGCTATACTTTTTTATCTATTGCTTTGTATTTTTTTATCTACTGATTATATTTGTTTATCTAACGCTTTGAGTTTACTTATTTAGATGTTGCTATTGTAAATCAACCTAGGATATGAACAAATCTTGCGCTTGCATATATTTGTGCTTCTAGTGCTCATGCTTGACCTAATTCAATAAATTTTGATGCATGTTGAAATAAGATTCAAACTTGTCCTTTCTAGCATCCTAATTTGATTTGATTATGTGTTTTGAACCTTGAAACATGCGTATTAAAGATACATTGATGTCTCAAACTTAACTCACATGTGGGTCTTCTATTTCTAAAATGATTATATCTTCAATCTGCTTTTTTTCACCTTTATACTATATGTATTGCCTGTAAAATAGAAGATCTATATGGAAGAACTGTCGACCTTTGTCCAGACCCTAAATTGGACTCTATGAACACAACCAATTAAAGTATCATATTAATATATAATAGCTTATTTATGGAAGTTACATAGAGACATGCAATTTTTAGTAACAAAATGATCAAAATAACCCCTATTATATTTTGCTACTGTAAAAAAGTAAACCCTAGGAATTGATAGTATAAATGCATCTAAACATTCATAAGCTATTAATGTGTCACTTGGAGAGAAATGGACATATTCCTATTTAAGTAAGAAAGGAAAGACTAAGGAGAGAAAAAAGTTTTGTTGGGTTCCTACTGCGGAGACTAGGGTTAAGGGTTTAAAGGTGATTTGATTGTTAAACTACTATGAACAAATGAGGAATTAAAGGAAAGAATGAAATCTATGTTAGCCTTAGACTAAATTAAGACTAAGCAAGAAAGGAAAGACTAAGCTATGGGTGGTCGTAGGGTAGCTCACCCTCGTGCCCCAGCCGCCACCTATGTATATATAGGTGGTGGGGAAGCACTAGGGTAAGTAGGGGTAGGATTGGAAAATCAGTGTAAAAGTATGGTAGGGTAGGTTGGTCACCACAGTCGTGTTGGTGTGCCACGGCCATTGTGAGGGTAGTATAGGATGGTCGTGGGGTAAGAATATGGTCGTGGTATGGGACTGGTGGTGATATGCTATGTTGGTGGCCACGGTCGTGGTGGGTGAGTGGCACCACGACCGTGTTGGGTCACACGGCCATTTTGGAGGATAGGGATGTGGTCGTGGAGTAGCATCACGGTCGTTTTGTTCTTCATTGGCCACAGTCATGGCAGATGGCCACGGTCGTGGTGACTTGGGAAAAAACCCTATTGAAATGCTGGTTCTTGGTCTTAAATTTGCACGACCGTGGTGAGGCTTGCACCACTTGATTATCCTTTAAACTTCATCATTCTTGGATGTCTTTGCTTGGAGACGACTCTTGGCCCTTGGAGGTAGGTTGAGGGAGATTTTAGGGCCTCCTTTGGACCTCCCCATGAGTGGAGTAGCCCTAGAACTCCTTTCTCTCTCTTCCATCTAAGGCATGGTCCAAGTACCTGAAAATAGTGCAAAGAACACCATAAATGCATTTGGTAATGATAAACACATTAGGGGCAAAAGCTTGTAATATAACATGTTTAGATGTGATTTAAGTACAAAATGGCATAGGATGGAGCCCTAAAATAGGGCTACATCACCCCCTGATTAAAATCTTTAATATATGGAATCATGGTTTATTTACTGTTTAGTATTTACTGACACGCATGATTAAATGATGTTACACAAAACTTAGGATATGAATGATGAAACTAGGATTGTAGGTATAAGAATGACAACATACATGTATTTGTTGGCCTAGAAACCCATCCAAGATTTACTCATTAGGAGTAAATCTTGGATAGTCCCCAGTTTGGGTCTGTTCTTGAACACCTAATCTCACTTAGGATGTAAGTGTATAATGTGTATTGGGTTTTCAAGAAAATTTTGGTAGCATTTCCCCATTTGTTCTCTAAGTACATATGTACTTGGAGAATAATGGGGAAATGCTGCCGAAATTTTTGTGAAAACCCAATACACATTATACACTTACTAGTGAGATTAGGTGTTCAAGAATGGGATAGGTGGTACACATTTTTTTTGTGCTAAAAGGGTGGGGTGCCTCTTTACTGAAATAAGAAGTTGTGTAGGTACAGAGTGTAACTACCAAAATAGAAGAAAACGGAGGTTGCAAGGCACAACCACCAAAAAGAAAACTAACTGTACAGACTACAAAGATCTATCTATACAGATTAACAATTATCTGAAAAGAGAAGAAAAAAAACTATCTTTGTCACACGCCAGCGAAAAATTCTCCACATCCAATCCAACACCACTGAACGTCCTTCTGTTCCTTTATAACCACAACATATAGACAACACATGCAGCTTGGACCTTGACATCATTCTTCAGAGCCATCAAGTCCTCCAACGAACTGATCTGAATGTTGAACTTCGAGTGAAACTTCTTCCAAACATCTCTAGAAAAGCAGCACTCGAAGAACAGATGACATACATCTTCCTCATAGCATTCACACAAACAGCACCTCAAAGCCAAGTGGAAACCA
Source organism: Alisma plantago-aquatica (assembly GCA_963693085.1). Classification (NCBI taxonomy): domain Eukaryota; kingdom Viridiplantae; phylum Streptophyta; class Magnoliopsida; order Alismatales; family Alismataceae; genus Alisma; species Alisma plantago-aquatica. Next base: position 1,039,418,938 of record OY856410.1, on the reverse strand, counting down.
ATCTTCTTCAAATAATCCGATGTGGGAAGTTTACCCAAGAACAACTTCCAGAAAAGAATAGACCACTTCCTGGGGAACGAATTGGACCAAACCCAGTTAGACCAGTAAACTTTAGGATATTTAATTCTGGAAATAGCCCATCCATCCTTCAACAAAAGAATCTTGTTGCTGCCATTAAACAAAATCTCATCTTCTTCTTCGATATTGAAATTTTGGTTCTTAAGAATTCCCCTCAGCACCTCTGCACCCCTAAAGTCAGGCACAGTCCACTCACCATTAATAATACAAGAGGAAACTCTGCAATTCCTCCCTTTACCCAATCTCAGGACAAATTGTTCATCCACAAGATCGATCAGCCTTTCCCCTCCATTGACCCAAGGATCAAACCAAAGAAGAAAGGTGTTGCCATTACCAAGGCACAAATTAATGTGATTCAGTAAGATAGGTCTGAGTTTCAACATTTTTTTCTAGACCCAAGAAGCTCCATGTTTAATCTCAGCTGTCCAGATGGACTCAGTTTTAATATACTTCTCATGCACCCACTTGACCCACAAACCATCCTTCTTAGAGGCAATACTCCATAGGTTTTTAATAATGCCACCATTAGACCAATCGTCAATCAGTCTTATGCCCAGGCCTCCCTCATCTTTGGGTCTGCAAATAGAAATCCAAGAGACATAATGAATATGTTTCTTATCCTTCGTGTCATTCCATATAAAATCCCTCATCAACTTCTCAATTTCATAGACAATAGACTTGGGAAGAGGAAAAGCAGCCATCCAGAACATGCTGTAGGAGGAAATAGTAGAAATCACAAGCTCAATTCTTCCTGCTTGAGAGAGAAAATGAGATTTCCAAGAAAGAAGTATATTCTTGACCTTGTCCACAATAGGGCTACACAACGCTCTAGTCAACCTCCCTGTGAAGAGAGGAAGACCAAGATACTTGACGGGCAAAGAACAAATATTAATGTTAAGAATATCACCAATATTACTTTCCTCAGCTCCCTTACTCAGAAAAATATGACTCTTCTCATTGTTCAGCTGCAGACCCGAGATCCTCCCAAAAGAATCAAGAATATTCTTCACACATAGAGCATCTTTGTCCTGAGCTCTAGAGAAAATAAGCAAGTCATCAGCAAAGACAATGTGTGAAATCCCATTACTACCTTCACACCCAATAGGCTTGAAACCTCATTTGGCGATCTCTGCTTTGAAAATACTAGAAAGACCTTGCATAGAAATAGTGAAAAGAAACAGGGCCAATGGATCACCTTGCCTCACTCCATTAGAAGCAGAGAAATATTCAGAAGGAGTACCATTGACAAGCACCCTGAAAGAAGCAGAAGAAAATAATTCTGAGACCCATTCAATCCAACAGGAAGGAAACCCCATCTTGGTAAGAAGAAAGAGAATATAGTCTCTCCGAACAGTGTCATAGGCTTTGGCCAAATCTACTTTAACACACATTAACTTGCGAGAGCTACTGAAAAAACTAAGAATGTCATTAGCAAGTAAAATCGCATCTCCAATTCTCCTGCCATGGACAAAAGCAAATTGATTCTCATCCACCAACTTGGGAAGAATATACTTCACCCTATTAGCCATGATCTTCGTTATCACCTTAAAGATGATATTACAGAGGGAGATAGGACGAAAATCCTTGGGAGAGGTGGCACCAACTTTCTTAGGAATGAGAGTAATCAGAGAAGAATTACACTCCTTGAGGAGTTTACCAGAACTAAAAAAACCTTGAACAACTTTAACCACATCGTCACCAATAATATCCCACACTGATTTGAAAAAAACCGCATTGAAGCCATCAGGCCCTGGCGCCTTAGAGTCCTTCATTTTATTCATGACATCTTCCACTTCAGCTCTGGAGACCAACTTCCTTAAATCATCAGCTTGATTCTGATCAATTTTAGGAAAAACCCATTCATCGTTCTAAGACACCATGTCTTTAGAGGAGCTATTAAACAGGTCGTCATAGTACTTCTTAATAGTGTTTATAATAGAGGATGCATCGTAAATACTATTACCCCCTTCATCATGTAAAACAGAAATAGTATTCGTAATTCTTCTAGACTTCAGAGATGCATAAAAGAAAGCGGAGTTTCTATCGCCTAATTTAAGCCACTGAACCCTGCTTTTCTGCTTGAGTAAACTCTCTTCATCAGCTAAGGCTTTCAAAGCAACCTGTCTAGCAATAACCATCTGCTCATGCTTCTCGGCATTAGTGGGGTCAGCATCCACCTCCTCCTGAATCATCTTGGCTTTGCCTTCAAGTTCTTTAGCTAAAGAGAACAAATTACCATTCTTCTTATTCCAAGAGATCAGAGCTTCTTTAACACAGTTGAGTTTTCTGTAAACCCTGAACATAGGGGAACCCAATTGAGGAGTTCTCCAGGCTTTCTCTACAATCTCCTTATAATCAGATTTATTAGTCCAAGCATTAATAAAGCGGAAAGGAGCAGATCCATGCTTGCTGCGATCAAATCTAAGAGCAATGATCCTATGATCACTTACCACAGAGGCTATGACTTCACCCCAACAAAAGGGAAAGTTAGCAAGAAAATTCACATTGCAGAAAATACGGTCAATCTTCGAAAGAGTACTCTTACCCTTCCTACTGTGACTATCCCAGGTATAAAATTGACCCTTAGGAGAAATCTCAATCAAACCAGTGGAGTTAAGAGCTTCGTTAAAGTCATTCATACTTTTCCTAGTAGGAGCTTGTTTGCCTTGTCTTTCATAACTGAGACAAACCGCATTAAAGTCTCCCAAAACACACCAGTTGACAGGATTCAACAAAGCAACAGAAGTAAGCGAATTCCACAGAACCATCCTCTCCCCATCGTCGTTTGAGCCATAAACAGCAGAGAGGTCAAAAGAAAGGTTCCCTTTCTTAACAGAAGTGTGAATAACTTGTTCACAGGCTGACTTTTTATCAATATGAATAGCAGAGTCAGACCAGAGGATAATGATCCTAGTGTACGAATAGAACTCCGAGTTATTAATAAACTCAGCACCATTCCAGATAGAATCCATGAAACTATGAAGCTCATTTTTATTAATCCGAGATTCCAAGATGATATAAACATCAGCCTTACTCTCCCTTATTTCCTTCCTGATGTGAGGTAGTTTATTTTGTCCTCCCCTCACATTCTAGGATCTAATCATGAGCTGACTAACCATTAGGGGGAATAGAAGCCTGCTCGTGACCCTCCCTGTCTTCAATATTAGATAGCAGAGAAAATTTGTTTAGAGAAGATGGGATACCTTTTTTAGACACTGGTTTCAGAATAATTCTGGGGGGAGATTTAGACTTCCTGCCCCTAGTCTCCCAACCTACATCAGGAGAAGTAGTGGGCGTGATAATGTTTGTCATAGGAGTCTTACCTTTGACCATAGTAGCATGAGGTTGGACACTTCCTTCATGAGAAGAACCAGGTTCAGAACTTGAAGAATCAACCTCTATAATCAGATAAGGAAAAGGTGCCATAGAATTGTCGAAGGACTCATGGATAGTATCAACAACATCAATGAACTCTTCGTTTTCCTCACCCCTACTTGCCTCAGGTTGTTTAGGCTTCCACACTTTCTTCTTCGACACACCTTTCGACTTTTGTTTAACATTCTTCTCTTCACTAACAGGACCACAAAGATTAGACTCATGGCCATAGAGACCACAGATCAAACACCTGCTTGGCTCCCATTCATACTCAAATGTAATAGTGTCCACTTGACCATCATCACTCTCAATCTACAGTTCTATCGGAAAAGAGAAATCCAACGGAATAAGCACCTGCAGTTTGGCATATTCAAGACGTAAAAATTCATTCGTGAATCTGTCCGGCTGCTAGGGAACCCCCAGAAACGAACCAATTCTGTTGAACATCTCGACATCCCACAATTCAAGGGGTAGGTTGAAAATCTTAAGCCATATCAGAACCTCCGTGAGTTTCATCTTCTCAAGAGGTTCGCCTCTTTCCAATCTCTTAATGATTAGCGGTCTCCCTGCCACAAACCAAGGGCCTCCGTCAATAGTTGTTGACATGTCTTCATCATTCGAAAACAGAATAACAAAGTAACCTCTCCCTCTAGAACGGACTTCAATCGACCCTTTGGCTTGCCATATCTGAGCAAAGTGATGAGCTAGAACCTGCCAATTTGGCTTTAACCCAACCACATATCCAGCAGCCGTCCTTTTCCATCGATCTAAATTCCTCTCTACAATGGCTTTAGAGTAGAGAAGCTTCCCCTCCGTCACTTGGATATTCATCTTCTTAAGACAGACAAGGTCGTTGCTCCTTTTTTCTTTGAACAGATCTGACCATGATCTGGCTTCCTTCATTACTGAGACACTACCTGCAAAGAGCCTTGACCTTGGGGCTCCTGGATCTGGGGGGTTCGACGACGAGGACCTCGTAACCAGGATCGCCTCCGCCGTCGCCTCCACGGGAGCCTTCGCCTCAGACATATTCAGACGCACCGTTCCTCTCGTATGTGGTGTTATGAACTCAATAGGAGTAAATCTTGGATAGTCCCCAGTTTGGTACTGTTCTTGAACACCTAATCTCACTTAGGATGTAAGTGTATAATGTGTATTGGGTTTTCAAGAAAATTTTGGTAGCATTTCCCCGTTTGTTCTCTAAGTACATATGTACTTGGAGAACAGTGGGAAAATGCTGCCGAAATTTTCTTGAAAACCCAATACACATTATACACTTACTAGTGAGATTAGGTGTTCAAGAATGGGATAGGTGGTACACATTTATTATATATAAGAATGACATCATATGTATTTGTTGGCCTAGAAACCCATCCAAGATTTACTCAATAGGAGTAAATCTTGGATAGTCTCCGGTTTGGGAATGTTCTTGAATACCTAATCTCACTTAGGATGTTTTAACCATTCATTATATATAAGACCTTAAACCCTAAAGTTTTAACCATGCTTAAACTCTAATCTGTTAACCCTAGGCCCTAATCTTATTGTAATATATACTTGTTTTCTCTTTGATCATAGAATGGATAGATCATGGATGTCCATTCGCAATCGTTGCACCCCAGAGTTTAGTTCTGGTCTTGATCAGTTTATTAGATTTGCTGAGGAACATAGGAAACAACCTGGAGATAGGTTCTACTATCCATGTAGGCATTGCGGTAACAACTTGAAAGTCAACACTGGTGACGAAATCAAAAGTCATGTCATGTGCAACAGGATTGTACAAGGCTATACAGAATAACACTGGCATGGAGAGATTTCAAACCCGAAACCAGTGGATGTCGATAGCAGTGCTTGTGTGGAAGAAGTTATTGCCTCCGATGACATAGATGTGAACGAACCAGTTCCAGTAGACATCATTGATGCGATGTTGGATAGTTGTGGGGTAGAGCACACCGAAACCGATCCACCTCCCATGTTTAGAAACATTATGCATGATGCTAAGATACCGTTATACACAGGTTTTACTAAGTTTACGAAGCTTAGTGTTGGGTTGAGATTGTATAAGATGAAAGCTAATAATAGATGGAGCGACAAAAGCTTCACGTCATTGTTGTCTTTGTTGGAAGAAATGCTTCCTGAAGGAAATGAGCTGTCAATCTCAACATACCAGGTAAAGAAATTGTTGTGCCCAATGGGAATGGAGGCCAAGAAGATACACGCATGCTCGAATGATTGTGTATTATTTCAAAAGGACTATGTGGATTTCAGAATTCCGCTCTTCAAATGTAATTGGGTTGATAACACCAAAGGAGTTATAGTGGATGAATTAGGTTTCACTTTAGTGAACTTTGAAAAGATTGGCGAGAAGGGTGAACCATTCATATTGGCATCACAAGCGAAACAAGTATTTTATATCGATGATCCTACAAATGATAAATGGTCGGTTGTTCTTCATGGTAAAATACAGTTCATTGAAGATCCTATAGATGAAGAAGAGTACTATGATAAGTATGATGACTCCAGTCCATTCTCAGTTGGGTTGCGAACACCACAAAATATTGAAGCTAATGATGACTTGTATGTGCACGGAGATCACAATGAATGATTGTTAATTGATAAACGATCACAATATTAGAGGCATGCATGTTTATAATTTTTTATATGTTTCGTTTTTTAATGTTTCATTTGTATATGTGAACTATACAATATTTCATTTTTCAATGTTTCATTATCTTCTAGTTATGTCAAATGCTAAATGTTTGATTTTTTAATGAAATTTTCATATGACTGAGCATGGGCATGATGACCATGATGTCCATGATGAGCGTGGTGAGGATACCAATGCACTGAGGATACCAATGCACTGCCTCACAATATAAGTTTTAAAAATATATCATACATTTCTTTCTATATGTCCATTTATAGTTATATCCTGTAAGTGTGTTTATTTTGTCAAATTTTAGGTTGATGATGCACATGTACCCTCTGAAGCACTTGATGAGCAGTACCAAAAAGTTGATAAGAGAAGGGGCATAACTATGATGAAGAAGTTAACAACGCTAAGGGGCAATGGACCCAAACTAGTTGTCGATTTTGATAATGCAGGAAATGCAATTGGAGTGAACTGCAATTCATTTGTTTCATATCTTGGGTATGTTACTCGTAGCCATTGTGGTTGTAAGATAGATTCTTGGCATAAAGTTCCTAAGGGGAAGAAAGACTTAATATGGAAGGATTTATGCGTGAGTTATTATTATTTGCAATTCTATTTTGTAGATTACTAATTTTTTGGATACTAGTTAATAGAAATTCTATTTTGCAGAGTATATTTGCGTTGGATGAAAAGCTGCATCGTAAATGCATGATGCAACACTGTGGGAGGGTCCTAAGGAAATATAGGACAAATCTCACCCAAGAATACATAAAAGATGGTGAGAAGAGGAAGAAGTCAGCCACTGAACAGTGGAACTTCCTCGACCCAGAAGAATGGGATGCGTTTGTTGCTTTAAGAAACACTGATAAATTCAAGGTATTAGGTGTTACTCCCTATTTAATTAATATATGTTGTATTCACCTATTCAAGATTAACCTTTAGTGTTACTAACCAAATCAATGTGCATACTAACTAGGCTATCAGTGAGGTGCAAAGAGCAAGGCATGCACTGAATGTGCCACACAATGGGTCCAAAGGGCTATGCAGGCGTTCACCAAAGACTATAGGATGAGTGTATAACTCAGTCTACTGCTACTCAGGAGTCCTCTACTATAGGTACCACACCTCTGCCTCGCCATGATGTCTGGATAACTAGGAGGCAAAACACGAAGGGAGAAATAAAGAAGCCCGCAACTACTGAGGCGGCTGCAAAAATGGTAAAATACAACTCTTAGAGCAATCGTTCGAATATTGATTATTTGTGGTGTTTACTTACCAATTTCTGTTGGTGGTGATTAGCGGGAGCTGCACGAGCTAAGGAAACAAGGCAAGTTCATCCCTGAGGGCAAAAGGGATGAATTGACAGTTGCTTTGGGTAACCCAGAGCATCCTGGACGTCTTAGGGGTGCAGACACCGGTGTGGGCATCAAAGCATTCTTTCGGTCATCCCAGTGCAAACATGTCCTAAGGAATTTCACAAGAAGAGGTAACCTATTCTTTTTTTAGAATGCTACTGTAAAAGGGAATTCAATAATCATAAGCTAACATTTCTTTTATCCATGTATAGGTAGATAAGATAGTTGAAAGGAGAGTCGATGAAGTAATTGATAAGAGAGTCAAGGAAGCAGTTGATAAACACTCCATGAAGCAATGAGCAAGTGGCAGGCATCTCTGACTGCCACTCAGATAGTACCTATGGCATCCCGCTCTACTCCTACTGCAGAGGTTGGGAGTAATCTTGTAGACCCACCACCTAGCACATCTGCTATAAGTATTTTTATGACATAGTAGCTACTCTTTTCAAGATGATATGTTTTCAAGATGATATGTATATATGTATATACCATTCTTTACATAAATTTGTAGGGGTTTAAGCCATGCCATCTAAAAAGTAACGAATATGTCATTGCAGAGGCGTCAGCTTACCCATCCCTTCCAGGGGAAATGTTTTATGAGTCTCCATTACCAAATGGTTGGGTTCGTGTGAGCTCGCTATGTATATACCCCAATTGGATAGATCTTTTATTGCCATATGCCCACCCAGATTGTGAAACGCTTGGTGAGGTAGAAGGAGGAGTGATATTGTGGCCCAAAGTGGATGTCGTATATACTGAAATTGTATGGTAAATTTACATTACGTTAAATTATTAGTGTGTATATATGAGGTCAATTGATCTGAAATTATATATACATATTAAAACAAAGACACCCAAAGCATCTAGGCCTCCATCTCCACCTCCTACATTACCAAGTTGGGTTCCACATGACCTACCTACCCCGTTAGGTCCTAATTGTAGGGGTATGACAGTATGGTTAGGCGAACATGATATAAATTTCCCTATAAATGTTTCTATAGATGCGGATGTTGTAGGTCAATCATACGAAAACAAACTATTTATACAAGATATTTTGGAGTTGTTTCACTATGATTGGCTGAATACATCTGTGATAGAGCTATGGATAAGGTGAGATATTGTTTATACATCCATATACCTTGTGTAGGATCTGGTGATCTGGTTTCTTATATATTAATGCATACGTAATACATGTTTTGCAGCTACATAGACAAGATATGCGTAGATTTTTCATTTGAACATGTAGGATTTTTTAATCCATCTTTGATTAGTCTAGTAGCTAAAGACCCTTCATCAGTTCAACAATACTATTGTGATGCTTTTACAAATTTTCGTCAAAATAAGAAGACGGTGATAATAGCTCCATTCAATGTGAAGTAAGTTTGCTTTGCTTATAATTTGGACTTAAGAAAATTACATTTTTATTGTGGATTTTGAGTTATTAATTTTTAACTTTTTTACCTCTAGGGGTATGCATTGGGAGTTACTATTTATTGTCCCCGGGACATTCACTGTCTATTATCTAGATCCTAAGGGGACTAAATTGAATCCATAATATGGACATGCAATGAAAATGGTATTATTCCGGTGAGAAATATTTCATTTTTATATCCATTAACATATGTTATTACATTACTATTTAATTATGCGATTTACTATGTTACATTAACATGTAGGGGTTTACATGAGTTCAAAAAGGCCGGAGGAAAGGTCCCCAGGAAAAAGAACCAGCCAATAATTTGGGAGAACGTGGAAGTAAGTTCCCGACTCCAATGTATATATTATTTATGTGAACTGTGCTTAGTTGTATTTTTTAATATTCTGTATGTTTCAATTTATAGTGTGCTACACAAGACAATGGTTGGGCATGTGCATACTATGTGATGAGATTTATGCGCATGATTATCAAATATGTCGCAGTGGACATCGATACCATACATGAGATATTATATATAGTCTCATTAGATAATATGAAATATATCAATCTTATTTATATATTATTAATTATATATACATCATTCTCTTTGCATGTGTTTAAAACTGACCCCACTATAGTTAAGGCCTTATCAGATGTACATGCTTCCTATACGACGGAAGAATTAAATGATGTAAGGGAAGAATGGGAAAAAGCCATACAAGTAGTTGGGGTTTTAAAATATAATTGGGATGTTGATAGCGATAATGACTAAAGAATGATATTTTGTAAATGAATTTTTCTGAATTGTCATATGTGTAAATGTTTCTACATGTCTGAATATTTCTACACGTGTCTGAATATTTATACATGTGTGAATGTGAAAATGAATGGAACTGCAGGTTGCTACATGAATGTTTCTACATGTGTCTAAATGTTTCTACATGTGTGAATGTGAAAATAAAAGGAACTGTAGGTTGCTACATGAATTTTCTATATGTGTATGAATGGTTCTATATGTGTGAATGTGAAAATAAAAGGAACTGCAGGTTACTACATGAATGTTTCTACATGTATCTGAATGTTTCTACATGTGTGAAAAATGAATGGAAATATAGGTTGCTAAATGTGTGAAAATGAATCTGGTTAAATTTGCATGTTTGTGGCCTGTTGTTGGCTGATATCAATAGATGTCATAAACTTGCAGTTTAGTTTCACTGAACTGCATGTTTTTACATTATGTGACCAGCCACAGCAGTCCTGCAGACTGATAAGAAAAAAAAATCAAAATATAGGCATCGGTTATTAGTCAAAAACCGACAACAAAGGCTTACATCGTCAGTTAATAGTAAAAAATCGCCGTCTAATGTGGCCAAACAACACGGCCGTACTGGCCAACGCGGCCTTGGCGGAAGGTGATATGATATCAGTTATTACTAAGAAACTGACACCGATGGTGTCCTAGATGGTGCCCTTTTGTGGCGTGAAGGGTTTGAGCGTCGGTTTCCCTACTAATAATCGATGCCTATAGTGCCCCTGCTGGCGCCCTTTTGTGGCGCGAAGGGTTTGGACGTCAGTTTCCCTACTAATAACTGATGTCTATAGTGCTCCTGCTGGCACCCTTTTTGTGGCGCGAAGGGTTCTGGCATCAGTTTCCCCACTAATAAGCGATGCCTATAGTGCCCCTACTGGCGCGTTTTGGGTGGCGCAAAGGGTTTTAGCATCAGTTTTCAAACTGACGCCTAAGGGTTCACCTTTTAGTATCGCCCACATATGTGTCACTTTTTAACAGTCGCTAAAGGCCTTAAATAACTGATACCAAAGGTCGGTTCTGTAGTAGTGTTTACAGGCGTCAGTTGTATACAAAAAACTGATGCCTAAACCATAAAGCATCAGTTATATATATAAACTGACATCAATCTGTGACGAGCGACCAGAAATGGGTATCACTTTCTATTTAATGTCAGTTGCTTAATAAGCAACCGACGACTAAAATTGACCGCCAAATCCAAAATTTTTAGTGAAAAAAATTACCTCCAAAATTTAACATACAACGTCGGCTGTTAAAAATAAAACAGACGACTAAAGGTTTTCCGCGAGATAGAAATTTGGCCCATTGTTATCATATGTATTTTCGCATGCTTAACTGTGAAAATTTTCACCCCCCTTTGGCGTCGGTTTTTCGACAGAAACCGATGCCTATGGTCATAATTCGAGAACATTTTATTTTTGTCCGCATATATAGATAGAAGTTGGTTTTTCTATTTCAAACCGACAACTATCAATGAACATAAGTGTTGGTTTTTTGGTGGTAAGTGACGCCTAAAGTTTTAAGTGTCGGTTTTTGTTAAGAACTGATGCCTATTATTAACTTAATAGCACCCGCACGAGCCATGCTCTTTCCCTTTCTCTGTTTCATTGTCGATTTCACTAGGGTCTCTGGCGATTAGCGATTTCGCCGTCTGCCGCTTGCTGCCATCTACTACTCTTCCACCGCCGTCTGCTGGTCCTCCGCCGCCGATCATCATCGTCCCTACCCTCCGCCTTCTGCTGGTCCGCCACCGCGCGTCTGCTGGTACTCCTCTGCCGGTCTGTCTTCCCCGCCGCCAGTCCTCTTCTTCCAACCATCATCTGGGCCTCTTCCTCCAGCCGCTGGCCGTCACCACTGTGAAGGACGGCGTTGCAACTGTGAAGGTCGCCTGAGGAGTTGCTGCACCGTCAGAGCTCGAGCTTGAGATCGTCAGAGCTAGCCTCTGCTTCCCCTACTTCTAGGTAGGTTACATATCTTGATTTTACTGATTTCCATAAGCTGATTAGTATTTACTTATCTACTAATTTATATTTACTTATCTATTGATTTGTATTTATTATCTACTGGTATTTATTCATTATCTACTAATTAGTATTAATGTACTATTTTAACTTGTCTAATCCTAATGCTTGACCTAATTCAATAAATTTTGATGCATGTTGAAATAATATTCAAACTTGTCCATTCTAGCATCCTAATTTGATTTGATTATGTGCTTTGAACCTTGAAACATGTGTGTCAAAGATACATTGATGTTGAATGTCAAACTTAACTCACATGTGGGTCTACTATTTCCAAAATGATTATGTGAACTCCTAAATCAGTAACATATATTATTCTTTGTGCACCCAAATACCTTGTGAATCATGTATGCACCCTAAGGTGATTAAATGCCTAAATCTTGACTTGAAATATGACCTAGTATGTATGTTGATATATGAAGCTCTAGTTAATACTTCAAGATTGACCCCTGATTCAAATCTTTAATATATGGAATCATGTTTTATTTACAGTTTAGTATTTACTGATAAGCATCATTAAATGATGTTACACAAAACTTAGGATATGAATGATGAAACTAGGATTGTAGGTATAAGAATGACAACATACACGTATTTGTTAGCCTAGAAACCCGTCCAAGATTTACCCATTAGGAGTAAATCTTGGATAGTCCCCGGTTTGGGACTGTTCTTGAACACCTAATCTCACTTAGGATGTAAGTGTATAATGTGTATTGGGTTTTCAAGAAAATTTCAGTAGCATTTCCCCATTTGTTCTCTAAGTACATATGTAGTTGGAGAACAACGGGGAAATGCTGCCGAAATTTTCTTGAAAACCCAATACACATTACACACTTACTAGTGAGATTAGGTGTTAAAAAATGGGATAGGTGGTACACATTTATTATATATAAGAATGACAACACATGTATTTGTTGGCCTAGAAACCCATCCAAGATTTACTCAATAGGAGTAAATCTTGGATAGTCCCCGGTTTGGGACTGTTCTTGAGCACCTAATCTCACTTAGGATGTAAGTGTATAATGTTTATTGGGTTTCAAGAAAATTTCAAAGCATTTCCACGTTTGTTCTCTAAGTACATATGTACTTAGAGAACAGGGGGAAAATGCTTCTGAAATTTTCTTAAAAGCCCAATACACATTATACACTTACTAGTGAAATTAGGTGTTCAAGAATGGGATAGGTGGTACACATTTATTATATATAAGAATGACATCACATGTATTTGTTGGCCTAGAAACCCATCTAAGATTTACTCAATAGGAGTAAATCTTGGATAGTCCCTCATTTGGGATTGTTCTTGAACACCTAATCTCACTTAGGATGTTTTAACCATTAATTATATATAAGAGCTTAAACCCTAAAGTTTTAACCATGCTTAAACTCTAATCTGTTAACCCTAGACCCTAATCTTGTTGTATTATATACTTGTTTTCTCTTTGATCATAGAATGGATAGATCATGGATGTCCATTCGCAATCGCTACACCCCAGAGTTTATTTGTAGTCTTGATCAGTTTATTAGATTTGCTGAGGAACAGAGGAAACAACCTGGAGATAGGTTCTACTGTCCATGTAGGCATTGTGGTAACAACTTGAAAGTCAGCACTGGTGATGAAATCAAAATTCATGTCATGTGCAACGGGATTGTACAAGGCTATGCAGAATGACACTGGCATGGAGAGATTTCAAACCCAAAACCAGTGGATGTCGATAGATGTGCTTATGTGGAAGAAGTTATTTCCTCCGATGACGTAGATGTGAATGAACCAGTTCCTGTAGACATCGTTGATGCGATGCTAGATAGTTGTGGGGTAGAGCACACTGAAACCGATCCACCTTCCATGTTTAGAAACATTGTGAATGATGTTGAGATACTGTTATACACATGTTGTACTAAGTTTACGAAGCTTAGTACTGTGTTGAGATTGTATAAGCTGAAAGCTAACAATAGATGGAGCGACAAAAGCTTCACGTCATTGTTGTCTTTGTTGAAAGAAATGCTTCCTGAAGGAAATGAGCTGCTAATCTCAACATACCAGGTAAAGAAATTGTTGTTCCCAATGGGAATGGAGGCCAAGAAGATACACGCATGCCCGAATGATTGTGTATTATTTCTAAAGGACTATGTGGATTTAAAAAATTGTCCAAAATGTGGTGTGTCACGGTATAAATTGACGACTTCGGGGGAGTCCAAAATTGGTTCTCCTACCAAGGTGATGTGGTATCTACCTATAATATCACAGTTTCAACGCTTGTTTGCCAATCTGATAGATGCGAAAAATTTGAGGTGGCATGCAGATGTTAAGAAAAACAATGATGGGATCCTACGACATGCGTCTGATTCCCCACAGTGGAAGAAGATTGATCTATTGTACCCTAAATTTGGTGAAGAAGTCAGGAATCTAAGACTTGGGCTTTGTACAGATGGGATGAATCCGTACGGGACATTGAGCAGCCAACATAGCACTTGGCCAGTCATGCTTGTTATATACAATCTTCCTCCCTGGTTGTGTATGAAAAATAGGTACGTTATGTTGTCGTTGTTGATATCGGGCCCTAAACAACCTAGAAATGATATCGATGTTTATCTTGAACCTCTGATTTATGACTTAAAGAAACTCTGGGGTGAAGGTGTGATGACCTATGATGCTTCACGAAGAGAGACATTTCGTTTGCATGCTATGTTGTTTTGCACTATTAATAACTTTCCAGCATATGAGAAGTTGTCTGGATATAGTGTCAAAGGAGCTAAAGTGTGTCCTATATGTGAAGAGAACACTAATTCAACAAGACTAAAACATGGTGGCAAGACTGTATATCTTGGTCATTGAAGGTTTCTTCCAAAATTCCATCCATATCGTAGGAAGCGCAAAGCATTCAATGGATGGAATGAGGAATGGAGTGCACCTAAACCTATACCAGGGGAGGTTATTTATGTAAGAGTAAAAGACTTTGTCAATGAATTTGGTAAGAGATCATAATGTACTATGGCCACACAGAGTGACAAATCTTTATCCAAGAAGAAGTCAATATTTTGGGATCTTCCTTATTGGAGTTCTTTAACAGTCAGGCATTGTATCGATGTCATGCACGTTGAGAAAAATGTATGTGATAGCATCATTGGTACTCTGTTGAATATACCAGGTAAGACTAAAGATGGGATAAAATCCAGAATGGACCTATGTGAAATGAGAATAAGGTCATAATTAATAGAATTACGTGAAATGGGAAATTAGAGAACATACTTACCTCCCGCTTGTTACACGTTGTCTAGAAAGGAGAAGAAAGCTTTTTATGAATGCTTGGTAAATGTTAAGGTGCCATAGGGTTACTCATCCAATATTCATAGATTGGTATCAATGAAAGATCTGAAGTTGATAGGTCTTAAATCTCATGATTGTCACACTCTAATGCAACAAATATTTCCTGTGGTAATTCGATCTATATTGCTGAAGCATGTAAGGTTTGGAATCACCAGACTTTGTTTCTTTTTCAACAGTCTGTGCAGCAAAGTTATTGACCATGATACTCTCGATAATTTGCAAAGAGAAGTGGTTGTTACCCTATGTCAGCTTGAGATGTATTTCCCTCCTTCGTTCTTTGATATCATGGTACATCTTGTTGTCCACTTGACTAGGGAAGTGAAAATGTTAGGACCAGTTTTCTTGCATTGGATGTATCCCTTTGAATGATACATGAGCATTTTTAAAAGTGATGTTCGAAACCGTTATCGGCCTGAAGGAAACATTATTGAGGGTTATGTGGCGAGAGAAGTTATGGATTTTTTCAATGACTTTCTAAGTGGTAATGACACTCCTGGTAATGACAAGAATATTGAGGAGCAATTTGGCAAAGGAATTTTGGGATCACGGGTGAAAGTAATCAGCCATGAGCAGTTGGAACAAGGTCACTTGTATATTTTACACAAAATGGATGAAGTGAGTGTTTATATCGAGGAACATACCAATTTCATCAAGAGACAATATCCTCGAGCCAATTCAATGTGGCTTGCTAGATTGCATAATAAGACATTTATTAAGTGGTTTGAAGATAAAGTCTTACATCAACTATCTCAAACACCAGATGATATTACTGAAACTATCAAATGCCTCACCTTTAAACCAAAATTGAATGTTATGTCTTATGAAGGGTATGACATTAATGGATTCACATATTACACAAAGCGCCAAGATGATAAGAGTGTCGTCCAAAATAGTGGGGTCACCCTTCAAGCATCGACTATGTTTTTTGCAAGTGCAAAGGATAAGAGTCCACATGAAGCTAAAATGTCATATTATGGTGTCATTGAAGACATATGGGAGTTTGACTACATAGATTTCAGAATTCCACTCTTCAAATGTAATTGGGTTGATAACACCAAAGGAGTTATAGTGGATGAATTGGGTTTCACTTTAGTGAACTTTGAAAAGATTGGCGAGAAGGGTGAACCATTCATATTGGAATCAACAAGTATTTTATATCGATGATCCTACAAATGATAAATGGTCGGTTGTTCTTCATGGTAAAAGACAGTTCATTGAAGATCCTATAGATGAAGAAGAGTACTATGATAAGTATGATGACTCCAGTCCATTCTCAGTTGGGTTGCCAACACCACAAAATATTGAAGCTAATGATGACTTGTATGTACGCGGAGATCACAATGAAGGATTGTTAATTGATAAACGATCACAATATTAGAGGCATGCATGTTTATAATTTTTTATATGTTTCATTTTTTAATGTTTCATTTGTATATGTGAACTATACAATATTTCATTTTTCAATGTTTCATTATCTTTTAGTTATGTCAAATGCTAAATGCTTGATTTTTTAAGGAAATTTTCATATGGCTAAGCATGGGCATGATGACCATGATGTCCATGATGAGCATAGTGAGGGTACCAATGCACCGCCTCACAATGTAAGTTTTAAAAATATATCATATATTTCTATCTATATGTCCATTTATAGTTATATCATGTAAGTGTGTTTATTTTGTCAAATTTTAGGTTGATGATGCACATGTACCCTCTGAAGCACTTGAGGCACTTGATGAGCAGTACCAAAAAGTTGACAAGAGAAGGGGCATCACTATGATAAAGAAGTTAACAATGCTAAGGGGCAATGGACCCAAACTGGTTATGGATTTTGATAATATAGGAAATGCAATTGGAGTGAACTGCAATTCGTTTGTTTCATATCTTGGGTTTGTTACTCATAGCCATTGTGGTTGTAAGATAGATTCTTGGCATAAAGTTCCTAAGGGGAATAAAGACTTAATATGGAATGATTTATGTGTGAGTTATTATTATTTGCAATTCTATTTTGTAGATTACTAATTTTTTAGATACTAGTTAATAGCAATTCTATTTTGCAGAGTATATTTGAGTTGGATGAAAAGATGCATCGTAAATGTGTGATGTAACACTGTGGGAGGGTCCTAAGGAACTATAGGAAAAATCTCACCTGAGAATACATAAAAGATGGTGAGAAGAGGAAGAAGTCATCCACTGAACAGTGGAACTTCCTAGACCCAGAAGAATGTGACGCATTTGTTGCTTCAAGAAAAACTGATGAATTCAAGGTATTATGTGTTACTTCCTATTTAATTAATATACGTTGTATTCACCTATTCAAGATTAACCTTTAGAGTTACTAACCAAATCAATGTGCATACTAACTAGGCTATCAGTGAGGAGCAAAGAGAAAGGTGTGCACTGAATGTGCATGACCACACAATGGGTCCAAAGGGCTATGCAGGCGTTCGCCAAAGACTACATGTTGAGTGTACTTCTCAGTCTACTGCTACTCAGGAGTCCTCTACTATAGGTACTACACCTCTGCCTCACTATGATGTCTAGATAGATGGGAGGCAAAACAAGAAGGGAGAAATAAAGAAGCCCGCAACTGCTGAGGCAACTACAAAAATGGTAAAATATAACTCTTAGAGCAATCGTTCGAATATTGATTATTTGTGGTGTTTACTTACTTACCAATTTCTGTTGATGACGATTAGCGGGAGCTGCACGAGCTGAGCAAACAAGGCAAGTTCATCCCTGAGGGCACAAGGGATGAATTGACAGTTGCTCTGGGTAACCCAGAGCATCCTGGACGTGTTAGGGGTGTAGGTGCTGGTGTGGGCATCAAAGCGTTCTTTGGGCCATCCCAGTGCAAACATGTCCCAAAAGCGGGAATTTCACAAGAAGAGGTAACCTATTCTTTTTTTAGAATGTTACTGTAAAAGGGAATTCAATAATCATAAGCTAACGTTTCTTTTATCCATGTATAGGTAGATAAAATAGTTGATAGGAGAGTCGATGAAGTAGTTGATAAGAGAGTCAAGGAAGCAGTTGATAAGACACTCCATGAAGCAATGAGCAAGTGGCAGGCATCTCTGACTGCCACTCAGACAATACCTATGGCATCCCGCTCTACTCCTACTGCAGAGGTTGGGAGTAATCTTGTAGACCCACCACCTAGCACATCTGATGTAAGTATTTTTATGACATAGTAGCTAGTCTTTTCAAGATGATATGTTTTTAAGATGATATGTATATATGTATATAACATTCTTTATGTAAATTTGTAGGGGTTGAAGCCATGCTGTCTAAAAAGTAAAGAATATGTCATTGCAGAGGCATCGACTTACCCATCCCTTCCAGGGAAAATGTTTCATGGGTCTCCATTACCACATGGTTGGGTTCATGTGAGCCCGCTACATATATTCTCCAATTGGATAGATCTTCTATTGCCATATGCCCACCCAGATTGTGAAATGCTTGATGAGGCAGAAGGCGGAGTGATATTGTGGCCAAAAGTGGATGTCATCTATACTAAAATTGTATGGTAAATTTACATTACGTTAAATTGTTACTGTGTATATATGAGTTCAATCGATTTGAAATTATATATACATGTTAAAACAAAGACACCTAGAGCATCTAGGCCTCCACCTCCACCTCCTACATTACCAAGTTGGGTTCCACAGGACCTACCTGCCCCGTTAGGTCCTATTTGTAGGGGTATGGCAATATGGTTAGGCAAACATGATATAAATTTCCCTATAACTATTTGTATAGATGTGGATGCTGGAGGTCAATCATACGAAAACAAACTATTTATACAAGATATTTTGGAGTTGTTTGGCTATGATTGGCTGAATACATCTATGATAGAGCTATGGATAAGGTGAGATCTTGTTTATACATCCATATACCTTGTGTAGGATCCGGTGATCTGGTTTCTTATATATTAATGCATATGTAATACATGTTTTGTATCTACTTAGACAGGATATGTGCAGATTTTTCATTGGAACATGTAGGATTTTTGATTCCATATTTGATTAGTCTAGTAGCTAAAGACCCTTTGTCAGTTCAACAATACTATTGTGATGCTTTTACAAATTTTGGTCAAAATAAGAAGACGGTGATTATAGCTCCATTCAATGTGGAGTAAGTTTACTTTGCTTATAATTTGGACTTAAGAAAATTACATTTTTATTGTGGATTTCGAGTTATTAATTTTTAACTTTTTTACCTCTAGGGGTATGCATTGGGAGTTACTAGTTATTGTCCCTGAGATGTTCATTGTCTATTATCTAGATCCTAAGGGGACTAAATTGAATCCAACATATGGACACACAATGAAAATGGCATTATTCCGGTGAGAAATATTTTATTTTTATATCTGTTAACATCTTTTATTACATTACTATTTAATTATGTAATTTGCTGTGTTACATTAACATGTAGGGGTTTACATCAGTTCAAAAAGGCTAGAGGAAAGGTCCTCAGGAAAAAGAACCAGCCAATAATTTGAGAGAATGTGGAAGTAAGTTCCCAACTCCAATGTATATATTATTTATGTGAACTGAACTTAGTTATATTTTTTAATTTTTTGTATGTTTTAATTTATAGTGTGCTACACAAGACAACGGCTGGGCATGTGCATACTATGTGATGCAATTTATGTACATGATTATCAAACATGCCGCAGTGGACATCGATACCAAACATGAGGTAGTATATATAGTCTCATTAGATAATATGAAATATATCAATCTTATTTATATATTATTAATTATATATATACATCATTCTCTTTGCAGGTGTTTAAAACTGACCCCACTATAGGTAAGACCTTATCAGATGTACATGCTCCCTATATGACGGAAGAATTAAATGATGTAAGAGAAAAATGTGCAAAATCCATACAAGTAGTGGGGGTTTTAAAATATAATTGGGATGTTGATAGAGATAATGACTAAAGAATGTTTATACATGTAAATGTGAAAATGAACGGAACTGCAGGTTGTTATATGAATGTTTCTACATGTGTGAATGTGAAAATTGAATGGAACTGTAGGTTGCTAAATGTGTGAAAATGAATCTTATCAATTTTGCAAGTTTGTGGCTTGTTGTTGGATGATATCAATGGATGTCATAAACCTGCAGTTCAAAACTGAATTGCAGGTTTCTACATCCTGCTGACCAGCCATAGTAGGCCTGCAAACTAATAAGAAGAAAAAAAAATCAAAACATAGGCATCGATTATTAGTCGAAAACTGACAACAAAGGCTTACATCGTCGATTAATAGAAAAAAACCGCCGCCTAATGTGGTAAGACAACACGGTGATATGGCATCAGTTATTACTAAGAAACTGACGCCTATGGTGTCCTAGATGGCACCCTTTTTGTGGCAGGAAGGGTTTGGGCGTCGGTTTCCCTACTAATAGCTGACGCCTATAGTGCCCCTGTTGGCACCCTTTTTGTGGAATGAAGGGTTCTGGCGTCGGTTTCCCCACTAATAACAGACACCTATAGTGCCCCTGTTGGCACGTTTTGGGTGGAGTGAAGGGTTCTGACATCAGCTTTCAAACTGAAACCTATGGGTTCACCTTTTAGCGTCGCCCACATATGTGTCGCTTTTTAACTGTCACCAAAGACCTTAAATAACCGACACTAAAGGTCAGTTTTGTACTAGTGATAGTCGCCCACACTGTAAGGTCCTTCGCCATGACTCCACTAGAAGGAGTAATCACCCAAGGGTCTTAACATGTCAGATTTGACTTTTCATTCTGGCTTAACTTCTTCATATTTCAAATCTCTTTTAGTTGACTAAAGTGCAATGTAATCATTTATCAGCAAAGAGTAATATCTTTGTTTATAAAATTTATTAGCATTATATCATTTGAGATTTTTTTGAAGACTTTGTTGGTGGGTTTAGTAGTTTTGATGGATGCATGCCCATCTCCTACCCTTCATTTGTTATGGCATACTATTCAAGTGATTATTTTACCACTTGACATGCATGGGTTTAGTGTGATCATAGGGTGGATAGCCTAGAGAAGTCTTAGTTGGTTTGGATTGTGGGTTCGTGGTTGTGGAGTTCATGTATGGTGTTGTATCATGGTCTTTCCAAGGATATACACATATCATTTTAATGTGATTATGTAAGGAGTTGGACTAGATAGGGGATCCACTCCCTAATTAATCAAATAAAAGGAAACATCCCTTATGACAAACACACAACCAAATTTTTGCAAGGGGATGATAATCCAATTTATTCAAAAGTATGTTCTAAGATATTAAAATATAGAAGGAGAAGATAAAATATCTAACTATTACAAAGCTTAATTGTATCATAAACCTTTACCATGTAGGGTGATACAAAAAGGAAACTAAACTATAGCATAGGACCAGTAGATCATTATCAAACCACCTCATATCTAACTCCCATGAAGGATCAACTATGCTTGTATGCGTCTTGCTCAACCTTAGTAGATTTTGAAACACTTAAAGAAAATGTTGGTGAAGAAATTGTAGAAAATGGTTCTTTGATGAGGGAGATAGAGAGAAATCAAAATCACAACATGTGTAGACACAGACACAATCTCCTACCAAAGATAGGAAATGACTCGACAACCATGCGATCAATATCCGGAGCTATGTGTGTTAGTCTAAAATAGAATGAGTTAGGGATATCTGAAACTTTAGCATGCTGCATAAAATGGAGTGGAATATGAGTGTGACATTGTGACAACCATAAATCACAGACTTTAGGAAATTAGTTATGTTGATCCATTTAAATAGCATTTGAGGGTCATTTTATTATTTTTTCTTTCCTTCATTGTTTTAGGGCTTAAAAAAGTTCAAATTAAGCCAAATTGGTTAGCTAGACTAATTAAGACATAGCTAATATGATTTTACCTTTGATTCCACTTTTAGGATCATCAAGTATATTGTTTAATATTTTTGAGTTTATATTATATTTCCTTTCCTAACTGAAATTAAGGCATCTAGGATTGGTCTATTAATGTGAAGCTTACAATCAAGCTTATTGGGACCCAAGGAACATGATTTTACGACTATATTTGGTTTTGAAGTATCCTTTTATAATTTCTAATACAATTAGATTTTAAGCTAATAACCATTATATAAATTATATTATTACATCATTATTATCAACATTCACTGAAAAGAGTCATATTATCTCCATATTTTTATCAAAAGATTTTCCTAATATTATTCTGCAAGAATTTCCATATTTCACTTATTTATCCTAATAAGTGAAACATACTATATTAATCAAGATGATGACACATTATTCATATTTATTGACAGAAAAATCCAATTATTATTTCAATTCATGTATTAAGCAAATTATACTTCTCTCTAGACATATTTAGTCATTAAGCATATATTAGTTAGCAAAGGAAGTATATGTGACATATTTCATGAACTCCATGCATGTTAGCACACATATAGGTCATTATGTTAATATGAGTGTATTATGATATATACTGTTGATTATAGAACCTAATTCCAAATAGTGTGTTGTATTTATTTTCAATCCTATACACGTTATGGTTTAGTTATTCATGTTACATGCATGAACTTTATTCGTTAGAGTTACAAACAACTATATTAGGGTATAACTACACCCTTACTTGGTCAAATCATATTTTACAATTCAAATGATTAAATAAATCTAGAAAACTTGCAGAGGATAACACCTGAATGTGTCATCTAAGTCCTAAAACAAAACGAATAGGTTATTCTATCTTTAGGTCCAACAATATATCTATAGATTTTGAAATACTCCTAAAGTGGGTATAAAAAAATATACATGAGATAAACAACAACTAGAAAGACATCAAATTTTTTTGAAATTGTTCTACAAAGGTTATTTGGGGATAATATAGTATTATTGAGAAAGGAAAAATAGGATTGTAGAAGGTACAATTTAATGAGAAAATATAGAATGAAATAAGAGTATAAGTTAAGATACAAGTAAAATCTGAACTAGTATGATATGTATTTTGTGATCAACCTTCAAAAGAATATATATTTTGTAATAAATGTAGCCATAATATGTATACCTTAGTTGTGTGATCCCCTACAACAATGAATGGATATTGAAAGAGAAACAAATCATTTTCTCATACATGTGAATGTGTGAGACTTAAAAAATCAGTGGAATCTACAATGTTGTGTTTTTTTGCTTCTCATCCTATATGTATATACAGTGAAATGGGTTTTGGAAGGGTAAAAGATCATTTGTTTCCTACCTGTGGGCATATGAGCAAAAAAATGAGCATAATAGCAAAAGAACATTTGTCCCCTACATGTTGACAAAGTGAGATCAAAATAAAGAAATCAAGTACATCTATCCAGGTCAATGATGGTTATCTTACTAGTATCAATTCACTAATCATGTAGATTGATTATAGATAATCCATGTTGCCATTGGAGGGATACATACTACATATTGCATCAAGAAATATGTATATTTTTCTTTCACGACAAAGATAGATGTATACATCTATAATGTACATAAAATGTAATCTGGGCATTCAGATTTTTGGGCCTGGGTTTACCTCCAGCCGTACCCGGCCCAAATAAAATATGGGTTTTAATTTTGGGTCTGGCCCACCCATGTTATAAATCGGGTTCGGGTCTGGATCGGGTAATGCGGCCTGGGTTGCGGGTCGAATCAGGCTGACTTGACCCGATGCTCATCCCTATATCTAACCGGGCCTTAAATTTATCAACAGACCCATCAAGTCAAACTTTTCCCCCCTTAAATACCCATTTTTCTTATTAGGTAAATCACATAATTCCCACATATTACTCTTTTTTCATGGATGCAAATTTCTTTCATTCATGGCTTCATACCACGAATTTCTTTCATGTGAATTTTGTGATTCCTCCTACGCCAGTGGATGCATGTGGGTTTCCTCTTCCATGTCTACCAATAAATATTAAGCCTCACACATATATACAAATGAAAGTCGATCCCCCATACAACCGAGACTATCTTTGTCTTCTGTTTCCAAAAATGGGTTGATTTTCTGTTTGAGTTTCCACAAACGTTTTCATTTTAAGTGTTTTTAATCTACATATTGTGTTCAGGATTTTGGCCGCTAAGTAGCTCATTGTCTTGCGAAAGGTAAAAGCAATCATCAACTATTGTTCGTGAAGTTTCCATCTTTCTATCTTGAGGCCCCTCTTCCTCTACATTTCAATGAATGTTGCATCCTTGTATCCGATGTTTCACTTTTCTAAGGAATCTATAACATGTTGGTTTATTTTTAGAATATCCTACAAAAATACAATTTAATGTTATAGGTTCAAACTTATCATTACGTTGACTAGGGATTAGGACATGGGATATGCAAACCCAATTTCTTGATATCAATTAAATATGGTTACCTTTTTAAAATTGTGTATATATAAATCTTTTTAAAGTTGTACACATATTTTGTTTGCATTTTATTTGCAAGGCAATAAAACTATATTTCCTATATAGCTGAGTATCTTTGTCTTTTGTTTCAAATAATGGGTTAGTTTTCTATTTCAATTTGCATATAAACAATTTTATTTTCTATATTTTCATTCTCCATATTTTGTTGATGTTTTTTTGGTCACCTGAACTGACTTCTTTTTTTTTTGGAAAAAAGGATTTACATAGTGGTACTCCTCGGGCAGATGTACAAGGGGGTGATAGAACAAAAGAAAAAGCTCTTTCTGAACATCATGGAAAAAACTTAAGCTATAAAATTCTTATCTCAAGAAGAATAGCTTTTAACAACAGAGTAGGCAGAAGATATACTCTGAGCAACATCTGAAAATGAATCAATCAGAGATGGACAATAAAGGAGGCAAACACACATTAAAGATGCGTAAAGAATCCTCACGAAGTAGGGCCTATCCAACAAGCCTTACTCTTTCTGCTCAAATCATAGCAGGCCATAATAGAAAATCATGCAGATACCACTAAACACAGATCAAACAATGATACGAACGAGGCAACTACTTCCAGTGAAAGAATAAACACATAAATCTAAGGAGCAGTCCAGAGATTGATATTGTTACCATCACCAATCTTAAAATTAATATGGTTGATCCATCTCTAACTCTGAGGATGTTGTTGAATAGCCAAGAAATATTTCTTGAGAATGAAATATACCAAATAGTCTCATTCTTTAAGTACTTTTTGTTGACCTACTTGACCCATAGGGAATCTTTTTTTTTCCGTGCAATATCCCAGGCATTAAGAATGAGGCAAGCTTGAGAATTATCTCTACTCTTGCTAATGCCTAAACCTCCCTCATCTTTTGGTAGAACAACAATTTTCCATTAGACCAAGTGGATATTCATCTTATCTTTTGAAGAGCCCAAGAGGAATCCATGCACATTCTATCAATTTCATCTAAAGTGGAACACAAAATATGAAAAGAGAAGAGCTAATACAAAAGCATGCTCAATAAGGTAGATTTGACAAGTTCCAGTCTATCTTCCATAGATAGCAACCTAGACTTCCATCCTTCAAGCCTCCTTTTGATCTTGTCAACAAGATTAACACAGTAGATTATCTAGAGTTTCTTGGTGAACAAAGTCAATCATGGATATTTAGAAGGGAAAGAAGCTACATCGATATTGAGAGCTTTAGAAATCTGAGAATTACAAACACCCTTGCTAAGATAAACTAAATTTTTGGAGTATGAAGACCACGCATGTCACCAAAATCATCTAAAATCTTCTTAATATGCAAAGCACTCTAAACATTATACTTAGCAAAAATCATCATGTCATCCACAAAAATCCAATGAGAAACATGAAAATATTTTATAGTTTGATAGGAGAAAAATTCTTACTAATAATGCTCATTTTAATAAGCTCAAAAAACATTTACATTGACAAAACAAAAAGGTAGGGCACAATAGGATCACCCTACCTAATACCATTTGTTGATTTAAAGGACTCAGAAGGTTTGCCATTGATTAAAACCTAACAAAAATATGAGAGGAGGAGCTATTCAATCCAACCAATCCATCGAATAGAAAAATCCATATTGTAGAGAATAGAAAACATATATTTCCACCTATGACATAATCATATGCTTTTGAGATGTCCACTTGGATGCACATTTTATTTGACAGTCTAATAAATCATATAAAATGTTATTTGCTAGGAGAACATAATATTTAATGGATCTTCCCTTGACGAAGGTGTATTGATTGTGATCGACAACAGAAGGAAAAATAGATGGTAAACAGTTAGCCATAATTTTTGAAACAATGTTATAAATATCATCGCATAAGGCTCTAGGGCATCAAATTCTTAGATCAGTCGTGTCTCCCTTCTTAGGAATAAGAGAAATGTAAGTGTTATTTGCTTCACTGAGCATTATACCATTGATAAAGAAATCCATAATAACTCTACTGACATCACAACCAATAACAAGCCAAGTTTTCTTAATAATTGAAAAATCATTAAATCCATAAAGCCTCAAGGCCTTGTCATCCTTGAGATTATGAATCACATAATTGATCTCTTTTTGTATGACTTGTGAGATTAAAAGATCCTATTGAGACTCAGATAGAGAAACCCCATGCCAAGGACCCTTCTAGACATAACCTACATTTGGGTTATTAAGTAAGCTAGAATAGAAATCCATAATATGGGATTCA
Organism: Alisma plantago-aquatica; assembly: GCA_963693085.1. Lineage (NCBI taxonomy): Eukaryota > Viridiplantae > Streptophyta > Magnoliopsida > Alismatales > Alismataceae > Alisma > Alisma plantago-aquatica. The sequence goes on along the minus strand of OY856410.1, from coordinate 1,039,392,248 downwards.
ATATATTCAATATCATTAGAGAGAACCACATCAATAGTAAGTCCTTTGATATTGTTTTGAATTCTTCTAGTTTTCATGGATGCATAAAAAAAATAGTGTTAGAATCACCCTCATTGAACCCTTCACTTTTGTCTAATAAGTGATTCCTCAATAAGAGCCGCTTTTCTAGCAATATGTCTTTTAGTCAGAGCTTCTTCTCTAAGGACTTCATTACTTGGATCCAAATGCAAAGCACTCTAAGAAATCCTTGCCTCATCAAAAAGATTACCAATATTCCAATCTTTAAGCCTGATTTTTAGATTATGTAATTTCATGTAGACCTTATACATAGAGAACCCTGGGACCTCAATATTCCAATCATCCCTTACAATATTCATGTAATCATCACAATAAGTCTAAGTGTTGATTAATTTGAAAGGTTATCTAACCAGTCTGACACAACCCAACTTGAGAGAAATGATTTTGTGATCATTGATGGTGTTAGAGAGAATATTTCCATTTATCTCAGAGTTGATAGAAAAAAAATTTAGAAATATGCATAACTTTATCAATTTTAGTAGTAACAAAGTCAAAACCATGTTTATGATTATCCTAGGTTAAAAATGGACCCTACAAGTCCATCCCAAAGAGACCACATTCAAGGATATAGAAATTAAAGTCATCCATCGATTTTCTGAAGAAGGTTGTCTGCTAATTTTTTCTTCTTTCCTAACAACATTCAAGTCACCTACAATAACCCATGTCTCATTGATGCATTGGCTCGAAGTCTCAATGGAAGACCACAAATTAGACCTATCTAAATCAACATTGTGATTGTACACATCAGATAAATTCAAAGAAAAATAATCAATCAAAAAAATAGTGTGGATGAACTGATCAGATTCCTTGGTCTTAACAATATCACATGAGTCAAGCTTCTAGAGAATACATACTCCCCCTAGAGCATGAGAGTCATGATTTGCAATCCAAGGATAATATGCAAAAAAATTATTTATGAAGTTAACTGACTTACATCTCCTAAGCTTCGTCTCAATCAAAATAACAATATCACTCCTCAGTCTTTTGATCTCCTCATGGTCACCAATAATTTTATTATTGATGCCTCTAATATTATAGGAAGAAATATGCAAAGCGTGATTCATTTGATAACCTCGATTGTTGAGATAACAACCTCATCATTCTTATTCTCATTAATAACCTCTAAACCTCCAATATAATGCATTTGAGATAACTTTAGCCTATGGAAAATGGTTGCACTAACTTTCTTTTTATTATTGGGAGGTGGAAGTTGGGAAGATTTCTTTGTATCCTGGTTAGAAGATGTAACATGCTCAACAGAACTAAACACAGAGAAGGGAGTAGATGGGACTAAAACTCTACCCAAAGATTTCTAAAATGATGCAACCATCTCAACATTATGCTAAACACCCACCGATTTAGAATGATAGTAGTGTCAACATTTTCTTCAATTTGTGATACAGTACCCATCTTCAACTTCCAAATTTTCTTCTCAGTAACATCGAACTTCCTCGCTTCACTTGTAATCTTGCATTCCATTTCTTCATGACCATAGATCGACCAAGTAGAACAGATATGAGGAATCCACTTGTAAAACAAATAGATTCTATGAGACAGACCATCATCAGACTGGAGATCAATATAAGTAGGAAAATTTGAAGAAGAAGAAACCATGGCACACATTATTGCATATTACAGTCTTGAGAAAAATCTACTAGACTCATATGTAGAAAGAGGGGAACCAAGGTACAAACGGATACTTTCAAACATATATTTCCCCCACAATTCCACTATAATGTTATAGATATGAGTCCAAATGGTAACATCCTTCAAGGCAAGTTTGGCAATATCATGTCCAAGTTTCCATTTTAGAAGTATGAGAAGAAGATTTCTAACAAATCAGGGACCTACATTGAGGGTATACTCGAGATTTCAACCAAAGAGAATGTAATAATGAATAATATGTTCCCTTTTCCAATGACTTCTACCAACCCCCTGGGTTCCAAATCCATTGGAAGTAGTTCTCCAAAGTAGGTAGACGAGTCTAAAAGCCCAGAACATAGCCAGCCAAACAAAAGTTCCATTTGCATGAATTCCCTGCAACTTTGGATCTAGGTAGATGATTTTTCCATTCTCAGTAGACACAATCTTAGGCCTAAAAGCATAAACTTTGTCTTCGAAATCTACTATCGAGGCTTCTCACCACGACTTCAGCTCACTAGAGAAGAATGAAGGGAATTCTGACAATTATAATTCAACATTCTCACCTTTCTTCCTCAAATCAACCGATGAACCCAAGATTGGGAGTGGTGGCACCCAATAGCCCCTTTATGTCTCCGTTTGCCTCCATCCGTAAGAGCAATTTATGAGGTTTTTTTATTATTAAGCTAACTCATTTCTTGGAGTATCATTACATTAATCCTCATCTATTTTTTGTGAAGTTTCCATATCTCTACTTTGATATTCCTCTTGATATTCATTTTCTATTAGTGTTGCATAGTGGCATTCAATGTTCCCATTTTTTAAGAGAACAGATTATAACATGTTGATTTTTTAGACAATTCAATAAATATATTATTCAATATTTTAGGTTCCAACTTATTTGTATGCTGATTGGATATTAGGAGATGGTCTATGCACCCACATTTCTTGAGATCACTTAGATATGGCTATCTTTGATTCTTTAATATATGATATGTATATATAACATATTTAGTGGTCAATTTATACAATAAATAGTTTTTAATTTTTAATGGTTCTCTCCAAATATTTTTATAGATATGTGATAGATAGCATGCATCTTAGTGTTCTATTATTACTTTGAAACACACCATTATTTTGTGGTGTATAAGGGATGTGATATGTCTTTAAATTCAATATTCTTAACAATATGGTTAGATCTTATTTAGTAGTATACATACTTAATAGGTATTTTATTCATAGAACCATTATTGATAGGCATTTCTAGCTCTCTTTCATACTTTTTGAAACAATCTAATGATTTACATCAAATAGGTAGAGATAGGAAAATATGAAATAATCATCTATAAATGTTATGGAATATTCCTTGTTGTTGTATGTCATCACACTAAATGGTCCAAAAATCTCCTGGTGGATTAAACATAACAATTCCTTTGATCTATGTCCAAATTCCAAAATGTTTCTTAGTTAATATCCCAACTAAACACGATTCATATTGAGTTAGAAAGATCTTTTCTATGCTAGGGAATAGTTTAATTGTATAATTTGTTCCATTTTTCATTTTGTAGGATAACCCAAACTATGATGACATGAATCAGATCCAAATAAAGAAGAAAAAGAGTAATTTGATGTAACATTTCTATTATTTGGAAATGCAAAACTCATCGGCTCAGAAGTGAGTCAGACTTTTAAATTTATAACCCAAAACCTTCAAAGACCCCCACAACTTTTATTACGGGGTCGAACATAGGGACTTGGTGACGTTTAGGAGATCAAAGATTTTGTTCTTAGGTCAGATAAGCCAAAACAATAGTCGATGAAAATATGTGCTAGAACTAGTCTAGCGGGTTGTCATGATTTAAAACAAAACAAAGAAAAGAAAAAAAAAATAAAACAAAACAGAGCTTGTGGTTCTACTAATCAGAGAAAGAGAGTTTTTGGCTATGTAACCACAAACGGGATAGTTTATGCACTCGTTCTCGGGCGTAGACAACCCTCAAACACCCAAGCAAGCATCTAGTACGCACAACTGCCTCTGTTCCTGTGGGGTCATCCCACTCGCTCTCGCGGTGCGTGACTAAAACCATCAAAGATATGTCATCGAGTCCTCTCTCGAGGATGACATATCAATACCTCAGAATATGTTAAGTTCTCTCTCGGGTCTTAGGACATTCAGAGATATTAGGAACAGAGTACCCTGGATCTTCCTCCTCTCTGGTTCAGATCCAAACTATCGTCTCTTAGCTATTCTACAACGGATCTCTCAATACAGGCAGAAATAGTAGTTCAAGCGAGTAAGAGATCAACCAAACTAGCAATCATAACTTAGATAGGAAAAATAGAACATGCAACATACTAGATCTGATATGAATCTACTTGCTTAAGGCAAAAGTACATATACATGCCCAGATCGGGCTACATAACCAAGAAGGAGCTAACTAGCCATAGACAAGCATGGTTAGCACCGAACAAAGACGGATGAACATTACTTGTACAAGAAACAAAGGAATGCAATAGAATGAAAGAGAAGAAGAAAGAGATATAGCCCGTAGAGGAGAGGTGGCTCTCGCTCCTCAGCCTCCGTGCAGGCCGGATCTCGTCTTTTGGCTCTTCTCTTTGTCCTTCTGGACTCCTCAGTTCTCTCTCTCTCTAGATCTGCTCCGAACAGCAGCCCGATGGGTGAATGGAGGTGAGAGAATGTCAGTGGAGACTGATCTTCTCTCTCCTCAGCTTCCACCTTTGGAGACCGTAGACCAGTGGTGGAGGATGGCAGTGAAGCGGATCTTCTCTCTCCTCATTGGTGAGGATGAATGTAGCACATATCTTCTCTCTCCTCAGCTTCTGCCCTTTGGAGAGAGTAGATCTGAGGTGGAGATGGAGGAGAGAGAGTGTGGAGGCTGATTGTTGGAGAACGTAGGCCGAGTGCCTTGGTCCTCTCAGACCTTGGGATGCTCCCTCGGCACTATGCCTCCAATCCGGGAGCCTCTCGGTGTCTGAACTAGATCCAGCAGCCTTTCGGCGACAAGCATGGATATCCCCCCTGGTATGGTAGGAGTGGGGTATTTATAGTGATGGATCGGGGGTCTGGTTGGAGTGTTGGTTGAGGTCTGTTGCCTTTGGGCACTTGACCGCGGGCTGCTGTTGATATGATTGCGATCTCTGTTGCACTTGACCGCAGGCATGCAGGCCTGATGGAGGAAGCATCGTGGGCGTGGTACTCGACCGCCTAGGTCATGTCTTGATCAACCGCGGTCTGGGCATGCTCACCGCAAGCGCGACATGTAGCAGGAGTCCACGGGCTCTGTTGATGGAGAAAGGTCGCGGTGATGAGCAGGAGCGTGTGGAGGTCGCGGTTCTATGCAGTCGTAGTTTTGCAGATTGTGGAGAGGGGAACGGAGGTGGATATGGATGAGGAGGTTGTCGTCCTTGCTGCTGGTGGCGGGTCGAGAGCAGGAGCAGGTGAGGTCGTGGTCTTGGGAAGTGGACGTGGAGACCGCAATGCTGCTGTGGGTGGAGTCTCGACCGCGGAAGAGGGTTGCGGCCTGCAGAGATGGTGGCGTAGACCGCGATGGTGGAGGAGGTGATGATCGCGGTCTGAGAGAGAAAGGCGATGGAGAGGGGACCTCGGCCGTGGTGTAGGGGAGACTGGATCGTGGCTGGGTTGATGTGATGATCGCGGTGCCAAGCAGGGTTGCGGTTCCACGGAGGAGATGGAGATGAGGGTGACGATCGCGGTGTTGCTTGGCGTTTGCACTGTACAGGAGACCGCAGGTATGGATAGTTGTGAGCGGACCGCGGGCATGGAGACATGATCGCGATCTGGATGAAGGTGGGAGCAATGGTGGAGAATGGGATTGCGACCTGGTGGGCGATGGAGTCCGCGATGTTGAGCGGAGGCTGCATCGATGCTGGTGGGGGGTTGAGGTGAAGCCGTTGCGGTCTGGCCAAGGTGCAGACGTCGCGATGTGGAAGAGTGGAGACTGCGGTTGGCATGAGGGCGAGAGGAGGCAGAGCTGGGCAACCGCGGGCAGAGGGGAGGGCAGACCGTGATCGCAGTTGAAAGGAGGTCGCGGTGTCGAGCCTGTTGGGAACCACGGGCGGGGATTAGGGTAGCCGCGAGGTTGGAAGGGGATGAAGAAGCGCCCGCGTTCTGATGTCTTGAATAGGCAAGGGCCCCATTAGTAGATGGGCCTGGAGATTGGGCCCATGCACTCCAAATTGGGTCTGTACAACAAGAATAAATCCCATAAAAATGGATATTAAATCAATTAGGTTTAGCATGGACGCAAAAGGGGATTTAGGCAACAAAAGTAATTAATTGGAACTAAACTAGGCCCCAAATAGTGATTCAGACTATGATGATTATGAATTCATCATTAGACGAAATAACAATTAACACAATTCAGTGGGCCTTAGTTGGAGAGAAAGCAAGAAGAAATGTTGCCATCATAAGCTCGGTGCCTGCTTTGTCCCAAAACTGGCTAGATCGGCTACTTTATTGGCTATTTAGCTACTTTACTATGTAAATAAGAAAGGAACTAAAACATGAGCAAAAGAGTGCATATTACGACCAAAGTGACACAAAACCATAGATAAATGCATAGATAAAATGCGTAGATTTGGGTATTATCAACTACCCCAAGCTTACAACTTGCTTGTCCTCAAGCAAGACTGTGCTCAAAGAACAAAAAGATAACATCCAAATTAAGCTTGGCAATAGATGCTAAGGTTAAGAAAAATAGTTTAAAGCATCTATTCTCCTGATCCATGTCGTTTCTGAACAAACCCCCACCAATCAACCACAGTCTTGCCAAAGCAAGATCAAAGAGTTTCCAGGCAAGATTAAGCAAATTCACTACAGCCTACTGATACTCATGAGGGGTTGGATCATAATTATTTAAACATGAAAGAGTTGTCACATAGGTGATCACGCGGGTGATGACCAATGAGCCATCACCATGAATCCATGCTAACCAATCAGGAACACCATGCCTCTCACTTATTCATGTCCTAAGAAATAAAGTAAAAGACTCTAATGACTTCTGAGGATCTCGATCTGCGTCAGGTTGATCCATGTAAGGAGCAACAATCCCTGCAGTCCGAGCCAGTTAGCCCAAAGTAGTGAGATGAACTCCTCGTACTGCACTCGAACCAACCCTGCTACTGAGATGATCTCATATGTCTCCTAGGGGTTCCTAGTGACTCTCTAATGAGCTTTTGGAGTGATACTACTAGGCACGACATATCCACGTTCATGAGTGCAGTCATACACCGGCTGGGCACCATCCTCAACTCTCCTAAAAGGGAAAATAAGCGATCATTTATTCGCACTCAGGCTTTTATTCTCTGCATTCTAATTTGTAGGCTTGGGTGAGAACTATATATATTTTTTTGGGATTTTGTGGGCGGCCAAGCCTCTTTTGCACATTTTTTATATCTTTCATCTTTTTGACTCAATCTAATGTGAGAAGGCATGTAGTCCATCAAGGAAAATAGTTCATATTGATCATAGCTCAAAACTCATCATTATTCTCTTGATACCTGTGTGAAAAGATAGCAAATATGATTCAAGAATCCTTAGAATAAAGGCAAGCTTGTGAATTTGCAGCTAGTAGTCTTTAATCATGTTTTAGCTCATTCCAACAGTCCTTTACCATGGATTTGCCATTCACAATATAGATCAAGGGAATTTAGCTTTAAGCTATGAAAAAGGCACATAACCTTAGATTTATTACCAAACTCAAGGAAAGAGTCAAAGAGCAAGTCAAGCGAAAGGTCAAGCAATTTTTAAGATGAAAATTGTGCATTTAGGCATAAAGTCAAGCATTTATCTATTAGATTCACACCATATAGCCATAATTGCAAAGCTAAAAAGATGATTTTTTTTGAAAATTTAAAACAAAATGTAGGAAGTAAACATGCATGCTAGAAGGATGAAGAGATAGAAGGGTGACGCCTACCACCCCAAGCTTAAAATGTTGCTCGTCCTCGAGCAAGATCTAAACTTAGAATAGAAGGGTGGGAATGCATGGAAGTTAGGGTGGGAATGTTATTATGGTCCTAAAGTGATGCATGTATGCAAAGATATATAAAAGCAGTTAGAGGAAAGAAACTATCTAAGCAAGTTTATGAAAAACAAAATTTATTGTAATAAAAGGGCGAGAGGGTGTGTAAGAGAAAGGGGGTGGCTGCCCCACGATACTGACACTGGGATCCCAAATCCTAAGTTTTGGGACCAGTGTCACCTATGTCTTGCCTACGGGTTCCGCCACATATTATGAGTAGAATAGGCAGATGTGTTGGCCTTGCCGAGTCTGAAGAAGCGAAGTGAAATCCGGCGACTCAGTGAAGTTATCTTTGTGCTGGAAGTGGCTTGAACTGCACTGGGGTGAATTCTTCAGCATATCATCCTCAGGGTACCTTTCATTATTTGAATCTGAATATGAAGGTCCTGGGATGTCGACACAGGATGAGATGGAGGGGATAGGTTGAATGACTTGGGTAGGATCCATTTCTCCTCCCTCCATCTCTAAACTTGAGGACGGATGCTCAGATAAGCTACTATATACAGTCTGAGTCATCCAATCATCTTCTGAACATGAAGTGTCCCCAGAAGAGTATGATTGATATTCTTACACCCAAGCTTGTCACCTTCTGTGGGGTCTGGGGTTTCTTCATGCTCAGCAGCCATGTTGTAGTGAACTGTCCATATACCTCCCTTGAGTTCCACCAAGCCTTGAGGAGGGATGGTGGTGATTGTAAGCTCGTGTTGTTCCAGCTCATCGTCGTCGGTGTATTTGCTCTACTGAGATGAATAGTCATCGTCATTCTCACCATATAGATTGTTCCAAACCATGATCAACATACTGCTCGAAGCTAAGTGACAGGTCTCAATGTGAGGGTCATCACTCTGGTCTGGATCACTATCTGAATCAAATTTGTCAGAACAAGCTTCACTTTCTAATAGTGAGTTTGTTTGACTTTCCCAGTGAGGATAGGAGTCATCATCTTCATAGACCCATTCTTGTTCCTCCATTGGTTCATCAGGTGGCTCATCTAGATAGAATGAAGAACTTCCCTGCGTAGGTTGGTCTTCATAGAAAAACCTCAATGCATCTAGTTGATGATCTGAATCGGATGGTGAAGCATACTCCTCTTCAGACCCAATGGAATGGTCTTGATGACTGGCTTCTTCATTGCTAGGCGGTAGAGCTTGTGACTGCATGGTAACCCAATTGACGAGCTCTTAAAGCCTACTACATTGTTCAACATCTTCACGAAGTTGTCAGGCTTTTGCATCATCACCTTCAAGGTTCGTCAATTCTGCCTCGCAATGTCGCTGTAGACTCACTGTATCAAACTGGCATGCTTGGATGAATCCTTGCTCAGCAGCTTGAAGTAGGATTCTACTGCGGTCTGCAACCTCTGTAGCTACTTGGAGATGATAGTTCTGCCTTTCTAGTAGATGTTGGAGCGGATTGACATTTTTTTAGAGATGAGAGGCTGAGCGGATGAATGTGTTGGCACTTTCTCAGCACAACTCCACTGTCTTGATCAGTTCTTGCTCCCATGATGGAACGAAAGTCGAGGGCTGACTGACAGTCTCCGTTGTTGGGGTATCTTCATATGACGACGGTGGGGGTGAATATAACTCGACGAGTTGTAAGGCATGACTTTCAATTATTTGCCAGCAGTCGGAACTATGGAAAAATTCAGGAGGACAGGTGGACAAAATAACTTGTCTTGCTGAAGCAAGATCCATGGCTGAAAAAGGTATAAGAAAAAAGGAAAACTATTCAGTATATATGGACAAGTATGTGTAAAGCAAGAGGAAAACTATGTGTATATATACAGGCTTATAGTGACAGAAAAAAAATCTTTTAGGCGTGTAAATGTGGAAAACCACATCCCCGACAACGGCGCCAAAAAGTTAATCAACTCAAAAGTGAGTCAGACTTTTAAATTTATAACCTGAAACCTTCAAAGACCCCCGCAACTTTTATTACGGGGTCGAAGTAGATATACGGGGTCAAATACAAGGACATGGTGACGTTTAGGACACCAAAGATTTTGTTCTTAGGTCAGATAAGCCAAAACGATAGTTGATGAAAATATGTGGTAGAACTAGTCTAGTGGGTTGTCACGATTTAAAACAAAACAAAGAAAAGAAAAGAAAACAAAATAGAGCTCGTGGTTCTACTAATCAGAGAAAGAGAGTTCCTGGTTATGTAACCACAGTTGGATGGGAATAATTTCCATGTCTGGTTTAGGACGTTGAGAATTGTTCTCACACAAGATGACAAGCTCTACGTGACAATCTATGCACTCGTTCTCGGGCGTCGACAACCCTCGAACACTCAAGCAAGCATCTAGTACACACAACGACCTATGTTCCTATGGGGTCATCACACTCGCTCTCGCGATGCGTGACTAAAACCATCAACGATATTTCATCGAGTCCTCTGTCGAGGATAACATATCAATTCCTCAGAATATGCTAAGTTCCCTCTCGGGTCTTAGGACATTAGGATATATTAGTAATAGAGTACCCTGGATCTTCCTCCTCTCGGGTTCAGATCCAAATTATCGTCTCTTAGCTATTCCACAATGGATCTCTCGATATAGGCAAAAATAACAGTTCAAGCAAGTAAGAGATCAACCAAACTAGAAATCATAACTTAGAAAGAGAAAATAGAACATGCAACATACTAGATCTGATATGAATCTACTTGCTTAAGGAAAAAGTACATATACATGTCTAGATCGGGCTACATAGCCAAGGAGCTAACTAGCCATAGACAAGTATGATTAGCACCGAACAAAGATGGATGAACATCGTTTGTACAAGAAACAAAGGAATGCAGTAGAATGAAAGAGAAGAAGAAAGAGATATAGCCCATAGAGGAGAGGTGACTCTCACTCCTCGACCTCTGTGCAGGTCGGATCTCATCCTTTGGTTCTTCTCTTCATCCTTCTGGACTCATCGATTCTCTCTCTCTCTCTAGATCTGCTCCGAACAACAGCCTGGTGGGTGAATGGATGTGAGATAATGTCGGTGGAGACAAATCTTCTCTCTCCTCAACTTCCGTCTTTAGAGACCGTAGACCAGTAGTGGAGGATGGTGGTGAAGCGTATCTTCTCTCTCCTCGATGGTGAGGATGAATGTAGCACATATATTCTCTCTCCTCAGCTTCCTCCCTTTGGAGAGAGAAGATCAGAGGTGGAGATGGAGGAGAGAGAGTGTGGGGGCTGGCTATTGGAGAATGTAGGCCGAGTGCCTTGGTCCTCTTGGACCTTGGGATGCTCCCACGGGGCTCTGGCTCCAATCTGGCAGCCTCTCGGCGTCTGAACTAGATCCAGCAGCCTTTCGGCGTCAAGCCTGGATATCCCCCTAGTATGGCAGGAGTGGGGTATTTATAGTGCTGAATCGGGGGTCTGGTTGGAGTGTTGGTTGAGGTCTGTTGCCTTTGGGCACTTGACCGCAGGCTGCTGTTGATATGATCACGGTCTCCGTTGCACTTGACCGCATGCATGCAAGCCAGATGGAGGAAGCACCGTGGGCGTGGTACTTGACCGCCTAGGTCACGTCTTGATCAGCCGCGGTCGGGGCATGCTCACCGCGAGCACGACATGCAGCAGGAGGCCATAGACTTTGTTGCTGGAGAAAGGTCACGGTGATGAGCAGGAGCGTGTAGAGGTCGCGGTTCTATGCAGTCGTGGTTTTGCAGATTGTGGAGAGGGGAATAGAGGTGGAGATGGATGAGGAGGTTGCCATTCTTGTTGCTGGTGGCGGGTCAAGAGCAGGAGCAAGTGAGGTCGTGGTCTTGGGAAGTGGACGTGGAGACCACAATGCTACTGTGGGTGGAGTCTCGACCGCGGAAGAGGGTTGCCACCTGCAGAGATGGTGGCGTAGACCGCGATGATGGTGGAGGTGATGATCGTGGTTTGAGAGAGAAAGGTGATGGAGAGGGGACCTCAGCCGTGGTGTAGGGGAGACTGGACCGCGGCTGGGTTGATGTGATGATCGCAGTGCCAAGCAGGGTTGCGGTTCCATGGAGGAGATGGAGACGAGGGTGACGATCACGGTGTTGCTTGGCGTTTGCGCTGCACATGAGACTGCGGGTATGGATAGTTGTGAGTGGAGTGCGGGCACGGAGACCCGATCATGATCTGGATGAAGGTGGGAGCGATGGTGGAGAATGGGATCGCGACCTGGTGGGCGATGGAGGCCGCGATGTTGAGAGGAGGCTGCATCGATGTTGGTGGGGGGTTGAGGTGAAGTCGTCGCAGTCTGGCCAAGGTGCAGACATCGTGATGTGGAAGAGTTGAGACTGCGGTTGGCGTGAGGGCAAGAGGAGGCAGAACTGGGCAACCGCGGGCAGAGGGGAGGGCGGACCGCGATTGCGGTTGAAAGGAGGTCACGGTGTCAAGCCTGTTGGGAACCACGGACGTGGATTAAGGTAGATGCGAGGTTGGAAGGGGATGAAGAAGCACCTGTGTTCTGATGTCTTGAATAAGCAAGGGCCCCATTAGTAGATGGGCCTGGAGATTGGGCCCATGCACTCCAAATTGGGTCTGCACAACAAGAATAAATCCCATAAAAATGCATATTAAATCAATTAGGTTTAGCATGGACGCAAAAGGGGATTTAGGCAACAAAAGTACTTAATTGGAATTAAACTGGGCCCTGATAGTGATTCAGACTATGATGATTATGAATTCATCATTAGATGAAATAACAATTAATACAATTCAGTGGGCCTCAGTTGGAGAGAAAGCAAGAAGAAATGCTGCCATCCTAAGCTCGATGCATGTTTTGTCCCAAAACTGGCTAGATCGGCTACTTTATTGGCTATTTAGCTACTTTACTATGTAAATAGGAAAGGAACTAAAACATGAGCAAAAGAGTGCATATTAAGACCAAAGTGACACAAAACCATAGATAAAATGCATTGATAAATGCGTAGATTTGGGTGTTATCAAAAACATATTATTTTGGGGTAAAATGTTTCCCATAGAAATTTCTTTCTTGTGTTTTCCTATGGATACACTTATTATAATAACAAACTTGTAGACCATTTTCACAAGTGCGGGAAGAAATATTAATTTGTGTTTCACATTGGGCATAGGAAACATCTTTGAGAACAATAATGCTTTCTCAACAATCTAGATGATAATAAATGTTGACACCTCTTTTTTTCTCACTCAACAAAAATTAATGAAAAATGTTATTTCTTTGACTAATGGTAAAGTTCTTTCCACATTTCCCACATTTTATCCTTCTCACTTTTTTTCATAATTTTGAAATTTTCCGCCTATTTAACCCATTCATTTCACCCACTTTTTCTCAGTTTGGAGCATTCTTTATGGACAGATTCTAAAAGTACACTTATGCTCATCAGTTCTACTTTCTTTAAGCCTTTTCATAAATTTTCCATTTGAATTGTCCTAAATAAAATATTTTTCCTCACAAATATCCCATGGCCTTTTCCTTATAGAAAATTTATATATTTTTGATAGTAATAAAGGATAATCCTGAATAATTATATTTTTTCTCTCCTTTATTATTTTATTGACTCCTATTCAAAATCCTCCTTTTCCGTGATTGTCTCGAGAATATTCTTGAAATATCTATAAAATTGGGAAACTTACATTAACCATCCCAAACCCTGTGGATTGAAGCCATCAGCCGTGAGTCACGTGGCGGATTGTCTCGATCTAAGGGCCATGCCTTGCAGTGCATTGTCACAATTCGTTGCATCTTCCAGTTGGAAACCCTGAATCCTAAAATCTACCTACAAATAGACCCCACTATATTCTAGGTCTCTTTAATCTCTTCAAAATCTAGAGAGTAAATTACCTTCTCCTTTTATTTTCTATTGCATATGATAAGAGGATCCATCATGTGATACTTAATTCCCTATTAATGTTGGTAGACTACTCAATGATTACAACTGTTGCTTTCTCTACTATAACCATTACTGATGTTAGTTGATTTATAACTATTTATCTCTACACATCACTTTCAAAGATCTTGATCTTTCTCTACTAAAAATCTCTCTCATCTCTCTCTCTCTCTCTCTCTTCCTACGCATGAGTTCCAACCACCAAAAATGGATCTCCATCGTAGGAGGTCCTAAGGCGATTGGAACCACAATACACCTAAAAACTAGGACCCTTAGGTTACAATGGAAATCCACAACTGTCTCCAACCCCAAAGGTTCATCAAAAATGATTTTTTATATTTTTTCATTTTCTTTAATATAAAGACCAATCACTTCTATTTTGTATCTAAGATTTTATAAAAGGATGCAATACCATTATGGATATATGGGGTACTAACACCTTACTCACTCCTAACAAGACGTCGAGTCTGACCTCTAAAATCATGCATACATTTCTTATCTGCTCTTAGGTAGAGTAAAAAATTAGTGTTTTATATTTTCCTGCCGATTTAAACAACCACCTTAGTTACGTTTAAATTGGATGGCGTCTTTGAGAACTTTGTTGCGTCATCATTTTTTTCTTCTTTTTCTGTTATTCTTCAAGAAACTATAGGATCATCCTTAATGAGGGGGTATTTTGGGCAAGGCACAACAATATGTCGATTCTATTGGAGATAGTCAAATGATTTAGGTTGCATTTCCTTTTTAATCATCTCATGTTTTTCCTGCTGATCAAGGTTTCTATTTTCCATTTTTCTCTTTTGTTGTTTTCATTTTTGGCAAAATACAATGGTAAAAAATCCGACTGTGAATTGGAGGAATCCGCCACAAAAAATCTAAAAAAAATCATAGGAATCTAACGAGTGCTTTTTTCCCCAAAGATAAATCCTACGAAACACTCTATTCTGCCAGCAAAAAAGGAAAATTTTAATCACCACCTTTGTTTTCTTGGAACTTAGTGAAGTCAGCAGAATCCTCTATTTAGCTAATCTGAAAAAATGTCTTTTGTTGCATTATTTTTCTTGTTATATTGATTCTTGAAAGTAAAATTTTCCACATTTTCTAACAATTACCACGTATGGATTAGCCTATGCTTCTATTCTAGGTTTTGCTTCTGCTTCCTTCCTTTTCTTTTGTTTGACTTCCTTTTTTATTTCTTTTAAAAAAGAAAACAAATAAAGAAAGAGATAAAAGGACAAAATAGGCCTTTAGGATAAGTAAGATCTTCTCTTTCTTAAAAGTTACGTGATTGCTTTCTTATTTGATTATCATTTATCTTTTATATTTTATTCTTGTTGGCTTGCTTTAGAAAATATAGAAAGTTACACCCGCGCTATGCACAACTACAAACTGCATGGAACGAGTGTCAACACCCAAATTGGATCTGTGAAAGTGGCATCAAGATGTTAGTAAAGGTACCAACACAATGTTAAGATGAACGTCCAAAGGCCTTGAGGACACCCCCTCTTTGAACACTCACAACTGATCACAGACTCTATAGTTACGAGGTGTATTGGGAGAAGTACTCATATCTGAAGGACCCAAGTTACCCCCACGATATGCACAACTGCGCCATGGAGAAGATAAGGTCCAACCCCTCCTATATAGATAATGCTTGAGTGAGGACACAAATCACATTTAAACTCATGGGCTGAAAGGGGGATTTTTTCTTCTACATACACATCTTGTGTTTATTTGTTTTATAATTTTTAAGATTATTACATGCTTTTCTATTTCTAAGATTGTTGAAGGATTTGTACTATAAGATTGTAATAATCCTGCACACATTGTTCATAATTTGTTAACATCCTCATGTTTAAAATATTCTTATGAAAATAACAAATTTGAATCTACAATCTTATCATACCAATCAACTCAAATGATCTCAGTGATCATAATTATCAATGATCTTCCCATCCATATTTTTTCAAACTTGACTGATCTACAAAAATCTCAATTGATCCATCTCAGACAACAATCTTCATTCAATAATCTCAAATGAACAATTTTTCCACAAAAAATACATTTAAAAAAATAATAATCCTTTTCCAAAAAAATCAACAATCTTTCGAAAAAAGTCAACGATCTTTTTTGCAAAAGAGAATCACTGTAAAAAGTCTTTTCAAAATAAGAGAGAGAGAAAAGTCTTTTACAAAACCAAACACTTTTAAAAGAAAATATTTTCAAAAGAAAAAAGAGAAAAGTCTTGTAAAAAACTTTTCAAAAGAAAAATATTAAAAAAAGAAGTCTTTTAAAAAATTATTTCAAAGAATATTTCTTTAACAAAAGAGAAAGAAAAGTTTTCTAAAAAAATAATTTCAAAAATAAAAAATCTTTTAAAAAAGAAAGAAAAGTAAAAAAAAGAAAAATCTTTTGAAACCAAAAGAAGTTTTTTTTTATCGCAAAAGAACAATCTTTTATAAAAAGAAGAACAACTTTGTTTTAAAGGAGAAATCTTAAAAAGAAAGTCTTTTCCAAAAAGAACAATCTTTGAAAAAAAGTCTTTTTCTAAACTAGAGAAAATCTTATAAATGAAGAACCATTTAAAAAAAATCTAATAAAGGATTTATAAAAAAATCAACAAAAAACTTCAATAAGCCAATAAAGTTGAAAAATCTTTTGAAAAAAAAATCAAAAAAGCTAGAAAATGCTTTCAAAACTCGATAAAGTTGAACCGTCTTCTGAAAATTAAAAACAAAGTTAGAAAATATTTTAAAAACTCAACAAAAAGAAAGTAAAATCTCTTCAAATTTGGACAACCTTTTCAAAGGTCTTCTGAGTTGATCCATACCTAAAGGTTGCCCGATTGTGGTCTCTTTGCATGAGCCACCACTCATACCTAAAACCTTTGTATCTATTGAAAATATGCCAAAATACTATTCAAATACTCAGAATGCTCTTAAGCCTTCATCTTTGACCACACATGAGCCAAAGATCCATCCTTTTTGGGAAATTTCTCCATAAGACTTTGAAGTTCTGAGGCCTACATTGCCAAACCTTCAGCCTTGCATCGAAAGGCTGCCTAATTTTACCTACAAGTTGTGTACTCCCATGATCAAATCACATCTAACTTTGGATCATCCACTCTGGCCTTAAGCTACACATGCTCATGTCTATCAAATAGATATAGCCTTGAAGGAACTCTACTCATCTTGATTCTTATAAGACAAAGCTTCATCATTATGTTGTAAGGGTACCCACTCCTCAATCTTGGATATAACTTCCATATCATGATTGAAATATTAACTCATGCTCTGAGCATACTAACTCCATTTGATCCAAAGAATTTTCCTTCTTGATTGAGATATTACCTAGTACCACGTGCTCTTCCCATCTATGCCTACCTTGTACCTCAGTCTTAGACCACGACCTAAAAATAGGCCATTACCTTGCTTTCACTTTCATATATTTACAGACTTGGGCCATAACCTAAGACTAGGCCATCACCGTACCTCCACCTTGATATCTATATGGTCACAGACCATGACCCAAAATTGGGCCATTACTCTAATTCATTTTCATATCTATACAATCCTGGACCAAGACCTAAAAGTGGACCATCACCCTACTAATACCCATTTTTCATACGGTCGTGGACCATGACCTAAAATTGGACCAACACACCCCTTCTGTCTGTGAGTACTTCTCTCAATAAATTTCTCTCGAGGAGAGTGGAACCTAATACTTCCATATCCAACCACAATCTCTATCCCCAAGAGGGTCACCTTGTCCCTATATATCCTTTAACTTATGAGTATTTCTCTCATAAAATATCCTCTAAGGAGAAAGGAATCCCACACACTCATATTCAGACATAGTCTTTGGCCCAAAGTGGGTCACCTTGTCCGTGGATACCCTTTTCCTTGTGAGTGTTTCTCTCATACATTTTTTTATGAGGAGAGAGGAATATCATACAAATATATCCAACCAAGTAGATCACCTTGTCTCTGGATATCCTTTACCTTGTGAGTATTTATGTCATAATATCTCCCATGAGGAGAGAGGAATCTCACACACACACACGTATGAAACCACAATCTCTAGATCTGAGTTGGTCACCTTGTCCCTATATATCCTTTTCCTTATGAGTGTTTCTCTCATAAAATTTTTCACTAGGGGAGAGGAATATCATACACTCATATCCAACCACAATCCCTAATTTCGAGTAGGTCACCTTGTCCATGTATACCCTTTCCCGTACAAGTATTCTCTCATGATATCTCCTCTAAAGAGAGAGGAGTCTTAGACACCCATTTCTAGCCCCAATCTATAGCCTCAAAAGGGTCACCTAGTCTCTGGATACCCCTTATTTTGTGAGAATTCTCTCATAATTTTCTTCTGACAAGAGAAGAATCTTGCACACCCATATCCTACCATAGTCCTTGGCCCTTGGCCCTGAGTAGATCACCTTTTCCCTAGATATTGTTTTCTTGTCTAGTATTTCTCTTATACAATCTCCCTCAAGGAGAGGGGAATCTCACTCACCCATATATAACCACAATCCCTGACCCTGAGTAAGTAACCTTGTCCCTGGATATCCTTTTCCTTACGAGTATTTATATCATGAAATATCCCCTAAGAAGAGAGGAATCTTGCACAACCATATCCAAACACAATCTCTGGACCTAAGAGGGTCACCTTGTCCCTGGATACTGTAGGGAAATATGGACATAGAGTAGGCAGCAAAAACAAATATTTTTTGTCCATATTCCTCATAACAGCAAGATCGTGTCAATAACTATGTAGTGGGAAGGATGGTTTGACGAGGTCATACCTGGTCCTGGAGCAAGTCTGGAGACTAATCCTTGTAGTAGTAGTGCAACTATCTTCTAGTTGCACTCGGACGACGCCTACAACTCCCGATCTCCACCACGGACAATAGGTTGATGTTGTCCTCTTAACAACAGACAACAACGTCCTCGCCTCTATAGTAGTCTACACAGATCACCTAGAACTCACTACTACAGAAATAGCATTCAGTGTCACTTTTCTGGGCGTCGGTTATTAAGGAAAACTGACGCCTAACATATAAGGCGTCGGTTGTTTAAGCAAACTGACGTCTATATTCGAAGACCAGCCAGACACGGGTACCGCTTTGTATTCAGCGTCGATTGTTTATAACAAACCGACGCTTTAAGTCGCCCACGAAATCCAAATTTTGATAAAAAAAAATAGTGTCATTTTCAGCGTCGGTTATGTAGGTATAAACCGACGCCTATGTGCGATGAAAATTTGCGCGAAAAGTGTCACTTTCAGCGTCGGTTATCCTTGTATAACCGACGCTGAAGGTGGTTCCCGCCAAATAATTTCATGAAAATATCGTCTAATTGGATGTCGGTTGTTGCAAACAACCGACGCTAAAGAGGTTTAGGCGTCGGTTGTTTGAAACAACCGACGCTATTTGGGAACTTTATTACCCGCGATCGCCCGACTCTTCCCCTTTCTTCTGTTTCATTGCGAGCCGATTACCTTTTCTTCTCTGCTGCCGCCGATTTCTTCTCCGGCGATTTCTTCTCCGGCGCCCCCTTCTCCGGCAATTTCTTCTCCGGCGCCCCCTTCTCCGCCGCCACTCCTGCACCTTCTTCCCTTCTCCGCCGCCCCTGCTGCTCCAGCGCCATCGCCTGAGATTAGGCACCGCCACGCCTGAGATTAGGCGCCGCCACGCCCCTGGTGCTCCTCCACCGCCGTCGCGCCGCCGCAACCATCATCTCCAGCCTCACTGCTAGCTGCTCCTCCACCGCCGTCGCTGCTAGCTACTCCTCCAGCCAGAGCCACCAAAGCCTCTACCTTCTTCCCTCTGACAAGGTTGGTCTTCCCGCTGCTAGCTGCTCTACTTTTTTTTTGCATCGATTAAATTGTTGTGATAAAAATGCATGTAATGTATTTGATTAGAGTTAATCTAATCTGTATGTTCATAATAATGTAGTATGTTAAATATGATGATTAGGGATACATATAATGTCTAGTACACAAATATTAGATGATATTCAAGAAAACCCTAGTTTGATGAGCATGTTGTTAATCATGTTAATTATGATTCTTCTATATATTCTGATGTCATTATAGAATTATGTGATCCCAACATATTAAATTGAATTAGAATGATTTCATGAATTATAGGGTTTTAAAGTTGATAACATGTACATGCGGAAATAGGGTTATTAAACCAATGGTTATAACATAGTATGATCTTAATCTAATCTGGATGTTCATAATAATGTAGTATGTTAAATATGATGATTAGGGATACAAATAATGTCTAGTAAAGATTCCTAGACCTTTTGTTTGAAACTATTGATTTCTTGATTTATTATTTAATAATGCTCTGTTGATTAGGATTAACCATTTTGCCTGTAGTTTATAGACATTTATTATATATAAGAATGACAACACATGTATTTGTTGGCCTAGAAACCCGTCCAAGATTTACTCATTAGGAGTAAATCTTGGATAGTCCCTGATTTGGGACTGTTCTTGAACACCTAATCTCACTTAGGATGTAAGTCTATAATGTGTATTGGGTTTTCGAGAAAATTTCGGTAGCATTTCCCCGTTTGTTCTCTAAGTACATATGTACTTAGAGAACATCGGGGAAATGCTGCCGAAATTTTCTCGAAAACCCAATACACATTATACACTTACTAGTGAGATTAGGTGTTCAAGGATGGGATAGGTGGTACACATTTATTATATATAAGAATGACATCAAATGTGTTTGTTGGCCTAGAAACCCGTCCAAGATTGACTCATTAGGAGTAAATCTTGGATAGTCCCCGGTTTGGGACTGTTCTTGAACACCTAATCTCACTTAGGATGTAAGTGTATAATGTGTATTGGGTTTTCGAGAAAATTTTGGTAGCATTTCCCCGTTTGTTCTCTAAGTACATATGTACTTAGAGAACAGCGGGGAAATGCTGCCGAAATTTTCTCAAAAACCCAATACACATTATACACTTACTAGTGAGATTAGGTGTTCAAGGATGGAATAGGTGGTACACATTTATTATATATAAGAATGACATCACATTATACACTTAGGATGTAAGTGTATACCCTAATCTTTTCCTAATATATACTTGTTTCCTAATATATACTTGTTTTCTCTGATCATAGAATGGATAGATCATGGATGTCCATTCGTAATCGTTGCACCCCAGAGTTTATATCTGGTCTTGATCAGTTTATTAGATTTGCCGAGGAACATAGGAAAAAACCTACAGATAGGTTCTACTGTCCATGTAGGCATTGCGGTAACAACTTGAAAGTCAACACTCGTGAGGAAATCAAAAGTCATGTCATGTGCAACGGGATTGTACAAGGCTATACAGAATGGCACTGGCATGGAGAGATTTCAAAATCGAAACCAGTAGATGTCGATAGCAGTGCTTGGGTGGAAGAAGAAATTGCCTCCGATGACGTAAATGTGAACGAACCAGTTCCAGCAGACATCGTTGACGTGATGCTGGATAGTTGTTGGGTAGAGCACACCGATCCACCTCCTATCTTTAGAAACATTGTGCATGATGTTGAGATACCGTTATACACAGGCTGTGCTAAGTTTACGAAGCTTAGCGCTGTGTTGAGATTGTATAAGTTGAAAGCTAACAATAGATGGAGCGACAAAAGCTTCACTTCATTGTTGACTTTTTTGAAAGAAATGCTTCCTGAAGGAAATGAGCTGCCAATCTCAACATACCAGGTAAAGAAAATGTTGTGCCCAATGGGAATGGAGGCCAAGAAGATACACGCATGCCCGAATGATTGTGTATTATTTCAAAAGGACTATGTAGATTTGAAAGATTGTCCAAAATGTGGTGGGTCATGGTATAAATTGACGACTTCGGGGGAGTCTAAAACTGGTTCTCCTGCCAAGGTGTTGTGGTATCTACCTATAATATCACGGTTTCAACGCTTGTTTGCAAATCCGAAAGATGCGAAGAATTTGAGGTGGCATGCAGATGTTAAGAAAAATAATGATGGGATCCTGCGACATGCGTCTGATTCCCCACAGTGGAAGAAGACTGATCTATTGTCCCCCAAATTTGGTGAAGAAGATAGGAATCTAAGACTTGGGCTTTGTACAGATGGGATGAATCCGTACGGGACATTGAGCAGCCAACATAGCACTTGGCCAGTCATGCTTGTTATATACAATCTTCCTCCCTGGATGTGTATGAAAAATAAGTACGTTATGTTGTCATTGTTGATATCGGGCCCTAAACAACCCAGAAATGATATCGATGTTTATCTTGAACCTTTGATTGATGACTTAAAGAAACTTTGGGCTGAAGGTGTGATGACCTATGATGCTTCAGCAAGAGAGACATTTCGTTTGCACGCTATGTTGTTTTGCACTATTAATGACTTTCCAGCATATGGGAATTTGTCTGGATATAGTGTCAAAGGAGCTAAAGCGTGTCCTATATGTGAAGAAAACACTGATTCAATAAGACTAAAACATGGCGGCAAGACTGTATATCTTGGTCATCGAAGGTTTCTTTCAAAATTCCATCCGTATCGTAGGAAGCGCAAAGCATTCAATGGATGGAATGATGAACGGAGTGCACCTAAACCTATACCAGGGGATGTTGTTTATGAAAGAGTAAAAGACATTGTCAATGAATTTGGTAAGAAATCACAATGTAGTATGGCCACACGGAGTGACAATTCTTCATTCAAGAAGAAGTCAATATTTTGGGATCTTCCTTATTGGAGTTCTTTGACAGTCAGGCATTGTATCGATGTAATGCACGTTGAGAAAAATGTCTGTGATAACATCATTGGTACTCTGTTAAATATACCAGGTAAGACTAAAGATGGGATAAAATCCAGACTGGACCTACGTGAAATGGGAATAAGGTCAGAATTAACAGAATTACGTGAAATGGGTAGTAAAAGAACATACTTACCTCCCGCTTGTTACACGTTGTCTAGAAAGGAGAAAAAACTTTTTGTGAATGCTTGGTAAATGTTAAGGTGCCACATGGTTACTCATCCAACATCCGTAGATTGGTATCAATGAAAGATCTGAAGTTGATAGGTCTTAAATCTCATGATTGTCACACTCTAATGCAACAAATATTACCCGTAGCAATTCGATCTATATTGCCGAAGCATGTAAGGATTGCAATTACCAGACTTTGTTTCTTTTTCAACAGTCTATGCAGTAAAGTTATTGACCCTGATACTCTCGATAATTTGCAAAGAGAAGTGGTTGTTACCCTATGTCAGCTTGAGATGTATTTCCCTCCTTCGTTCTTTGATATCATGGTACATCTTGTTGTCCACTTGACTAGGGAAGTGAAAATGTTGGGACCAGTTTTCTTGCATTGGATGTATCCTTTTGAACGATACATGAGCGTTTTTAAAGGTGATGTTCGAAACCGTTATCGGCCTGAAGGGATTATTATTGAAGGTTATGTGGCGAGAGAAGTTATGGATTTTTGCAATGACTTTCTCAGTGGTAATGACACTCTTGATAATGACAAGAATTTTGAGGAGGGCAAAGAAATTTTGGGATCATGGGTGAAAGTAATCAGCCGTGAGCAGTTGGAACAAGCTCACTTGTATATTTTACACAATATGGACGAAGTGAGTGTTTATATCGAGGAACATACCAATTTCATAAAGAGACAACATCCTCGAGCAAGTTCAATGTGGCTTGCTAGAGAGCATAATAAGACTTTTACTAAGTGGTTTGAAGATAAAGTCTTACATCAACTATCTCAAACACCAAATGATATTACAGAAACTATCAAATGCCTCGCCTTTAAACCAAAACCGAATGTTATGCCTTATGAAGGGTTTGACATTAATGGATTCACATATTACACAAAGCGCCAAGATGATAAGAGTGTCGTCCAAAATAGTGGGGTCACTCTTCAAGCGTCGACTATGTACTTTGCAAGTGCAAAGGATAAGAGTCCACGTGAAGCTAAAATGTCATATTACGGTGTCATTGAGGACATTTGGGAGTTTGACTACATAGATTTCAAAATTCCGCTCTTTAAATGTAATTGGGTTGATAACACCAAAGGAGTTATAGTGGATGAATTGGGTTTCACTTTGGTGAACTTTGAAAAGATTGGCGAGAAGGGTGAACCATTCATATTGGCACCACAGGCGAAACAAATATTCTATATCAATGATCCCGCGAATGATAAATGGTCGGTTGTTCTTCATGGTAAAAGACAATTCATTGAAGATCCTATAGATGAAGAAGAGTACTATGATAAGTATGATGACTCCAGTCCATTCTCAGTTGGGTTGCCAACTCCACAAAATATTGAAGCTAATGATGACTTATATGTGCACGGAGATCACAATGAAGGATTGTTAATTGATAAAAGATCACAATTTTAGAGACATGTATGTTTATACAAATGCTAAATGTTTGCCTTTTTCTAGTTAATACAAATGCTAAATGTTTGCCTTTTTCTAGTTAATACAAATGCTAAATGTTTGCCTTTTTAATGACATTTTCAGATGGCTGACCATGATGAGCATGATGTCCATGATGAGCATGAAGTCCATGATGAGCATGCTGTCCATGACGAGCATGGCGAGGATACCAATGTAAGTTCTAAAAACATATCCTGTATTTCTATAAAATTCATTATCTTCTAGTTATGTCATATATCCTATATTTCTATATTGGGCTAATTTAGTGTGTTTAGTTTTGTCAAATTTTAGGTTGATGATGTACCTATACCCACTGAAGCACTGGAGCAACTTGATGCGCATCACCAAACACTTAACAAGAAAAGGGGCATCACTCTATTGAAGAAGTTATTAGCGCTAAGTGGTAGTGGATCTAAATTGGTGGTGGAGTTTGATAATGGAGGAAATGCAATTGGAGTGAACCGCAATAATTTTGTAAACTATCTTGGGTGTACCACTCGGAGCCATTGTGGTGTTAAGTATGATAATTGGCATAAAGTTCCTCAAGGGAAAAAAGACTTGATATGGAAGGATTTATGCGTGAGTTATTATTATTTGCAATTCTATTTTGTAGATTACAAATTCTATTATTTGCAATTCTATTTTGGATACTAGTTAATAACATTTCTATTTTACAGAATCTGTTTGCATTGGATGAGAAGTTGCATCGTAAAAGTGTGATGTAACGCGCTGGAAAGATGCTTAGGAATTATAGGACAAATCTGAACAGAGAATACATAAAAGAGGGTGATAAGAAGAAGAAGTCAGCCCTTGAACAATGGAACTTCTTGGGACAAAGAAGATTGGGACAATTTTGTTGCTTCAAGAAAATCTGAAGAATTCAAGGTATTAGGCGTCACTCTCAATTTAATTAATATACATTGTATTTACCTATTCAAGATTAACATTTAGTGCTACTAACCAAATCATTAATGTGCATACTAACTAGGCCCTCAGTGACGCACAAAAAGCAAGGCGTGCACTGAATGTGCATGACCACACTATGGGTCCAAAAGGCTATGCAAGCGTTCGCCAAAGACTACAGGCGGAGTCTGCGGCTACTCAGCAGTCTGCTGCTACTCAGGAGTCTGCTCCTACTCAGGAGTCTGCCACACCCATGCCTCACCATGATATCTGGATAGTTGGCAGGAAAAACAAGAAGGGTGAAATAAAGAAGCCTGTAACTGCTGAGGCGGCTGCAAAAATGGTAAAATACAACTCTTAGAGAAATCGTTTGAATATTGATTATTTGTGGTGTTAACTTACCAATTTCTATTTATGGTGATTAGCGGGAGCTACACGAGCAGAGGAAACAAGGCACGTTCATCCCTCAGGGCACAAGGGATGAATTGACAGTTGCTCTGGGTAACCCAGAGCATCCTGGACGTGTTAGAGGTGTCGGCGCTGGTGTTGGCATCAAAGCATTCTTTGGGCCATCCCAGCGCAAACCCAGAGCGGGACTTTCTCAAGAAGAGGTAACCTATTCTTTTTTTAGAATGTTACTACAAAAGGAAATTCATTAATAAGAAGCTAATGTTTCTTTTATCCATGTATAGGAGAATAAGAGAGTTGAGGATTTAGTTGCTAATAAGGTCAACGATGTAGTTGTTGAGAAGGTCAAGGAAGAATTGCTGCGGTGGCAGGCATCTCAGGCTTCCAATCAGCCTATGGCGACCCACTCTTCTCCTGATGCACATAATGCGAGTAATCCTGGAGACCCATCGCCTAGCACGTCTGTTTTAAGTATTGTTTATGACATTGTAGCTAGTCTTTTCAAGATGATATGTTTTCAAGATTATATGTATATATGTATAATATTCTTTACATAAATTTGTAGGTATTGAAGCCATGCCGCTTAAGAATGCAAGACTATGTTGTTGCAGAGGCACAGGCTTACCAGTCCCTTCCTGGGGCAACATTTCATGGGACTCCAATGCCGCAGGGCTACATTCGTGTGAGCCCGCTACATGTATTACCCGATTGGAGGGAAGTTGTGTTGCCATATGCCCACCCAGATATTGATACACTTGGTGAGGCAGAAAGTGGGGTCATATTGTGGCCCAAAGCAGATGTCGTCTACACGACTGAAATTGTAAGATAAATTTACATTGATTTAGACTGTTAATGTGTATATATGATGTCAACTGATCTGAAATTATATATACAGGTTAAAAAGAAGACACCAGGAGCACCTAGACCTCCACCTCCACTTCCCGCATTACCAACTTGGGTTCCAACTGACCTAACATACCCGTTAGGTCCTGCTTGTAGGGGAATGGCATGTTGGCTACGGGCACATAATATACATTGCCCTATAATAGTTTCTTTAGATGCAGATTATGCAGGTCAATCATACGATAGCTCTTTATTTATACAAGATATTATTGAGTTGTTTATGTATGATTGGCTGAATACATCAATGATAGAGACATGGATAAGGTGAAATCTTGTTTATACATCCATATACCTTGTGTAAGATCCGGTGATCTGGTTTCTTATATATTAATGCATACACCTATATGTTTTGCAGCTACTTAGTCGAAGATCATTGCAAACAATTTGCATTTGATCATTTGGGATTTTTGATTCCATCATTGATTAGTTTGGTAGCTAAAGACCCTGATAATGTTCAACAATACTGTATATATGCTTTTACAATTTTTGGTCAGCAAAAGAAGACGATAATAATAGCTCCATTCAATGTCAAGTAAGTTTACTTTATTTATAATTTGGACTTAAGAAAATTCCATTTTTATTTTGCATTTTGAGTTATTAATTGTTAACTTCTTACCTCTAGCGGTAGACATTGGGAGTTACTAGTTATTGTCCCCGGGACATTCACTGTTTATTATCTAGATCCTGCGGGGAGTACATTGAACACTAAAATTGGACACGTAATGAGAATG
Organism: Alisma plantago-aquatica; assembly: GCA_963693085.1. NCBI lineage: Eukaryota > Viridiplantae > Streptophyta > Magnoliopsida > Alismatales > Alismataceae > Alisma > Alisma plantago-aquatica. Next base: position 1,039,365,238 of record OY856410.1, on the reverse strand, counting down.
CCATTATTCTGGTGAGAAATATTTCATTTTTATATCCGTTAACATCTTTTATTACATTACTATTTACTTATGCAATTTATTGTGTTATATTAACATGTAGGGGTTTAGATGCATTCAAAAAGCCTGGAGGAACGATCCCAAGGAAAAAGAACCAGCCAATAAATTGGCAGAACGTACAAGTAAGTTCCCGACTCGAATATATATATTATTGATGTGAATTGTGCTTAGTTGTATTATTTTGTATGTTTCAATTTATAGTGTGCTACACAAGACAATGGCTGGGCATGTGCATACTATGTGATGTGATTTATGCAGATGATTATCAAACATGCCGCATTGGACATCGATAGCATACATGAGGTATTATATATAGTCTCATTAGTTAGTATGAAATATATCAATCTTATTTTTATATTATTACTTATATATATGCATCATTCTCTTTGCAGGTGTTTAAAACTGACCACACTATAGGTAAACGCTTAAAAAATATACATGCTCCATATACGATGGAAGCATTAAATGAAATAAGAGAAGAATGGGCAAAAGCCATACAAGCAGTGGCAACTGTAAGATATAATTGGGATGTTGATAGCGATAATGAATGATACTTTGTAAATGAATATTTCTGAATGTTAATACATGTATTTGAATGTTTTTATATGTGTGAATGTGAGAATTGAATTGATGTCTGAATGTATCTACTTGTGTGAATTATTTTTTGTGAATTTTGCAGGTTTGTGGCCTGTTTGTAGGCTGATATCAATGGATGTCGTAAACCTGCAGTTCAAAAAACTGAACTGTAGGTTCTCATCCTGCTGACCAGCCACAGCAGGCCTGCAAACTGATATAAAAAAAATAGATATAGGCGTCGGTTATTTACAGAAAACCATCAGCAAAGACCTACAACGTCGGTTATTTGATAAAAACCGACGCATAATAGTACAAACAACCCGACCGTGCAGGGTAGCACGGTCGTGGTGGAAAAGGCGTCGGTTATTCATATAAAACCGACGCCTATAGTACTAAACACGGCCGTGTAGGGAAGCACGGCCGTGTCGTCTTGAAGTATAGGCGTCGGTGTTTTAGTAGATAACCGACGCATAATGTGTCCTGGATGACGCCGTTTTCTGTGGCGCGAACCCTTTTGGCGTCGGTTATCTACTAAAAAACCGACGCCTATATGTTAAATAGGCGTCGGTTAAAAAACCGACGCTGAAGTGTTCGACCTTTAGCGGCGCCCACATAGGCGTCGGTCAGAAACCGACGCCAAATGGGGTTAAACGACCGACGCCAAAGGCCGTTTCTGTAGTAGTGACTCCTATCATTATACTAGAATAAACATGAAGGAGTTGTTCCTCCCGTTGGTCTACTAGTCACCAACTTTCTCTCCCACAATTGTTCTCCCTTGCTATCCCTTCCTTTATTAGGTAGGACTTGCCCATGCTCTTTATTAGTTACCACAACCAGAGAGGACAATAATTTTCTAAGGCAATTTAATTGTGTCTGAGAAGCCCCTAATACCCCCTCGATCTATAGGAGAGTTAAGGTTAGGGTTCCCTGTCTGAGTGGGAGTGGAAGGGACCAATATTTCACAAAATTTGGCAACATGCAAACAGTGAAACAGTCAGTTTGATGAGCAAACCAATCGATTGGCATGCGAGCCGATCGGTTTACTTAGTGAACTAGTCGTTTCATCATGTTTCCCAATCACATATGAATTGACAATTCTAATCCAATTAATGCACGACATGACATCAACACTAATCCTTGATTCAATCGAATTGAACCTCAAACATGGCATCTCACTCTCACAAGATGGTCGTCTCATGACCTCCAACCGATCGGTTCACTAGGTGAACCGTTTAGTTCACACCCCTGTTTATGTAGAACCCAACCAATGTAATTTCCAATCAACCTGACATTCCAAACGATCATTCCAACACTTGAAATGATTGATTGGGAGTCCAATCAGTTGATTCATTGCTTGAATTGAATATCTAAACACTTTAGTAACCAATTCAATTATCATTCATGATTGAACTCCTCTTCTAGGTGTATCCTATGTGTGTGACCCTATAGGTTCCAAGTTATGTTGGCAATGAATGTCCATAACTAATTTATGACATCACAAGCAAAGAGCATTCCTAGTCAAACATCATTGCTACCCAAGTAAATGCAAAGTTGGAGAACAACTTCAACCTACAATATGTGCTAGGTGTTACAGTGATTGTATAATTCCTTTGTCTCTGATATCCAGAATGAACTCAAGGCATGCAATTGTCATCCTCCCAATGTTCAATCCACGTTCCTTGATCTAGAGAAGACTATCTGATATATATGTGACCTCAATATCATATATTGATTCACATGTGAATGCACATGTTTTTCTCAGTCTCGCTTATTAAGTGACCATGATATCAAACTCCAGTAGGAGGCACAAATCCCATCTACATCACTCACAGTCATTCCCATGTGTCACAGTGCACCCAATCATCAGCTTTATGGCAACCCTTATTCAAGATCATGGTGAATGATGTCAAAGCACACCAAATGACATGTGATGAGTGTAGTGATTTCAGGTCTAAGAACCACAATCACCACCTTCACTATGAGAGATGAATATGAAAACCAACTAAGGTTTCCATGTATCACTCTCAAGGTGGGTCTATCTGATACAATTTTCTCCACAAGTATCTATATGTGCTTGGTTGATATCACATATCATGACTGATGAGATTCTATCATCAACCAACACACACTCTAGTCTTATGTTCCATGTGTCACTCTCAAGGTGGGTCTATCTGATACACTCTTCTCCACAAGTATCTATGTGCTTGGTTGATATCACGTATCATGACTGATGATATTCTATCATCAACCAACACACACTCTAGTCTTATGTCTATCGTCTGTCAGCCTTCCACAATAACATCCAACTAGGGACATAATAAGAATGTATATACTCTTAACATTTGTATGATCTCATTGTTCAAGTCACACACTTGAAGACATACATCATTGAGTAATATCATTATTTAGACATTTCGTTAACAAGATAAGGCTGCTCTGCCCTCGCCCCGGCCATTTCATTCCACTAATCCAATTGAACGGCAAGGAGACCAGTCGACATCTTGGTCATTATGTTTCCTCATTATCTCATAAATGAGTGAAACAGAATGAATTGAAAGCATGTCTTTATTATTATTAATGTAATCATTTATATAATATATCCCATCATAATCATCATATGATTGGCTCTCTGGGCATACATACCAACAAATACCCCTTTGCCTTGTGAGTATTTCTCTAATAAAATTTCCCACGAGGGGAGAGGAATCTCAGATACCTATATATCCAGCCACACCTCTAACCTGAAAAGGGTCACATAGTCCATGTATATCATTTTCCTTGAGAGAGTTTCTCTCATAATATCTCCCCTTAGGAGAGAAGAATCGAGCAGATCCATATCTGGCCACAATCTCTGGCCCCAAGAGGGTCACATTGTCCCTAAATACCCTTTTCCTTATGAGATTTTATCTTATAAAATCTCTCCCGAGGAAATAGAAATCTCACACATCCATCCGACCATATTCTCTGGCCCCGAGAGGGTCACCTTGTCTATGGATATCATTTTCCTTGTGAGGGTTTCTCTCATGAAGTCTCCACTAAGGAGAGAGGAATTTTACACATCCATATCCAGTCATAGTCTCTGGCCCATGAGAGTCACCTTGTCCCTAGATATTCTTTTCTTGGTGAGTACTTTTCTCATAAAATCTTCACCACAGAGAGAGGAATCTCACACACACATATCCAGCCACAACCTTTAACCCCAATAGGGTCACCTTGTCCCTGGATACCCTTTTCTTGTGAGTGTGTTTCCCTCATAAACTAGTCCCTAAGGAGATAGAAATCTCACACACCCAGATTCAACCATAGTCTCTGGTACCAAGTGGGCCACCTTATCCCTGGAGATCCATTTCCTTATGGGCATTTTTCTCATAAAGTACCCCTGAGGAGAGATAAATGTCACACATCGATCTTTAACAATAGTCTCTTGTCCATAGTGGCCACCTTATCCCTGGATATCCTTTTCATTTTGAGTATTTTTCTCACAAAATCTCCATTGAGGAGAGAGGAATCTCACACACCAATATCTAGCCATAGTCTCTGGTCCCGAGAGGGCCACCTTTTCCATTAATACCCCTTTACCTTGGAGTATTTCTCTCATAAAATCTCCCGTTAGGAGAGATAAATCTCAAACACTTGTATCCAATCATAGTCTCAGGTCCTGAGAACATCACTTTGTCCCTAGATACACTTTTCCTTATGAGTGTCTCTCTCATAAAATCTACCATAATGAGAGAGGAATCTCACACACCCGTATACAACCACAATGTTTGGCCATGAGTAGGTCACTTATCCCTAGATTCCCTTTTCCCTATGAGTACTTCTCTCATAAAATTTTCACTAAGGAGAGATGAATCTCATGCATAAATATCTAACCATAGTCTCTAGCCCCCGAGTGGGTCACTTTTCCCATGATATCATTTTCCTTATGAGTATTTCTCTAATAAAGTATCCCCTAAGGAGAGAGGAATCTCACAAACCCATATCGAGCCATAGTCTCTGGCCTTGAGTGGATTACCTTGTCCTTGGATCCCCTTTTCTTTGTGAGTACTTCTCTTATAAAATCTCCATTAAGGAGAGGGGAATCTTATGCTCCCATATCTAACCACAACCTCTATCCCAAGAGGGTCACCTTGTCCCTAGACAACCTTTCCCTTATGAGAGTGTTTCTCTCATAAAATTTCCCCTAAGGAGAGAGGAATATCATTCACCCAAGTCCATCCAGTCTCTGGCCCCAAGAGGGTCTCCTTATCCCTGGATACCCATTTCCTTGTGAGCATTTCTCTAGTGAAATCTCTTCTGAGGGGAGGTAAACCTCACATATCAATCTCTAACCATAGTCTCTGGTCCGAGTGCCAACTTCATCAGTGGATACCATCCTAACTTCCCCTCTACAATCAACAACCCCAATTAGCATCATGACACTATTGGAAATATCTCATGACAAGAGCGGAAGAGTCCTACCATATAACTAAATATAGGGGCATGTTCCACTCTTCATATCATTGTATCTACCAATTTATGTTGATACATGAACACTCCCTTCCCACATAAAGGGTAAACTCCCATATTTAGAAATGATCTTTACCCCCTTCTCCATGCAAATGGCTGGTTAACTTTTTCTATCATGAATTTTCGACCCCCTCTTCCATACACGGAGATTCTATTTAATCATATCGGGAATATTGGGGGCACAAAAAACATGAATACCATATGTTGATGCATCTTTCCTAACACAAAGGGAGGTTTGTTTACAACCATGTTTCTTTCATTTTTAACTCCTTGATACACAAGGTTTAGATTCTCAATTGGTATCCAGATCCAAACAACCAATCATTCTACCTTCAACATAGAGTATGAAATCACAAAAGTCTCAGGTAGAAAAAACAATTACAGAAAGTTTCAGAAAGAACTTCTTGAGGTGGAGAGCACCAACAAATAGTCCAACACTAGTGAGGCAATGAAGACACTAGTTGAAGACTCTCATGATGAATTGAAGGATAAGGTCAACACCAAATCCATCTAGTGACCAAGATGGGATGATGAGCCACAAGTCATAGAGGAACTTGAGTTTGGTAGTAACCAGATACATGGGTCAGCCAGATCCACAAATACAATTGTTTCCTCTACAGGTCATGCACAACTATCACCACCATGCACACAACCTACAGGATGAACGACTACACCATCTTTGACAAATCTAGACAAAGTTTTGCCGATGTAATATTGTCACATATGTGCAGTTATAGAAGGAGAAATCTACAAAACACAGAGACACTCCCCATAACAGCCAAGCGGATGATCTGATAGAAGAATCCATTGAACAATAAGAAGTCAATGTTTATCAAGGCATAAGGCCAAAAGGCACAAAAGGTTTGAAGACTTCAATTCTATCACTAAAGAAGAAGTCTTATGCAGTCAATCTCACAATGTATTTGTAATATCCTAAATTTTGGTAGAATTCAATTATATAAATATAAGATTTGAATTGATTTATATTTTCCTTGATGGTATTATTGATGAAATAATAAGGTCATTTTTGTGGTATGGGTGCAACCCATGGATCATATAAAGGCCCATGAGACTATTTGCTTTGCAAATAGGTTCTTGTGGAACAAGTTAGATAAATTCCATCCATAAATAAAGAATGGCGATTTTATTTATTATTGGACAACTAAAATATAAGATAACATGAAACTTCCCAAAATAAAATAATATTTATGGTGTTTTAGATAATTAGAGGATAATTATCTAGCCATAAGTGGAAATATGATGTTTGATGCATCAACAAGAATATTTGGGTCTGTCTTTTGTATATTTCAAGACAATAACAAAAACAAGAGAAATCTAGAATTTGAAAGGAAAAGGACTTTCCATGTGGTAACGGTTATTAAATTATGGTTTTGCCAAAAGATAAAGATTTGTCTATTTAACTTATTCCAATTAATTCCAAAATTTATACATGGGTTGGGAAAGATATTATTGATATTACCTCAAAGTTTTGTAGCAAAAAGTATTCCTAGTTGCCTATGAAAAACAGAAAAGGAAAGGGGGTTTAAATTGCAATAAATGCAAAGGCTTCTCATTTGGAAAAAATGATTTGATAAGCTGACTTTATCCATGTTTATCAATGTCCATTTAAATGTCACACGATCGCCACAACAATGGGATCGGGATCCAATGGTGACCCCTTTTTCACCTACCTTCAACCGAAAAGGAAAACCCAACCAACAATGAATATGATCTACCGGGACCCCTCTCTCTCGCCTCTCCAACTTTTTCATTAATTCCTCTCCCTCTAGTTTTAGGGTGAAGAGACGAACATGGCAAGCCATAATGTGACAGCTAACTCTCCTTATTAAAAAAATTACCCAAACTTGGATGCGTCTGGACTCTAGGGAAAATTCAAAGGCCCTTTATCCTTGCCCCACAGGTATATATACAACATTAGGAAGTTCACCCTTGATATACATGACCCTCCTCTCACCTCAATTGCTTGTAATGTCCCCTAAAAACTCATGATGAGCTCCCTATCCTACCATTAAGGGTATGAACCCCGCCTCGTTGATAGAGGACTCTGGTCAATAAGAGGAACACAAATAAAATGTAGTTAAAACCTAATTCTGATCCCAATTCTAAAAGTAGTGCAAACATGTGGTAAAGTGGTGATAAATGCACATAAACCCTAGTCTACAACTAATAGGTTGTTAATAATGTTATATATGTTTATATATGATGTAATAAGATAATGTGGCATACAATGATGATTTAACATGATTATGACAATAACATGATAATTGGGGTTGCTAATGTGTGTAGCCATGCATATGGAGAATCATAATTTTGAGGTTATAGATGATAACTTTAATGAACTCAAACTAATCCAAGTAATCATAATGAAAGGATATGTTAGATATAATAATTAGGGTTTGACCTAATAGTTAACATGCAATGGAAATAGGATGTATACCCTTATTCCTCACCCAAACCCTAACTTCCTAGACTAGGACTCGAGTAGGGTTTAATGTGATTAACATGACAATATCACTTTAGGATTTATATACATGCAGATTAATCATAGAGTTGCTTGGACATGTTGATTGGATTGATTGAATATACTTGAAGTATATACTGCATGATAATATGCATGGCTCACCATTAAGGTACATGATTATGCTTATGACTACCCACATTACTTTTTCATTGTTTGTCGAGTGTTTCTCAAAGATTGAACAACAACACTGTTTGATGTTTATTTACATTCTATTCAAACTATATGTATCACATAAATAAAGATTATGTAGATAAAATGACAGTTCTTATTTGCAAGTATTTGAAAGAATATATTTTTTAGTATACTTTCACACTTTTGCATGCACCCCACGTACACAGTATGACAACATACTGATCCGTGCTTTTATTTCACACCATTTTAGGTATATAATGATATACATGGTAAAGGACATGAATATATCCAGATATGTGATGACACATATGAAACTACATGAAAGCATTAATGAGTAAAGGAGGATTATCTAGATACTTATTCTCATATATTTCTCATATGTATAATTCATATGATGGAAAGTTATGTAAGTTCTATAGGAACATCTTATAATCAATATATTTGAATTAATGGAAATTATTTATTGTTATTTATTATTTGTTAAATTTTGGATCCTTGGGAAAATTTTAGGTAATGTCTCTCATATTATTTTCATTCCTTGATTGGGAGTTGCTAAAAAGTGAGGTTGTTATAGTATCCTCCACTGCCACCCTAGATTTATCCTCTAGTTCCAAGAACATACAAGTACCCAACTCATCCAGGCTTAGTCACAACATTGACTATCACATTTTACTCAAAGATTCAACATGTTGTTGATCACAGTATGAGAGAAATCTTATAGAAACTAGGAGATCTAGAGATCAAGATAGTACAAAAAAACACCTTCATAGGTCACCAAAAAAGATCACAAAGCTTTATTTCCAAAGCATGATGAAAGGAGATACATTTTCTAGAACTGACTATTGCTCCCACCATGATCAAAGAGGAAATATTAACATGAAAACCATATAGATGGATCACATCCTTAGGGGCCTCGCTGAACATCATTCTTCCATTGTTCCAACACATAGTGGGTTTCTAGACACAAGGAAGCCTCCTAATACCTTGCCAAAGAGAAACAATTCTAATGCTCAATGTGATTTCCATCGCAATAAGGGGCACAAAATAGAAACAATTCTAATGCTCAATGTGATTTCCATCACAACAAGGGGCATAAAATAAACTCCCGTCAAACCCTTAATCACATCATCGAAGACCTTATTGAATTCAGGTTGATGAAGACACTCTTGGGTTTGTTGATAAAGAGCCAAATACACTCATAAAGTTGAGTGAGTATCTAGTCGAGTCAGAGCTCTACCTAATATGACCAAGACAAATAGTTGTCACGAGCCCCAAAGCTTCCAGAGATTATGAAGGATCTACCTACTTGTTTTTTTCTCTAAAAAATCATCAAAATTAAAATAAAAATTTTCAAAATGAAAAAAGCCAAATATTCAAAATGAAAAAATCAAAATTATAATGAAAAAATAAATGAAGAAAAAACTCAAAGTCAAAATGAAAAACAAAAGTAAAATGAAAAAAAAACTGAAAATAAAATAAAGAAAATGAAAACTCCACTTAAACTACTCAAGTACCTGGATGCGTCCCCCCATGTACGGTAAAGAGGAAGGGTCAAAGTATAAAAAAAGGAGTAGGACATATATCATGAGTCCTCAAATGGTTTGTAAATATGATCTCACTTATAAAATTCCAAATTTATGGAAGTATCTAAAGGTAAAATTGCAAGATGACATTACACCTCAAAATAAATAATGTACTCTTCTGGCTATTCTTAAACTAAGTACCCCAGAGGCGAGTTGGAATAGACCCACCAAGTAAGTGCATCCTGAAAACAAATTTATGTATCATCCCTACACAAGCTTTAATGTTTAAACATGACAGTCATCCTACTCATGGGGGACGACAAAAACATGCAGATTGGAGGACAAGGAGATTTGAATCCCTCACGAGTTTGTTCACAATCACCATATTCCATGATGATCTATCCTGGGGACCACAAGTAGGGACCCTTTTCTAGAAAACTCCCATTAATATGCAATTCAACTTTCCATACTAAGGAGCATTAATGTCCATAACATCTAACTGAATATATATTCATTAGAAGCTCATAGGGAACCCAAAGTTGGACATATGCTTGTGGTGAATTGCTTATCAGTCTTGACATCTGGGACCATTAGAGAATAAAAACCCTCTTTTAGGAGTGAACAAATCCCATCCTAAGATTCTACACATCAATGCCCAATGACTTAGTTACAAAATGACCAAAAAGATACATCATTAAATGCAAGAGTCTTCAAACAAAGTTGATATATGCTTGTGATAAATTGCATATACCAAGAAGTGTCAGGAATAGTTCCCTAGTGGTCTCTCTAATGTGAAGAGCCTTAAACCAACTAGGCACATAATTGCCACTCAAATACTCACCACATATCACATATTGAGCCGTACAAGCATGAAATAAAGAGTCAACGGAGCATCATATCCACCCTAAGTGAATCTTCTTCTAGTGGTACATCTGGGTATGATCATTACGAGGGAAGAACCAACCAATTCATAGAATACTCTTGGCAAGCTTAAACATGCTTGGGGTCTCAATGTTGGTATATATGCCCATAGAGCCATCCCAAGTGATTGCATGGAGTCGAATTTTAATTAATCAATTAATGTGATTATTTGGTTAATTAATGAATTCCAAAATATTCTAATTAATCCATGAGCGTTTTAATTAACACAATGTTTCTATTTACCGATGGGTTTAGGAAACCCTATTTACCTTTATCTCCTATTTAAAGGAGCTTGATGGTCGATATCTATATAAGATATTGAGAGAGGCTTTTTAGTTTATGCTTACGTATATAAACCCTAGCCGTCACCGTCCTCAGGAGAGAAAGGAGAGCACCACGATGCTAGCACACCACCGCACAGAGAGGACTCCTTCATGCCGGCTTAGGAAGTGTGACGTGGAGTTCCAGTCCATCCGCGTGGATGAAGTAGAGACACAGACACTGAGACACCTGCGTTCAGAGGACATCTATGACCATACGTGTGTGCTACGAGCGGCGCACATCACCGTACGAAAGGAGCACCGCCAGATCTTCCTGCGACGCACTTGACAAATGGGAGAGAAGTTCCGCCCGTGTAGGCCCGCATCATTGCACACAATCGTGCAGCGGGATATCGTCGGACTTGCCCCATGATAAGGTATATCCCACAAACACTCTTTCTGAATATGCTGTTGTCGACGAGATCCTATTTTGGGTTGCGTGGAATTTTTTTTGCTTCCGCCATGCAGATTTTCTTCACAAAACCCAACAATGGTATCATAGCAGCAGCGTCGATCTATGACGTATTTGGATTTTTTTCGATATGATCAAATCGATGTATACTATTTTCTATGTTGCATACGATGCGAATTAAAACTGCTAATGTGCAAATCAAAACCTAATTCCACATACACCGTAGGCTTTTGTTTTTGACATTTTGGATGCGGTCGACTATGGAAAATACTGATTTTCTTAAGTACACAGAAGTTAAATTCCATAGACCTTGTGTACCCATAGGGGCGCTGCCCCTGTGTACCCCGCATAGTCTGCGTGGGAGTTAAAAATTTATTTAATGGGGAATGTCCCACATTAAAAGTACTGTAATTTTAATATATATATACATATATGTAGATATACCTATGATAACATACACGTCACCATTAAAATTTTATTTTTTGTGGTGAATGCATGCATGATTATGGCCTAGTATCCCCTTTTGTGAATATTGTGAATGAATGTGGATGTCAATCTTGTGGATATGTTTGTTTGTGAATGCTATGGATGTATAATGGTTGCATATGGATCCTTTGTATAAATTATTTGGCTTGCATGCCGAGCCTCATCTCTTATTTCAAAGTGTAATTAAGTCTTTCCCTTTATATTTGTACTCATATGATGTAATAGAGATATGATTAGTTTTAGTCTTTGTAAACTTGATGTAAGGAGGCCACTTGAAGATCCCACTCCAAGGAGCGTCCATGGAGAAGCACCATGAAGATCTAATTCCAAAAAGAAACCTAAAGATCCAACTCCAAGGAGCGTCCATGGAGAAGCAACAAGAAGATCCAATTCCAAGAAGCAACTTGAAGTTCCAACCTCACGAAGCATCCATGAAGTTGTTCATTGTAATGATGATCCTTACAAGCTTACAAGTTGATTCATAGGTGTTACATGAGATGCATAAGACCATAGGTGGACCGTAATCCTTTGTTGCTCCAAAGGATTACAATAGCATGGCCATAACTAATGTATTTGTGTTTGTGATTGCATGTCTATCGTTTGTGGTTGTGAATATAGTAGTATATGATACGTACTATAAGTATGTGGTGTTTGGATATGTATATGTATTAATAAAACTCCTCAATTAATAATATTAAGTTTTAGTTGCCTTCCATAAAGCAACACACATGAAAAGCTTGATCGACTATGTGTGGGCACGCCTCCGCATGGTACATTGTCTATCTCGTGGAAGTGTGATGGTGGGTGTGTGGGTCTGCCTCCGTAGGGTGCACACTCATCGTGTTGGCTTAAGGGTTGGACTTAACTAGGGAACCTTGATAGGATCAAGTACCTAGAGTCACACAGATGCATCATGGCAAGGAGTTGTGCATGATCATCTATCCAAGAGTTGCATATGATGCAATCGGTAAAAGTTGCCTACCTTAGTATTTGGTCTTTGACGTCGGCGTTGGTTGGGCTTTGATCCAATTATTTTGAATCTTGGATCACTAGAAGGTTGTACGTTGCAATATTTCGAGTTGATAATGAGGGCTATCAATTTGAATAAAATAGTGGGAGCGTAATTAATTAAAGGGCTAATTAATCTCATTTATCAAATCTTTACAAGTCAAAATGTTTTGGACTAAATGCAAATTTTTCTTTTGTAGCAATCAAATGGCAAACAACACTCACACTTTCTCATTGCGATCGGTCCTTGAGAAGGACAAACTTACCAGATCCAACTTTCAAAATTGGTTTAGGACACTGAGAATTGTTCTCACACATGAACATAAGCTCTGTGTCCTTGAAACACCAGAGCCAGCGGAACCCGCCGCAAATGTGCCCAAGGCTGAAAAGGTTGCTTACAAGAAGCACCTTGATGATGTCGTGGAAGTCAAGTGACTGATGTTGTGCTCAATGAACTATGAGTTGCAAGAGTAGCATGAGAACATGGTTGTCATGGAGATGGTAACACATCTCAAGAATATGTATTAACATCAAGAAAGACAGGAGAGATATGATGTCTCCAAGGCTTTGTTCAGGAGTAAGATGAAAGAGGGAGACTCAGTTGGCACCCATATACTCACTTTGATTGGGTACGTGAAAAGCCTATCCAAGATGGGATTTCCCCTAGGTCAAGAGTTGGCCACTGATGTGATTCTACAATCGTTGCCTGAATCATATAGTCATTTTGTCATGAACTACAACATGAACAATCTTGACAAGCCGTTGTCAGAATTGTTGGGCATGTTGAGGACAGTTGAATCACAGATGAAGAAAGACAAGCCCAACTCTGTGATGATGATCAACAAGACAAAGGAAAGGTCAAAAGGCAAAGGCAAGGCTAAAAAAGGTTCTAAAGCTGGGCAGAAGCCAAAGTCATCCGCGCTCAAAGCTAAAGGTGGGATCTCCAAAGAAGGCAGTTGTCACCATTGTCACCAGGTTGGACATTGGAAAAGAAACTGTCCTCTCTACCTGGAGGAACTGAGGAAGAAGAAGCAGGGGATAGATATCTCCACTTCAGGTATATACGTTATTGAGTTAAACTTAAATACTTCTTCATCATGGGTACTGGATACCAGATGTGGATCTCACATATGTTCTAATATGCAAGATTTGATAAGAAGTAAGCCTTTATGAAAGGGCCAAGTTGAGCTGCGGGTCGCTAATGGAGCAAGAGTTTCTACCACCGCAGTTGGAGTTATTAGTTTATCTTTTCATACGGGCCTTGTAATAGAATTAGAGAATTGCTATTATGTACCTTCCATTAATAGAAATATTATTTCTGTATCTTGTATGGACAAGAGTGGATTTGAATTTCACATTAAGAATGGAATTATTTCTATTTCTAAAGATGAGATCTTTTATGGAAATGCCCCTATGTCTTATGGTATCTACTTGTTAGAACTTGAGACTAGCATATAAAATGTAAATACTAAAAGGTTAAAACTTGAAAACTCAAACAAAACATACTTATGGCATTGTCGTCTTGGGCACATAAATGAGAAGTGCATATCTAGACTCCATAAGGATGGTTATCTAGAGTCTTTTGATTTTGAATCATTAGAGACATGTGAGGCATGTTTATTAAGGAAGATGGCCAAGACTCCTTTCACTGGACACAGTGAAAGAGCCAATGATCTGCTAGGGCTCTTACATACTGATGTATGTGGACCTTTTAGATCAAATGCTAGTGGAGGCTATCAATACTTCATTACCTTCACTGATGACCTCAGTATGTATGGCTATGTATATCTTATGAAACACAAGTCAGAAACTCTTGAAATGTTCAAGACATTCATGAATGATGTAGAGAAGCAACTTGGTAAGAGTATTACAGCACTCTATTCAGATCAAGGTGGTGAATACTTAAGCCAAGAGTTTGAGAACCTTCTGAGAGACCGTGGTATTGTATCACAATAGACTCCACCTGGTACACCACAACATAATGGTGTGTTAGAAAGAAGGAATCATACGTTATTAGACATGGTACGATCAATGATGAGTTCAGCCGAACTTCTAATATCATTCTGGGGATATGCTCTTGAAACTACAACGTTCACACTTAACTGTGTACCTTCCAAATTGGTTCAAAAGACACCATATGAGATATGGAATGTGAATCGTCCCAATTTGTCTATGTTAAAGATTTAGAGATGTGAAGCTAATGTTAGGAAACAATTTCCCAAAAATCTTGGACCCAAATCGAATAAATGATATTTTGTTGGATACCCTAAGGAAACTCGGGGATACTACTTCTACACACCAACTGACAACAAAGTGTTTGTTGCTAGGACCGTTGTATTTCTTGAAAAGGAATTTATTTCCAAAGGAATTAGTGGGAGGAATGTAGAGCTCGAAGAAGTTCAATACCAACAAGAAAGTAGAGAACCTGAGGAGGTACATAAGGAACATGAAGACTCATAAATTGTTGTGGAATTTCAAGTTCCAAATGTAACACAAGAACCTCATAGGTCCAGTAGGACACGACTTGAGTCTGAGAGATTTGGATTTATCATGACTCAAGAAAGTGACAAATTGGGCATAACAGATGAGTTAACTTCCTATCTAGAAGCTAATAAGGGACCAGAATCTGAGAAATGGCTCAAAGCCATGAGATCTGAGATGGAATCCATGTACACCAACAAGGTACTCGAATATTAATTAATCAATTAATGCGATTATTTGGTTAATTAATGAATTCTAGAATATTCTAATTAATCCACGAGCATTTTAATTAACGTAGTGTTTCTATTTACCGATGGGTTTAGGAAACCCTACTTCCCTTTATCTCATATTTAAAGGAGCTTGACGGTTGATATCTATATAAGATATTGAGAGAGGCTTTTTAGTTTATGCTTATGTATGTAAACCCTAGTCATCACCGTTCTCAGGAGAGAAAGGAGAGCACCGCAACACTAGCACACTGCCGCACAAAGATGGATGCTTCCCACTGGATTAGGAAGTACGTCGTGGAGTTCTAGTCCATCTGCGTAGACAAAGTAGAGATGTAGACACTGAGATGCCTGCATTCAGAGGACATCTACAACCATCTGTATGCGCTACGAGTAGCGTACATCACCGTACGAAAGGAGCACCGCCAGATCTTCCTGCGACACACTTAACGAACGGGAGAGAAGTTCTGTCTATGTAGGCCAGCATCGTTGCACACTATCGTGCAGCAGGATATCGCCAGACTTGCTCCGCGGTAAGGTATATCCTGCAAACACTCTTTCCGAATACGCTGTTGTTGACGAGATCCTATTTTGGGTTGCGTGGAATTTTTGTTGCTTCCGCCGTGCATGTTTTCTCTACAAAACCCAATAGATACTTGATGATGAAATTGTGTTTCTTGTAATACCAATTGATGATTCTATTTAGGTCAACAAGACAAGTGAGCAATAAGCACCTTTTACTGATTGATGAACCTTTCACTTTCAAGAGAAAGAGAAAGTACACAAAGCATATTTTTGATACTTTTGAGCACTTAGGATCAACATTCCACCATTATATGCAATCAAGCAAATTCCTTCTTATGCATCATTTCTCAAGATATGTGTACTTTCAAGAGAAAGTCGGCCAAGAGAATGCCAAAAAAGTTCAAGATCATTAATCAAGTGAGCTCCCATATGCATCACACCACTTCCAAAAAGAGAAAGGATCCCAATGCCCCCATTATTCCTTTCTAAAAATGTAGATATCACATTGACCAATATCTTCTTAACTTGGGTTCTAGTGTGAACTTGATGCCATGTTCTGTGTATGATAAGTTGGGTTTGGGACACTTCGAGCTTGCCAACTGTACTTTGCAAGTGGCCAACCATTTTGTGAAGATTCCCCAAAGGCAAATAGATGATGTGTTAGAGAGGATAAAATGACATATCTGCCTTATTTTTAGCTGATTTCATTTTTATAGACTAGGAGAAGGACACCAGATATGTTCCTATCATTCTAGAAACACCATCATTAGCAGCCAACAACATTGTGATACATGACACTATGTACATAACTTCCATGCATACCAAGATCCACTTGAACATTTTCAAAGCCTCTACAAAAGTTGAGGTGATAGGTGATATTGAGGAAGATTGTTATCTTGTTGACTATCTTGAATAAGTTTAGGAGGAATGATTGCCCTTGTACATTGAAATGGTAAGGGTAGAGGTCTTGAACCCATTGTTGAAACCCTATAAGGAGTAGAGGAATGAAAGAAATGATATGAGATAGTAGATGCAAGTGAAAATTATTCATCCATTTCCATCCAAGCCAATGAAAAGTTCCATTGAAGATCTTCCCATATTAAAGATGAATACCTTCCTAAAGGTTTGAAATATGAGTTTCTTTGTCCAAATGACACCCTCCCAATGATCATTTCCTCTATTCTTTCCCCATACCAAGAGGACACCCTTATTTCTGTGCTAAACAAGAGCATCGAGGCCATTGGATGGTCTACTTATAATCTGAGAGGCCTTGACCTCTCTATTTATGTCCATAGAATTTATCTTGAAGATGATGTAAGATAGAGTCTAGAGATGCAAAGAAGGTTGGATCTTAAATTGAAAGAGGTAGTGACCTAATAAGTAGTGAATGTTTTTGATGTTGGGGTAATCTATCCTATTTTTGATAGCCCATGGGTGAGTTACATTCAAGTTTTACCTAGAAAGGGTGGGATCAATGTTGCACCCAATGAAGAAAGGGAAATGATGCTAGTGAGAGAGAAATCCTAGCGAAGAATGTGTGGTGATTATTGAATGTTGAATTCCAAGACAAAGTAGGAATATTTCCCTCTACAAATTTAGTGATCAAGTTAGGGAAAGACTGGAAGGATATAGCTTCTATGTTTTTCTTGATGGATATTTTATATTTTCCCAAATAGATATGCACCCTTTTGATTAAGATAAAACTACTTTCACATTCCCAATAGGTCACTTGCTTATAGGAGGATGCCATTTGGGCTTTGAAATTCCCCCTCCACCTCCCATAGATTTGTGAGATTCATAGTTGCCAATATGCTTGATTCCTGTATTGAGGTATTCAAGGGAAAAATTTAGTCCGTCAAAGTTTTTGATGAATGCTCGTCTCACCTTTGTGTGTTCTTTCCTAGGAGAAAACTCACTTCATGGTTCCCGTGGGCATTGTTCTAGTATATCATGCGTCAAAAGCTAAGATTGAAGTTGATAGAGCCAAAGTTGGCCTCAGTTATACTTTGAGAGCTCCTTCCACCATAATACATGTCTTCTCTTTCTAGGGGCATGCAAGTTTCAATCCACAATTTTAAAGGATTTCAGCAAAATGTCCAAGCTGTTTTGCCACATTTTTTTAGAAAGATGTAGAGTTCAAATCTGGTGATGATAGTGTTCATACATTCAACAAGTTCAAACAAATATTGATTTCTAGTCCTACCATGAAGGCCCCGTGACTTCTCTTTTTGTTTGCAATTATGATAAATTCTTCCGGTACAACATTGGGGGATATGTTGGGGCAAAGGTTTCCACATGCAATATACTACACAAGTAAGACCCTAGACAAAACCCAAAAGAGTTACACAATAATATAAATGGAGCTTCTTGATATAGTATTTTCTCTTAAAGAGTTCCATTCTTATGTGATCCAAAGCAAAGTGATCATCTATGCATACCATGTTGCTCCCAAATACTTAGTGTCAAAGGACTCCAAGACAAGTTTTATTTGTCTTATCATTCTTCTTTAAGAATTTGGTATCAGGATTGTGGAATAGAAGGGTGTGAAAATTATATAGCAAACCATCTATCCAACATTGCACCCCCCTATGAAGAATTGAACAAGATCAAGGAGACACTAACACACAAATATATTCTAGTTTTTGACACAACTCATAAATTATGGTACAAGCACATTAATAGTTTCTTGGCTAGTGGAAGGGTAACAAGCACATGGACAAAGTAGGAAAGGTTGGTAAATAAATATATGTGGGATGAACCACATATTTTCAAGTATTTCTTTGACCAACTACATAGGAGATGCATTTTGGAAGATGAGAAGCAAGAAATACTCTCCATGTGCCACTCCAACATGTATGGTTGACATTTTGAAGGGAAGAGAATGGGTACATGATTTCTCTAATGTGTTTTCTTGACCAACTCTATTCAATGATGCTCATGAATATTTTAAAGATTGTTTGAATCAACAAATAGTGGACACCATTCACAAAAGATAAATGATGCCTCTATCCCCCATTGTAGTGATGGAGGTGTTTGATGTGTGGGGGTATTGACTTCATGGGTCTATTCCCTCCATTTGGGATTGTGTACATCTTGGTGGTAGTTGATTACATTTCTAAATGGTTTGAAGATATTTCTGTAAGGATCAATGACCATGAGGTGGTAGGTGATTTTGTGAAATTGACCATCTTTATTTGATTTTGGAGTGCCAACAGAAATGATTAGTGATGGTGGAACCAGTTCATTAGTAGAAGTTTTAAAAGTTTGTTGAGAAGGCATGTAGTGAATGACCTTGTAACTACCCCCTATTATCCTCA
This sequence comes from Alisma plantago-aquatica, assembly GCA_963693085.1. NCBI lineage: Eukaryota > Viridiplantae > Streptophyta > Magnoliopsida > Alismatales > Alismataceae > Alisma > Alisma plantago-aquatica. The sequence continues at coordinate 1,039,346,202 of OY856410.1, read as the reverse complement.
AACAAGTTGGCAAGTTGAGATTTCCAACCATGGTATAAATCTTATCCTTGACAAGATGGTGATATCAGACCGTAAGGATTGGTCGCTATGCCTCAATGAAGCTTTATGGGATAAACCACATTTAAAGACATGAATGTCACTAATCCATTCCGAATAATTTATGGTAAAAATTGCCATTTCTTGTAAGAATTGCGACATAACTCACTTTTGTCAATTAAAGAAATGGATATGTATGTTGACGCAAACATGGTAAGAAGGAAATTCCAATTGAGAGATTGAAATATTGAGGCATGAGTCTTATCAAGTATCAATGAGATTAGGCCTAGAAATGGGTCAGGTTTTGCTGGACCCGACCTGAATTGGACCTGACCAAATTGGATCTAACCCTGATAAATTAGTCCTAAAATGGACATGGACTCAAGAGGAGCCGAATGGAACCGCACCCACACATACCTGACCCAAAATCAACCAGACCCGGTTATACCCAAAATTCATAAAAAATACACAATTACAAAAATGTGCAAAAAATATATGAAAAACCCAAAATACAACCCGACCGGACCCGACCCGACTCGAAGTAAAATGGACCCGAATGGACCCGACCCAAAACATAACATACCTGAATTTTTAAGTGGGGTCATACTGGGTCGGTTAGGGTCAGGTAGGGTCTTTTTTGCCTCCCCTAAAAGTGATACAAAGAAAGAATGAAATTCATGGATGACAAGTTGACCAGAGAGAATATTTTCTTAGCCTGATTAATGGGTGTGTGCAACTCATGTATGAAACTATATCTTAAAAATATAAGGCCAAGATGGGAAGGCACATACCAATTCAAACATGCATACACTTAAGGATCCATTTTGATCCAAGAGAAAGGAGCCAAAGAATTCATCATGCATGAGAATGTTCTCATGCTTGAGGAGGAGGAAATCTACCCCTTTGACTTTCTTCTTCTTCTTCCATTCAACCTCTTATAGTTTGGAATTTCCCTTTGATTTAGCTCCAACTCTTTTTATAAGTTAGAGTTGAATCAAATGAGAGATATTTCATCTCAATGACTCTTCTAATCTTTATATTTTCCAAAAAACCATGAAGATGTAATGTGCTAGGGATGAGACACAACATGTCTATTGGAAGTTACCATAACCTAGACTCCAAAACCATTCAATATGATGTGTTGAAGGTTAACCATATGTGTCAAAGACTATGTTGTGGTGGGTAATGAGATTTGCACGACATAGTATTCGTTAGACAAATTGTTCTTTAGTGTGGCCGACTTGGAAATTTTTGACTAATGTGAGGCACAGTGTGCTCGAGAGGAGCACTTCATGCTTGTTGGATGTGATATTGATCACAACCATTGTGGGTGGACATGACATGCATTGGATGCGGAACAATCGGTCCTCTTTGAAAATGATGGGTAGAGCCTTGGAGGTATACAACATGTGCTGTCAAAGGAACAACATGTCTCTCTTTGTAGAGGTTGAAATGGGCCTTTTTATTCCCAAGTTCCCTGGAAAAGGTAACATTGGTTCTATATGGACATATTCTCATGATTTCTATATTAAAATACATTTGATTATTCAAGATGACACAAACAGAAGTAACTATTCTAATTAAGAATTGGAAGCTTAAAATATAGCCAAAACTGAGATTTTAGATCAATACGTATAAAAATTTATGGCATAAAAATTAGTATGAACTATGTTCATCAAATCAACCCAATAATAGATCATTGCATGTCAGTAAGAATTAAGATCCAAATAAAATTTTAGAGACAAGTGCATACATTTAGTAAAGATGGGGTTTTTAGGGTCCTCAATTTTACGTTAATGTGATAAAGAAATAGATTCCCACTATTTCTTTTTCATTTGTTTAGTTGGTTTGGAGATTAGTTTGATCATATTAACAACTTGATGCTAAGTATTTAGAGAGTTATGTATCAAAAGGAAAATGGGGCATCATATAAATCCATCAATAATCATAAATAATTTTTTTAACATCAAGATATGAATACACTGATATACATAACATAATTTTATTGTGCAGGAAGACCTTTCTGATTTTGGTTTTGTTGGATATCCATTCACTTAGGATTCTGGTCGACTACATGAAAGTCTAGATAGAGTCTTAGTTAATTCTCAATTTCTCTTATTCACCCAAAATTATTATGTTCAACATCTATTACACATCCAATCAGATCATATATATATATATATATATATATATATATATATTTGAAATAATCCTATAACAGGTATAAGGATATAATAGAGATAAACAAGAAAATAGAGAGACATTAGAAAATGTTGGTATGCACTACAATTGTTGTTTGACGTAATAGAGAAAAATTGCGGAAGGAAACATGATGCAAAGGGTAAAATTTAATGAGAGTATATAGAATGCAATAAGAAGTATGAATCAAGATCAAGTAAAATTTGATTATGAGGAACTTCAAGAGATATTGAATGAGTAAATCATTTTAAATTGCCATAAATAATAATGCAACAATGCATAAATATATAACAAGAAATATAAATGTGAACAAATCAATGAGTGACATCTAACAAAATAGAAATGGATAACTACACCATAAAAAATACCTTTTTAGGGACTAATACCCAAGAATCATGTGCAATCCTGGTCATATACCCCCAATTTAGACACTATGCTCAATGTGAGTGTGAAACTAAGTCCATACACCCCAGATATAGGGACTGAGCCTAAGGAGCATGTGCAACTCAGGCCATACACCTCATTTATATGTTAAACTATACTAGGTAGTATCACTATGGATTGCAAAATAGATTAGGGCAAGTAGTATATAAGTCATAACATAAAAGGTGATTCAACAACATCAAGAATTATTAATATGAACATGTATGATATTTTCAAAAGTACTTGGTCTTAAACAATTAAAACATTATGCCCCATCACGATGAAGAACACAAAAGAAAAAGGGTATCAAAAGAGGTGAATGCCCAGACATCTCAATTGATAAGTACATACCTATTCTTCTTGACTAACTCTATTTATAGGGTTTTGATTCACAATTCATCCATCTCAACCCAAAGTATTTTGTGCACACATTAGAACATAATGAACCCTTCATAATTGAAAGTATATCTAATCCTAGTACTTGTTTCCTGGTGTCCAGTTAGGGTTTAGAAATACCAATATGTATATGTCCTTATTATAGAAGGACATATATGGTTCAAGTTATTATTTATCAATATAAGTTCAAATATGTCCAAGTTACCCATATACCCATTCAAAAGATACATATCTTGACTCAGGTCTCCTAATACCACGTGATCAATGATACAAACACTCATTTATAAAACTATCCTCTTGTATAAGTTCTTTCTTTGTAACCTTTGATTTAAATAAAATGAATAAAGACAAATATACTTCCTATAACCATCAAACAGTCTTGAAAATCTAGGGTTTATATATTGAATATATCAACTAAGTTAGTTGATTACCACTATCAATGTCGATTATCATCTCAACCACATTTTCATGTATTATTGGTTATAAATAGTGGATTGTAAATTGAATATAGGAAGTAGGAACACACACATGAGTCACATGGTGTAGCACTGAACTTTTTGTTGGGTTTGAGGGAGAGTAGGTATTGAGGTTTAAGATCATTGACCTAGTTTGCTTGGAAGCATGAAGACTTAGGAGATGGAGGTTCAAGTCTTGACCAGCCAAAGGATTTGAGGACTTCCCATTATTTTTGTGAGTAGGTATCAAGATTAGATCTACTGGCATTGGTGGATGTTGGGTGTTTTTAATGTTGTCAGGTTCATATTCCAATAGAGGGAGAAGTTGGCACTGTGTTTGAGATGAAACAAAAGGTAGAAGAAGACCTAGGTAGCAAGTAGCTAACATCCTTGGTTTCATGTCTTCCATAGTACACCACAATCGATAATGGACACTAGATCATGTAGTGGTGATTCCAACATTTTACTAGCCGAGGGAGTTCCTCCAAGTAGGTCATGGTGGTGGTATAAAGGATTATGCTAGAGGAAGAATGCATCCTGGTGTTCTCGAGTGAAGACCCCATCCTCGAACAGAGGATCTATAGGAGGACAAGATCTATTAGTCACAAATAGCAGTAGGTTATCTATTAGTCACAAATAGAAGTAGGTTTCATTTCATGGTATCTAGGTTGGACAGGTTATATTTCGTGATGTTCATAGATATGAAGTTGTAGAGAGGAGGCATTCTTATTTCTAGAGAAGCTTCTGAATACGACAAACTATAGGTGATATAAAGAAAATGAGGGGAGGTCTCTCCAACATATGGTGTGTCCATCAATGCCATCTGCACATGGGAAGGTTAGAAGGAAGAAGAAGAAATAAAAGAAGAAGAAGAAGACAAAGAAGATGAATAAGAAAAAGAAAGAAGAAGAAAAGTAGATCAAGAAACAGAGCGGCGTCTAGGGCTATAGACTAGGGAGGGGAGGAAGGTAGGGGGTTGATGGTATTGTCACTGAGCACGACCGTAGTTCATCATGACTCTTAACTACAGTGAATGAGGAAGAAGCAGATACATAGTTGATTACATGAATGAATACATTAAATGTAAATAACATGAAGTTCACCAATAAATCAAATAATTAAATGAATAGGTAAAAAAGTATGATTGGGATCAAAATTTAAGAGATGGTGGATTAGACTTTGCATTATTCAAATAAACTATTACTATTATTTTTAGTCATATTAGATCACTAATTGGTCTAGGAAATTATTAGGCATTTTATGGTTCTAAAAAAGTATGACTGTCTAATCACACTCTAATATACAGCAAAAGTTACAATATATTGTATAAATGATTATATACCATAGTTTGACAAATTTTAAAGACTTAGCAAAATTAAATGCAATGATTTATCAAAAGGGTAAATTAAGGCATTTGTTATTTTATTAATTATCTTCAAATGTTTTGACTATTGAAATTGAGGAGAGACCATGTCACACAATGTGTCACCTAAATAAATTTGTACATTTTCATTTTAGATAATTTTGACACTTTATTACACAATGGGTACAAAGCTCATTTTTAAAATTAAATCAAAGATCAAAATGAGTTATATATTCAAATATATGTGAATATTGAGTTATTTATTTCAAATTAATCTAGTCACTTGTTATTAATTCTATTCAAGTAAATATAATTTTTAGTATATATTTTTTGGTTAGGACCTAGTAGTAATGAACTATCAATTAAAATTAAGTTTGTTGCACATTCACAATAATGAAAATGGACTAGTGTTGACTTAATTGTTTTGAGCAATATATTACTGACTTGAGTGACAATTCATATCGTTATATATTTGACTCTTTTCAAGTGATACCATAAATCAAGTTCTCCCCCAATCCTCAAGAATGTCTCACTCTATGAGGTTTACCCCCAAGAAAGAAACTCAATGATCCACCCCACCTAGGTGTTCCTCATCTAAGAATAACTACATCTCCCTATTTCCATCTGGAAGAATTCTAGCATTTGACATTTGGGACACATTGGCTCCTCTTTTCCCAATTAAAATCAAGACACCCAAACATCGAGACCAAATCAATGTTATAAAATTGGTTGGCATACCAAGTGGGTTGTTATTGCCTCTTTTATGGGGTTTAAATAGTTCAAATTTCATTTTGAATTTTGACAAAGCATCCAACCATCACAACCATCTTTGTATTTTAATCTAGGTTGGAAATTTATATTTTTTTACCAAATTTTGAAAACAAGTTGTAGTATTATATGCTAAAGATGAGTTTTCCTAAATAGATTTGTCATTGGGGTTCTATTTGAGGTACTTTAGACTAGTTGATTCAAGACGATAAAAAGGAGAGATGGTTTGTAATTTCAACAAAAGGATCCACAATTAAAATCATTTTGAGATTTTTCAACAATCATTTTCATAATTCATAAATTTGAATCAATTGGAACACTCAATGAATTCAAGTTTACAAGTTCAATTTAAGAATTTACAAGTACATCGTGTCATTTGTTATCAATATCTCAACAAAATGGAAAACAACAATATGATGTAGGAAATAGTAGGAAATGATGTGTTGGTTCAACACTGGCAACATATGCCCTCTTAGAGATGATATTTCAACAAATTTCAAAATTCTAATATGTGGCTATATTTAAATGTGCAATTTCACAATAAACAATAGAAATAAGCATGCTTCAACTAAATGAAAAAGTAAATAATAAAAATGATAATGAATCTAAAACAAAATATGCATACAAGATAAAAAAAGATGTCATGCATGAACATGATAAGAATGCTATAAGAAAGATACAACAAATAGCTAAGAAGAAAGTCTATTTTCCACCCACCACTTAGCTTATTCAATATAATGTCCATACTACAAGAATAAGCTTGTGAAAGGAACGAATGGACGCTCATTATGGGGTATTGTGGTCAAGGGACCCCACTACTGGCCTGGCCAAGCATGTCATCAAGGATTTTCCTCATTGATTGAGTCTAGCTCTAGATCATGTGGATCTGGGTAGTGTTGTTGTCTTATGTGCCAAGAATCTATTCTTCTCATAATTGAAGGAATCTCTTGGTACTACATATAAAGAACATGGATCTCTAAATCCTAACATTTGGTCTTGAATGATTGCTACTAGAAAGTAGAGAACATGTAGATGTACATTTGTGCTTCTAGTAAGTGGTGGACCAAGTATACTATGTCTAAGTCCCCATGGATGTGTTTCATGAAGAGAAAGTGTTTTTGAGAAGGGGCCAACTGCATTTGTTCCCTATTGTTGATGTGGCTGCCACTTCAAGTTCTTTATGACACACAAAGCTACCCATGACACATTGTGTATGGAGAATAAGGCTTGTATATGCTCATGTAGGTCAAAATAATTCTTGTTCCCTGCATTATGCCTCAAAATAGTAGCAACAAAAAGAAATTGAGTATCAGTCAACTCATTGCCTTCAAAGGTATGTGAATTGGGGATAACCCCAAGACTATTTACCAAATCATACATGAGACCTCCAATGGTGATGTCCCTATATGACTTCTGACGAGCAACCACCCTTAGAAATTTCTACCACAAGTGAATACCTAACATTCATTTCTTTATTGTGCAACATGCACTACAGATAATAGAGCTCATCATTGAGCACCAACAGATTTGTAACGGCCTCACTTTTTAGAAGTCCCCGATTAAGGAAGGCCAAAAAGATGAGAGATATTACCTAAAATTTTCCCAAGGATCTAGATTTTAAACAAATAATAATCAATAGCAAATCATTTCCATTAATTCAAATATATTGTACAAGTTGTACCTCTAGAACTAACATATCTTTTTATCATCTCATTTGTACACATGAGAACTATATGAGAATAATTATCTATCTAATCATCTTTATAACTTAACTTTAATATCATCAAGTATTTTCATTTTTCCATCACATCTTGATTTCATCTTATCTAGCATCTACCTCAAACGTCATGAAACAAAAGCATGAATCAACATATTGAAACATACTATGTACATGGGGTGCATGTAAAAGTGTACAAGTAAACTAACAATATATATTCCATCAAATACTTGCAAAAAAGAATTGGCACTTTCTTCACATAATCTTTATTTATGTGATACTCATAGTGGCATTATAATTGAATAGAATTAAATGAACATCCAATAGTTTAGTTGTTCAATCTTTGAGCAACACTTGATAAACATCAGCAAACTAATGGAGTTAGTCATAGGCATGACCATGTACCTCAATGATGATCCATGTAGGTTATGTAGTCGTTAAGCATATTATCCAATCAAGTAAGCAAATCTAGATATCAACTTTAATTTACCTGCATGTAAATCCTAAAGTATCACCATCACATTAATTAGGTTAAACCCTACTCGGTCCTATTTTAGGTTTTAGGGTATCCTAGGCATCGAGTTATCATCAAAGTCATGTTTCATACTCCATTTCCAGTTCCCATATTAGGTGGATCCATGATTAACAATACCATATCCCTTTATTATACTTATATCAGATGAACTTCATTAATCAACATAATAAGATCTGACCTTGGTTTCATAACTCTATTTATTCACATGTATATCTATCCACTTTGATAACCCTAATTATCATCTTAATTATCATGGTCATCATGGAAATCAGATTATTCAACAAGATTAGATAATAGTATAAAAGAAGGGTCTTTAACATATTCGACATGTTAATGTTAATAACTAGGGTTTTCATGCACTAATTACTATTTAAACCCATCTTTGCACCACTTTTAGAACTGTAAACATAATTCATATTTGCAAGTAATTTCTTTAGATTACTCTCATTTTTATAATCAATTTTCATATATAGTTTGTTCCCATCCGATTTACCAATAATTAACTATGAATATTTCAAGATTAACCCTGTCCAATGAATAACACATTGACATGTCAGTAATTTTCCCTTTTCTTATTATTACATGTGTCTGCATATGTTTAAGATGAGAAGAAAAAGTATTCCCTTGGTCTTAACACACACACCCATCCGTTTTTAGGTCATGAAAAATCGAGTCACCCCTATCTTGCGAGGCAACCCAGCGACAACCCTCAACAAAGAAAATCCACGGTCGTTCTCACTGACCCATCTCCACGAAGGTCCAAGAAAGGCGGGAGGAGCTCCATCCACACCACTAGACTCAGTAGGTTCTTCTCGTGGCTAGGGAAAGTCGGTAATAGGGGAAAGAAGGGTCCTTATATGGAAGAGGTTAAAGTAGGTTATAGAATAGACGGTGAAGATCGAAACTCTTAGCTAAGTTATGTACGTGTAACTAGAGGGTTAAGCAACCTCACCAGAGCCCTTCTCACTCTTTAGGACTCACTGATAGATCTTACAAGTGTCTTCCTCGTTGGAGGACTCTGGGCTTTGGAAATCCTGGATGCTCCCTGGTCGTCAGACTACCAGACTCATCTGGCATCTAGTGGCATAGGTTGTTCATTGCCTTTGTTAAGAGGATAGAGAACCCCATTGTTTTGATGCTCATTAGGGAATTACTTGTTGTCCATTGCCTACTGGCTCATCCATGTTGGTGTAGGGTTGGAACTACGATGGTTGATAGCCATAAATGATCTCCTCATGGCTATGGATGTTGGGTGCTGCTTAGAGATGAGGGATCTTGGGGGAGTATATATATAGAACCCAAGAGGAACCCTAAGGTCCCAAGGAAGAGAGGAAGGGAGAAAAAGAGATGACAGTACATGGGGTTTGTTTCCCCTTACATCATAATTCACCATGATGGTCTCATGGAAGGTAGACTTTCTATTCTCATATAACCACGGGTGAGAGAGAGTTGTGGTTGTGAGTCATTGATATGTCAAGGTGTTTCCATATATATATGTATGTAGGTATTTATATATATATATATATATATATATATATATATATATGTATGTATGTATATATATGTATATATATATATATATATATAACTCTAACAATATAATTTCTCCCCTTCTATTTTTATAAGTAACAATCATTTTCTTACTACAAGTCATAAAAGAACATAAACACTCCTTTCCATTATTATCTCTTGGATTTTGCAAACCCAAAGGTCGTAAAGGAAGACACATCGGTATATGGAACTTTTCTAGATTATTCATCTATTTCTCTCTTTGATATATTCTTCCAATTTATTATCTTCATTCCATGGGAAATCACTTATGTCCTTTCCAAATTATATATAGTAGTTGGGATAAACAAACTAGCTTTTTAAAAACATTTCTCTGAAACAATCATGGAATAATCATTTTTCTCTGAAAGTTTAGAATAATTCATAAAGTCATTAATATTTATTCATGTATGAATTCCTTTTATTTAACTTGTTCGACAAGCACCCATGCCATAAGGGTTATTAACATTATTATTCTACCAATAATATCATTGAAGAAAATTATTTATCTAAAAAAGTCTTCTTTATATAATTCAATTTTTATCAAAATTGAGAATATTACAAGAATTTTCTCCTTCATTTCAAAATCAAAGATTAAAATTGAGGATGCAAAGGACAACACCATTAATGTGTCTATCTTAAACTTCCTTGGGTTACATGATAGATAATTATTGATCATACCATAAGGTTTAATGGTTAAAGTCTTGAAGATCATGTGTCCACCCTTTTTTTGAACCCCATCCGTTTAAAAACTTAGTGACCAACAAATTGAATTACGTATCATCCATTCTAAAATCAATCAGGTGATTACCTCAAATATCCCATTCTGGAAGAGTAGTAAGGAAATCAAGAGTAAGAGTTGGGTTTTCAATGCAGGCAACCATGAGGATCAGATCAATGGCAACACTCATTTGTAAGAGGTAGAGGGTGTTGATGTAGGTAATGGTATTTTCCATAAATCAACACTACCCCTATATAATTTTTGAAGAGTTTTGATGAGACACAACATGACATGATGAGGGAACACCTTGTTTGGGTAAAGAGTTTTATTTATTTTTCAAATAGATGTGCACAGTGTGCTTTTGATGATGCATGTAGTGCACTTTTCATAGACTTTTTCCTTGTGTCATGGGACATGACATGAAGGCATTGATGTATGATTTGCTTTTCCCTATAGGAATTCGATTTTCCAAAGTATAGCAGGTAATTCATGTCTCTCTGGGACACAACATGCTCAGATCTTGTAGAATTTGGCTACCTCTTCCTTGTATTGGGCATGTCTAGTTCACCATGGGAGACATTGTTCACTTGTGAATTTTTCCATGTCTTTTCTCCAAGAATTTCATTTAATCACATCATATAATATATACTGAATTAGCCAAAAATAGTAAAGTTCTCACACTTAAATATTTACATACACACATGAATTTAGATCCTAAAAAGTTATGGAAATTTAATCATACAAGTACATTATGGTTTTCATCGTACGAGCTCTTGGGTCTATTGTCCCTCAATTGGACATTTCCTTTCTCTTCAACTTCTCTCACATTACAAACATTAATATGAAAGATCTAAAGAAATGTCATTATAGAGGCCCTAGCTACAAATTGTGTGTAACGACCCTCAAAATCTAGTCCCAAAAATTATTGTTATTTAATAAAGGTGAAACCCTAAGTTGAATGAATCCATTTTTTTATGTTGATTTAAGTCGAGACCACACTTAATTCGTATTACAAATTGAGTTAAATATGCTAGTTGGACCTCAAATTGAATCATTGTCACATCAATGTAATGTATAATGCACAAAAATCTAACCCTAATTATGCAATGGTGACTAGTTGTGAATTGAATGATAGTTTTGGCCCATTTACATGTAAAATGTATCCCATTATTTTATATGTGAGTAGGTAATTGAATTTTATAACTTCCATCAAATTTTGGCAATACAATTCCTTTTCAATAAATATTAATGTGTTAATTACCTTAAGTAGCTAATAATGCAAACACATATTTTCCCTAACTCAAATATGAAATCTAATTTGATAATTGAATTCCTCAAGGTCGTTTCAGCCTACCTATCAATTTTGGTTGGATTTGGATAATCCTTGATGCCCCAAATGACATTAGGAATTAAATAGGAGATAATGACTTTTCCTTGGTTTATAAACTTGATAATCCATGTAATTATCCTTTGATTTTCCAAAATCCGGGATAAATCTGCGTTACACACAGCTTAAGAGAAATCAGCTCTTGGCGGACCGTCGGATCAGCATCGGATGAAGAGGGATTCATCCTCTTCCTCGCGCTAAACGCGCGTGTGCCAGGCAACAAACTGCAACGGATTCGACGATCCCTTGCTCCCTCCACAATCCACGTATCGTCATTATCTTGCTACGAGCAGAACCAGGAGGTCACTCCAAGTTAAAAGAGCCCTCACTCGAACCCTAGGTCCCCTCACAGTGGAAACACCCAATTGGCCTTCATCCTCAGTCGACGGCGCAACCTTCCCTAAGCCAAATAGGTCCATCGGACCGAGGGCAAGAGATCCAGAAAGCAAGGATGGCCCCCGGTAGGCCCTCCTACTCCATCAATTTCATCAGAATCGTCGCAAGCTAGCACCGCCGTCAAGATCTTCCTCACTGACGTCGGCGAGATCGAGCACGGAGCTCCAACCTTCCCAGTCCAATTCGACCTCCTATAAGAAACCTTACACTCGTCTTTAACTTTTCCTTTGGTTCTTAGGACATCCGATCCACCCCAATGTTGTACCCATGAACCTAGCCTCAGAACGGCAGAACCCAATCTCCGGTCAGGCTTCACAGCCACGCGCAAGCTATGAAAACAAATCCCCCAACCTTAGTAGGGTACTACGAAGACAACATGATGGTTGTATCACTCGAATCACCACTGTTTTGCTATTTTCCAGTTCGAGCTTCTTGCTCTGTTTTCGGAGACCTCATCATCAGTATCAGGATGCAAACACCTGGGTTTATACTTTGGTCATTCCGTTGACTTTGGTTGGCCCTCACCAACTCATCGAAGGAGACATATCTCTGTCGATATTCTCTTCGCTTAATTTTGATTCTACCCCTATTGGTTGGCCATGGCGGGAGCCTGTTCTTGAGCTCTTGGCCACCATTTGGCCTCTTCAACAGGTCACTGAGACCGGGATTTCACAACGAACCCAAGGCGTAGTTTCTCTAGTCTTCGCTTGCTTTAGAATGAAGCTGTGGATCCTGATTTCTTCTGATTAGTAGGTCAAAGCTCCAGCTCCAGTGATCGGAGCCGTGTCCAAGGCAAGAAGAAGCCTGGCATAGTTTTGACCTATGTACCCGCACGGTCTGACTTAATGTGTCACACATAGCTGGGGTACTTTCGACATTTTAGTGACTTCCAATATCAATACGAATGAGAGTTGTCCCTAACATGTTTTGACTCTTATGCCCCGTCACGCCTCCTGTCTCAGTTTGATAATGTGAGGGCAAAGTCATCTTTCGAACCTTGATTTCTAGATTTCTAGAAAAGTCTTGAATGATTTTTCCTCGCCTCCGATTGGTCAGAATATCTCTAATCTTTACAAAATCATAGGAAATAATCTAGAGCTCAGATGGGGACAATCCATATATGGTTTTTGATCAGTTTTTCGAGACCTATCGCATGGTCCTGTTTTCACACCTAGACTCCCGATCTAATTTCCAAATTTAATTAGAGAATGATACACCTATGTTAAGCATATGTAATTAATTCATAACTATGTTATTCACAGGATATTAGGACTGAGCAGGACTTCATCTATCATTAGTATATCCCTTCAGGATCAGGTGAGTGGATCATGCACACTGAGTATAATTCTAGGGTTATGGGTTTACATTATTTGTTTAATGGTTATGATTACTCATTAAAGTGCAACTGTGTTATTATTCAATTTATGCTTATGAAAACCATGCAAATACTATGAATTTATGTTTTCTACTGGTTTGATGAATATGCTTTCTTTTGGAACACTACAAATCACTGCCATGTTAATTGATCAATAAATCATGATAACTACGTTCAAGTATAATAATTCATGTTATGTTGATATAGTTCTCTCAATCATGTTATGTGAGCCTTAATTGGCCTTATGAGCTATGTGGGAGCATTATGTGAGCCTTGATTGGCCTTATGTGAGCCTTAAATGGCCTTATGAGCACTGTGGGTGCAAATCAGGAGAGAGACTACATCAACTCAAGTAAAAACCATCTTATTATGAAATCATGTTAAGTTAATCATGTTATCATGCAATCATGTTAATTATGTTATGTATTTATGTTCCAAGTTAATCCTCATGTCATTTCAATTATAAGCTATTTTCTTATATAACTGCTCAGTGCCACTCACATAGTTTTACGTTGCCTTGCATGGGCTGGGGACGAGATGTCCGCAGACGAGGAGGAGAAGAAGTAGATTTCAGGGACGTCAACTCAAGCTCAAGCTCAAGGATAGTTTGTGAATCCTACTTGGTGGGGTGCCATTCTAGATAAATGTTTTTTTCCTTATAATTATGTTGTGTTGGAGTTTCATTCTTGGAACTCTTTTATGTTGGACTTGGAGTCTTTTGTTTATGGCTTGTAATAAGGCACTCTGGTGGATATTTCTTTTATTCTATGGATTGTGCTTGGTCAATGATATCATTTCACAATTTGTCATGATCTCCATTATGTGCAAATGCTTCCGCTATGGTTGTGTTATTAGTAGAAAGGAGGTCGTGACAAAATGGTATCAGAGCAATCCTAGAATGGCCACCATAGTAGGATCTTATGTGTCACTCCATGTGCTTATCTAAGTCTCCTTTTCTATTCCAGATGGCCCCTAAGCGTCGCCCTGAGCTTGTCAAGTCACCCCCTCACTCTGGTGGAGAGAGTGATCATGACTTTGAGCATGAGGAGAACCCCCATGGAGAAGACCCTCCCCTCTCATACAATATGTTGGTCAGAGCTTTATCTGATGCAATGGGAGGTCGTCATCAGAGGAGGAATGAAGTCATCTTAATAGACTTCCTCAAGGTGAAACCTAAGACGTTCACGGGAGAAGAAGAGCTGGATGTTGTAGGTAAGGCTGAGGCCTGGATTTGCAATCTGGAGCATTGCTTCCACGACTTGGATTGTTCTGAGGAGTCACGCGTCAGGTTCGGGACTCACATGCTTAGAGGACCAGCTCGCGTTTGGTGGGAGAACTTCCGTGACGCCAGAGACCCAAATGAAGAGCTACTCACATGAGAGGAGTTTGTAGAAGCTTTCAAGGGCCACTATGTGTCAGAAGAGATGATGGACAAGAAGGAGTTAGAGTTCCTTCATCTGCGACAGCGTGGCGACATGACTGTCACCCAGTACGCAATGAAGTTTCGCATCCTCCGAAAGTATGGGACTGAGATGACTGAGCTGAAGCAAGCCAAGAAGTTCATTCGAGGTCTCAAGGATGATCTCAACTACTCACTTTCTGGACGAGGCCACAAGACGATGCAGGAAGCTCTTAATGTGGCACTTGAGCTCGAGGATCACCCAGGGAGGGCTTGGAAGAAGAACTCCCACAATGGACATCGTCACCATCATGACCACAACAATCGGGACCGGCACCACAATGACCACAAGAAGCGCAAGGCCCCTGAGGATCCCCCAGTGAGGGATGCATGTCCCAAGTGTGGCAAATCCCATGCAGGACCGTGCAGGTTGGGCTTAGGTGTTTGCTTCTAATGTGGAGGAGAAGGGCACTTCAAGGACAAATGCCCTAGGTTAGCTGCAAAGAAAGGAGCAGATCAGAACCCTAACCCAGCCCCCCCAGAGAAAAGGAAAGCTAGGGTTTTTGCTATGGTGGATGATGAAGGTAAGATTTAGTTTTCGAATTACATTAGCAACTCATGCACTCGTTAAGTTTTACCAGTCATGTTAGATATAATGCAAATGTTATCCGTATTAATACCATACCATGATTATGCTTAGTGTTGGCTTATGAAATGTTATGATCAGAAAATAAGTTAGGGTACATATATGTGAAACCCTAAGGTGGGTAGTACCTCAATATGACATGAAAATTTCGGGGACGAAATTTCTATAAGGTGGGTAGGTTGTAACGACCCTCAAAATCTAGTCCCAAAAATTCTTGTTATTTAATAAAGGTGAAACCCTAAGTTGAATGAATCCATTTTTTTATGTTGATTTAAGTCGAGACCACGCTTAATTTGTATTACAAATTGAGTTAAATATGCTAGATGGACCTCAAATTGAATCATTGTCACATCAATGTAATGTATAATGCACAAAAATCTAACCCTAATTATGCAATGGTGACTAGTTGTGAATTGAATGATAGTTTTGGCCCATATACATGTAATTTTATATGTGAGTAGGTAATTGAATTTTATAACTTCCATCAAATTTTGGCAATACAATTCCTTTTCAATAAATATTAATGTGTTAATTACCTTAAGTAGCTAATAATGCAAACACATATTTTCCCTAACTCAAATATGAAATCTAATTTGATAATTGAATTCCTCAAGGTCGTTTCAGCCTACCTATCAATTTTGGTTGGATTTGGATAATCCTTGATGCCCCAAATGACATTAGGAATTAAATAGGAGATAATGACTTTTCCTTGGTTTATAAACTTGATAATCCATGTAATTATCCTTTGATTTTCCAAAATCCGGGATAAATCTGCGTTACACACAGCTTAAGAGAAATCAGCTCTTGGCAGACCGTCGGATCAGCATCGGATGAAGAGGGATTCATCCTCTTCCTCGCGCTAAACGCGCGTGTGCCAGGCAACAAACTGCAACGGATTTGACGATCCCTTGCTCCCTCCACAATCCACGTATCGTCATTATCTTGCTACGAGCAGAACCAGGAGGTCACTCTAAGTTAAAAGAGCCCTCACTCGAACCCTAGGTCCCCTCACAGTGGAAACGCCCAATTGGCCTTCATCCTCAGTCGACGGCGCAGCCTTCCCTAAGCCAAATAGGTCCATTGGAACGAGGGAAAGAGATCCAGAAAGAAAGGAGGGCCCCCGGTAGGCCCTCCTACTCCATCATTTTCATCGGAATCGTCGCAAGCTAGCACCGCCGTCAGGATCTTCCTCACTGACGTCGGCGAGCTCAAGCACGAAGCTCCAACCTTCCCAGTCCAATTCGACCTCCTGTAAGCAACCTTACACTCGTCTTTAACTTTTCGTTTGGTTCTTAGGACATTTGATCCACCCCAATGCTGTACCCATGAACCTAGCCTCGGAACGGCGGAACCCAATCTCCGGTCAGGCTTCACAGCCACGCACAAGCCATGAAAACAAATCCCCCAACCTTAGTAGGGTACTACAAAGACGACATGATGGTTGTATCACTCAAATCACCACTGTTTTGCTATTTTCCAGTTCGAGCTTCTTGCTTTGTTTCCGGAGACCTCAGCATCAGTATCAGGCTGCAGACACCTGGGTTTATACTTTGGTCATTCCGTTGACTTTGGTTGGCCCTCACCAACTCATCGGAGGAGCCGTATCTCTGTCGATCTTCTCTTCGCTTAATTTTGATTCTACCCCTGTTGGTCGGCCATGGCGGGAGCCTGTTCTTGAGCTCTTGGCCACCATTTGGCCTCTTCAACAGGTCACTGAGACCGGGATTTCACAACGAACCCAAGGCGTAGTTTCTCTAGTCTTCGCTTACTTTAGATCGAAGCTGTGGATCCTGATTTCTTCTGATTAGTAGGTCAAAGCTCCAGCTCCAGTGATCGGAGCCGTGGCCAAGGCAAGAAGAAGAATGGCATAGTTTTGACCTATGTACCCGCACGGTCTGACTTAATGTGTCACACATAGCTGGGGTACTTTCGACATTTTAGTGACTTCCAATATCAATACGAATGAGAGTTGTCCCTAACATGTTTTGACTCTTATGCCCCGTCACGCCTCCTGTCTCAGTTTGATAATGTGAGGGCAAAGTCGTCTTTCGAACCTTGATTTCTGGATTTCTCAGAAAAGTCTTGAATGATTTTTCCTCGCCTCTGATTGGTCACAATATCTCTAATCTTTACAAAATCATAGGAAATAATCTAGAGCTCAGATGGGGACAATCCATATATGGTTTTTGATTAGTTTTTCGAGACCTATCGCATGGTCCTATTTTCACACCTAGACTCCCGATCTAATTTCCAAATTTAATTAGAGAATGATACACCTATGTTAAGCATATGTAATTAATTCATAACTATGTTATTCACAGGATATTAGGACTGAGCAGGACTTCATCTATCATTAGTATATCCCTTCAGGATCAGGTGAGTGGATCATGCACACTGAGTATAATTCTAGGGTTATGGGTTTACATTATTTGTTTAATGGTTATGATTACTCATTAAAGTGCAACTATGTTATTATTCAATTTATGCTTATGAAAACCATGCAAATACTATGAATTTATGTTTTCTACTGGTTTGATGAATATGCTTTCTTTTAGAACACTACAAATCACTGCCATGTTAATTGATCAAGAAATCATGATAACTACGTTCAAGTATAATAATTCATGTTATGTTGATATAGTTCTCTCAATCATGTTATGTGAGCCTCAATTGGCCTTACGTGAGCCTTAATTGGCCTTATGAGCTCTGTGGGAGCATTATGTGAGCCTTGATTGGCCTTATGTGAGCCTTAAATGGCCTTATGAGCATTGTGGGTGCAAATCAGGAGAGAGACTACATCAACTCAAGTAAAAACCATCTTATTATGAAATCATGTTAAGTTAATCATGTTATCATGAAATCATGTTAATTATGTTATGTATTTATGTTCCAAGTTAATCCTCATGTCATTTCAATTATAAGCTATTTTCTTATATAACTGCTCAGTGCCACTCACATAGTTTTATGTTGCCTTGCATGGGTTGGGGACGAGATGTCCGCAGACGAGGAGGAGAAGAAGTAGATTTCAGGGACGTCAGCTCAAGCTCAAGGATAGTTCGTGAATCCTACTTGGTGGGGTGCCATTCTAGATAAATGTTTTTTCCTTATAATTATGTTGTGTTGGAGTTTCATTCTTGGAACTCTTTTATGTTGGACTTGGAGTCTTTTGTTTATGGCATGTAATAAGGCACTCTGGTGGATATTTCTTTTATTCTATGGATTGTGCTTGGTCAATTATATCATTTCACAATTTGTCATGATCTCCATTATGTGCAAATGCTTCCGCTATCGTTGTGTTATTAGTAGAAAGGAGGTCGTGACATTGTGTTTCCAATCCTTTTTTTAATGGCAAAGCCCAATGACCTAAAGAAGATATTGATCTAGAGGTTTCAAAGAGACTGTAAATATTTTATCAAAAATATCCACAATTAATCCTAATTTAGGTACATCAATAATAGCCTTGCCACTTTCTAAGAATGAGAACCCTAATTTGATGTTTCCATGTGTACCTGCCTTGTCTTGAGATGTCATGAAATAAATCATAAACTAACAACCATCAATCCTTGTTAATTCATTCTCCCCCATAGAAACAAAGCTTTCTCTTCAGTGATATACTATCTAAAAATTAATTTTCAATTGCTTGTGTACATTCAAACCCAGCTTACTAGACATTGTTAGTGGAATAAAATAAAATCTAGCTCCTTTGTCACATAAAATTATAGGAAAATGCATATTACGTATATCATCCAAGATGTAAAATCTCCAAAATGTGATTTCTTGGTAGGAAGGTGGAAGAGATTGGAAGTGCTCGCATTGGGTGCAAGCACAAGGCCTTGAGTCCTTTCTTCTACCCTTCATCATCTAGACCCCCATGCAATATAATTAATGGATTGGGATCTTCTTCCATTTCCTCTTCTTGGATGATAGTCTTAGGAGATTACACATGTTGTGTTGACTTGTTTCTGACATGCGTGACCATGCATACAGAACACAAGTGTAAATGTCGAGTAATATAAGAAAAAAGAGTCTCGAGTTATCAAACCTAAGAAATTGTGAGGTAAAAGGCTACTACTAAATATAAAGCAATCAACTAGTCTGAAGAAATATTTCATTTGATTATCTAAACTAAGAACTAAAATTAACATGGAAATGAATTAAAATGGATTATGAATAGTTTAATGAAACATCTAGGATTGTAGTTTCACCACAATATCAATCCATACATGGATTCTCTTTACCTAAAAACTATTTTTGCTTTTAGAATTAGTCATATGTAGCTAGTATTACACGCTTTTGTGGTGTAATATACTATTTAATATAATTACAAACTTACTTTCATGGTGCTCATGTAGACGATCAAACATATTATCTTATACTCTATATATTAAAAGTCATAATTGTTCACCTAATTTTTAGTGCATTATTAATTATGAAGATGATAATTTTTCCAATTAGTAACCCAACTTTCTAGTGATTGAAAATCTATAACATAGTTCAAATTGATCACTAATGAACATGGTAGCTCGAACTAGTTGTTATCATCATTAATTCAAATGAAGAAATCAACTATCATTAACATGGTATTAGAGAAGAAATTTTGAGAAGAATAAAATGTGTTAGACACCTGATATAATACAAGAGCTATCATTAACAGAGATCTCCTCTAAAGTTTAGTACAAACATGTAGAGTTTTGGCTGACAAATCCCCATATGAAGTTTCTTATATCATCACTTTCCTCCTCCTCTTTCATTTCTCCACTCAACAAATTTTGTGCATGTTATCATCGTTGTCTCCTTTTTTGGTCACAATCCTTTAGGTCCTAAGTGGGAAATTACCCCACTGTAAGATCGAGACCAATGAATTTTGCATAATGCTACAATATATTATATCTTTAGACTTGATAGCACTGACCTTGGGTTGGTAGCACCGACCTCTCCAATTCCTTGTATGATTGAACTGGGTCTGTACTTTTGAGTTTATTATCGATAGTCTAAATGTAAATTTACATTGCTCCTATGACTGAGTGTCGTTGCAAATGAGAAGGGTCTCTATAACACCGAGATGTGTCGATAGCATTCCCGTCATCTTTTAGGATCAATGTTGGTACCACTGAGATGGATCTTGATAGCACCAATTTGTCCTCTCAAAAGAAAAATTGCTTTAGTAGCACTGAGGATTCCCTATGAATTTTCTAACTTTTTGCTCTTTGAACCTTGCTGGTAGCTAGCATTAAATGTCATAATTATTTCAAAATCATGCTTTCAATGCATATGAAATCTGATATTCAAATAACAGATTGATGAGACTATGATAAATGTCATAATTATTTCAAAATAGAGGGAAATAGTTAAAATTTATGCAAAAGAGTTTCTTAGGAAAGATCATCGTATTATAATGAAAAGCATATTAGTTTGTCATGAAACACAATAAATCACCCAAATTGACCTATGAAATCATGATAATATCTGAATGCATTAAAATTCCCTTTTCTAGAATATTTCTTGTCCTCAAGAAACACTACTCTCTAATTTTGTTGAAAAGGTCAACAAGAAGACATGAATGATAACTTGACTTCCCAAACACACTCCTTCTCATGGCCTGGAAGTAGTCTTGTACAACACCAGAGAAAATAGCTAATCTACGATAACTAATTACTCTGATAATAGGACATGAACACAAATAATTGAAATCACAAGTAGTTTGAAGTAGAAAAACATCATGGAAGGTTGGGTACATGTTGAGTGAACCACGTGATCTACCTTATCTACACTTATTAAAAAAAACCAATCTATGTGGATGCATCCCCCAGACATATGAGAATGAGGGGACAATCAATTCATTGATATCCTGTCATATAGAGCATTGTATGGATGGAATGGGCGTCTTGAAATAATATTTGAAATAATAAAAATCATTTATGCAATGAAATAAATATTTTGTGCGTAAATGATAGATATAATGCATGCCTTATAATGCCTATTTTTCTTATTTTTGGTAGTATGATGTATGCAAAGGATGATTTATCCTAATGATGTGTATAAAAAAAAGGTATGTACATTAAAAATATTTCCACTATTTTCTTCTTTGTTTCTTAGAGAGAACATAATATTGAAACTAATTAGAAGTCCTTTTCCTCCTTTTATTTTCCTCCTTTTTTGTTTTCATATGTTTTTCTTCTTCCACTTATTTTAGAAAAATAAATAGTATATGCTTGGGATATTTATATATTTTGGAGGAGTAAGGAGCTACAATTTTTTTGCTCTTATTAAATGTGAAGAAAATTGAAGTTGGGAACATAACAACACCTTATGTAAAATGCAATGTAGTATGTAATCTTTATGAAATTTTGTTATGCAAACTAAAATGATCAACTGATATGATATAAAAATTGTTTTCTTTTTCTTGTGCAAAGAAAAATGACTAACTACATGATTCCTATCATGCCATGATAATTAATCAAAATGAAAATAATTTAGATCACTGTTCCTCCTATGGCGGTGATGGATAAAAAGAGAGGTTGATGAGGTCACATGACTAAGAGACATTATCTTCATAATTATGATATGTTTCTCTCATATTGACTCATGAATCAATGAAATCTAAAATATAAGCATGTAATCACTTAAGATATCATGCTATTGCTTGATCATATTTGACTCAAACACCATCATCACAAAACATTCCAAAGGGTTAATTTAGATCATATCATTTATAAGACATGTCTTAAATCTTCTCTTAGAAAAGTAGAAATTCTTAAGGATATTCCTGAGAGAACATATTTATTTTTATTTTTAACCTAAAACTATGGAACAAAGGATGGTTACTATAACTAATTTATACCATTCATTTCCATGATAACTTTAGAAAGGAGTGGACTCTAAATAAAATAAATCTAATCTTCTAGGAAGCAAATACAAAAAATATTGCAAAAAGATGGTGTGAAGTAAAGACTAAAATGTAAAGATAGAATCATTGTTTCATTCTCTCCCCCTAACTTAAATTTGGCATTATACTCAATCTAAAAAACAAAGGAATAGAACTTTAATGGAGGTTCCAATATGCTCCATTGAAGAGACGACATGAATGTGGAGAGAGATGCATGGGTGTTTGTTCTTGAAAAATGTGCAAGATTTGTGAAGGAGGTATGTCACCAAATTAATAACATCTTCCATGAACTTGTTGATAAGGAGTGCTTCTAACCAGGTTTGAAACAGAGTGTTTGTTGTCCACCCAACTATCTTTCAGCTTCAAATGAATGTCTGAGAACAAAAAATCTTGGCTATGTGAAAATGATGATTATCATCATCACTGACATCTCTGCATATGTGGCTGAGGAGTGGGGTTGATGATGTAGAGAAATTTCTCCTCAATCCTCCTTCCATGTGAATTATATTATCACATATTTCTACATGTGTAGGTTCCACCAAGACACCCTCGGTAATACTAATTGCAGTCTCGTTGGATTTTTTGGTGCTGGTCTCAATACATTTTATCTATAAAAAATATAAACAATATATTTGATTTGGTGCCACCAACTATGTGATTGATGGTATTGAGTAACATCTTTCTCCTTCCTTTTGAAATTGTTAGCCCGAGTTGGTGCTACCAACATAGATTTTGTTAGTACTGATATGATGCAAAGGTCCTTCTATGATGGTGGTCAGTAGCACTGAGATGTGTTCTCATTGGTCATGAAACTTGGTAATGGAAATCACATGGACTCATGCTCCTAGTGTCGGTACCACCAGTTGGGTTGTCAATGGTATCGAGTTGGAGTTGTTCCTTCTTCTGAACACACAAAGGCCTTGTCCACTGTACCAGTAGTGTATCATGCAACATATTGATACTAGTGGTTCCTTACTTGTGTGTAATCCTTATTAGTCATGGAAAACATGATGCACTAGTTTGATTAAGGTTATGTCCAGGTAGAAGCAATGGTGGAAGTATTTACGGCTTCCCTTATTGAAGTCGTAAGACATCTAAAAAATTATATGTCATCTTTCCTTGTTTTAAGAGGATACATGGTAGCATTGTAACATTCTTATCCTAGTCTGTAAGTTAATGTATATCTAATGAATCTTATAGAGATCATTATTTGTGATGAGTTTATGGAGTGTACTACATTTTTGAAGGCCTTACCCATTTTCTATGTAAATCACTTCGAAGACTTGGGACCACCACCCCACCTATTGTTTTGTCACTCAAGTTCCCACTTTATCTTGAACTCAAACCCTTGCCACCTCACATGAAGTACATATTTCTTGTTGTGTAAGAGAAGTTACATGTCGTTATTTATTAATCCTTTAAGCAGTTCATAAGAACAACAACTGGTGATTGTTTTAGTGGTCTATTGTAGATATTAAGAGGAATCTCTCCAAGTATGTGTCAGCATAAAATGTGCATTGAGGAGGGAGAAAAACATGTATCACATACTCAAAGAAGACTCAATGCCATCATGACTGAGGTAGAGGTAATCAAATTATTGTTTACATGAACTATTATTCCATAACCAATTCTAAATGGGTGATTCCTACATAGGTAGTACCTAAAAGGTGGTGATAACTTTGACATATGTTGTATGTGAGCCAATTACCAACATACCACAAGGTTGGTCACTAGATGGCAAGTATGTATAGATTAGTATCATTTTAATTCCTCCACAACTAAAGACCACTTTCCATTGACATTCATTGACCAGATTTTAGAACAACTCGGTAGATGTTCTCACTTTTGTTTTCTTGATGGATATTCAGCTTACAACCAGATTTCTATTGAGCTTGAAGATCAAGAGAAGTCAACCTTCACTTGTCCTTATAGCACTTTTTTAATGCACCCACCACTTTCCATAGGTGCATTCTCACCATCTTTTTCATGTATGGTGGAGTATTGCCTCAATATTTTTATGGATGATTATTTAGTATACATAGAGTCTTTTCCATATTGTTTGTATGATTTAGACAAGGTCCTGTAAATACTTGAAGACACTCATTTAGTCCTACATTGGGAAAAATGTTATATGATGGTTAATAAAGGCATTGTGTTAGTAGACAAGGTGTCCTCCAAAAAGGACATTGAGGTGCAACTGGTAAAAATAGAAGTCATCCCCAAACTTCCTCCACCATCACCGGTGAAGATAGTGAAGATTTATTTGTGACATGTAGAATTTTATAGTAAATTCATAAAGGATCTTTATAATATCACAAGACCACTTTCAAAGCTTCTTGAAAAAGATGTGGAATTTTATTTCAATGATTGGTGCTTGAATAATTTTGATATAAAAAAAGAGATTAATTTTAGCACTATTTGTGGTGTCGTGCGATTGGAACTATCCATTTGAGCTCATGTGTAATGCATAAAATGTTTCAATGGAATCTTTATTCAGTTATAGGAAGGATCGTTCTTTATAAATTATTTACTACAATTCTCATATGTTATATGATGCAGAATTAAATTACACTAACACTGAAAAATAGTTGTAAATTAAATTTTCTTTCGATAAATTTTGGCAATATTTGATTAGGGAAAAGTCATTATTTGGACAAACCACTCTACAATAAATATATGATACAGAAGAGGGAGGCTAAGCCTAGACTTATTCATTGGATCTCACTCTTGGAAGATTTTGAAGTAGAGGTTAGAGATAAAATTGGCACCATGAATGTTGTGACATACCATCTCTTTCATACAGAGAGAGTGGAGATAAGGGATAGTTTTCCCATCCAAGAGACTTTTCTTGATACGAGATTATTAGTTGTAAGTACACTTGAACCTTGGTATGTCAACATTGTGAATTATTTAGTTAGAGTGGTAATGCATGGAGACCTAAACTATCAGGATAGAAATACATTTTTTTATTCTTTGAGGTGTTATATTGGGGATGACCCAATTTTGTTGAAATAATGTAGAGATGGGATCTTGAAAAGTTGTATACCTGAGTGAGAGATGAGTTCTACCCTTTATAGGAGGCCACTCATGTGCTAGGACTATTGCAACAAATGCCCATTTAAGGATGCAAGAAATGCCCATGAAGATATTTTAGGAAGTAGAAGTTATTATTGTCAGTAAGAAGTGGTCCAAGTGGCCAAGTAGGGTGTCCCCTAACAAAGGGACTTGGGTTCGATTCCCAAAATCCATCTTGAATTTACCACCCCTCGGGTGTCTGGCCTCCACCACATGTTTAAGGGAGGGGGAGACTAATGTCTCTCCTAACTTAAAAAGTAGAAGATATTGACTTGTGGAGTATTGATTTTAAGGATATATTTATCTCCTCTAGTTCATATATTATATTTTTTGATAGAATTGACTATGTGTCTAAATCAGTGGAAGCATTTCCAACCTAGACCAATGATTCTCAAATAGTATGTAGATTTATTAAGGATACTACTTTTTTGTAGGTTTGGGGTGCCCCACTTGATTTTCAGTGATGGTGAATCTCACTTTACTAACCTAAAATTTGGGTCCTTTTGAGGAAGTACATACTAAATCATTGTGTAGTTACCTCATATCTCCCCAAACATAAGAATGACTTGAGCTATCAAAATGGGAAATATTGATGATCTTGAAGAAAACTATTTCAAAGGCCATTGGAATATGAAATTGAAATAGGCACATTGGGGGCACATAGAACTGCATTGAAAATTCCAATTGGCATGAAACCCTACAGACTTATTTATGGTGGGGCATGTTACCTCCCAGTAGATCTAGAACACAAACCCAAGTAGGCTTTGAGAATGTCAAATTTTGATTTGCATTCAGTAGGTAAAAATAGAAAAGTAGAACTCAGTGAACTACATGAGAGACATCTTAATGCTTACAAGAATTCTAATCTTTACCAAGAAAGAACTAAGTGTTTTTGAGATAGACACATTCTTCATAGAGAGTTCCATTGGAGGCAACATGTGCTTTAATTCAAACCAAGGTTGGGGCTACACCTAGGTAAACTTAAGTCTATATGGAGTGGATAATATAAGATAGTGAAGGCTTACCAACACAGCCATTGACATTAATGACGGTTCATCTTTGTTTAAAACTAATGTCTAGAGATTGAACTATCACTACGGGGGTGAAATTGTTCATGAAAAAGAACTCAAGATCTTAATTGTCATTGAATGATCTCCTTTTAGTCAAGCCTACAAACTTAAACAAGGGTGATTTGTGGGAGGAACCCCACATGTTATGTTAGTTCTTTACATTGTTGTAGTAGTTGATAGGTTTTATCTTTCAATTCTTAGTAGTTATTTGAATGGTGTATTTCACCATGACATTCTAGTTCAATATTGAATATTTCCTTCACAAAGATGTCATACGGACAATCAATTCTATTTTGGTCAAATTATGGTAGTTTATGTAACATCCTTGATCTGGGTTATGCTTAAACCTAGATATTTTGCTTAATAAAGTTGATTATATGCTTTCTCTTATCTCTTGAAAAGTAATTAAGGCTCAAGAGGAACTTATATTTCAATTTTAGTCCTTTTTGAATAATGTTGAAATAATGTTTTACTTGTTTTGGGCTAAAGTGCAAATTACCCAAGTTGAGGGGTTAAATTGCAAATGTTACATGGTGAAATGTTCCTATAGTATTGAAGCATCATAGGAATGAGAATGATGCAGAGGTATGGCTTGTAGGGTCCTGAATAACAAGAAAGAGCACGTTGAGCAATGTTTGTGCATTAAAACCTAGTTTTGGTGTAATGTGCAATTTACCCAAAATCTAGGGTTCAATATGAAAAATACCACTTCAATAGGGTCCCTAATGATTCTTGGCATCATGTAGAGAAAATAATTTGAGAGGGGAGCCTCATTTGAATCATTTTGGAAGAAAGAGAATCTTGATATTAAAATAATCAAGATTTAAGCATAATTGGAACTTTACTTCAAATTAATGCAAAAATAAATATGTTAATTGAAGTGCCCTTTAACCAAAATGGTAATGGTTGAAATTAGATAAGGTTGGACGATCATGTGCCTTGCAAAGGCATGAAAATATCTAAGTGAGTGGAGAATCCACTCACATTAGTTAAATCAAAAGTAATATCCACTAAAAATGGGATATTAGTATTATATGATTTAAGGTGCTTAATTTGCTTTTCCTTAATTCATTGATAATGAAGAGGAATTCGAAGGAGGGGAATATGGTTTTGCATGCAAGGAATTTATGAGGGAGAGGTGGCACCAATTTTGGAATTAAAAGGATTTTATAAAATATTGTCTCTCTCATTGAATTTCTTATAAAAACACCTTTTACAACTCAATTGAGAGGCTTTTTCAAAACCACTTCCAATATTTGCTTCCAAAACGACCAAGGGAGCTTTGGATGATCAGGAGGACGACCCCCAACCTGTTGGTAAGCTCCATGACCTCTCTTCACCTTGATTCCATGGTGGAAATCAAAAATCAATGTATGATTTCTTCTCATCTCCATTCCATCTTCAATTCTAGCCATTCCTTTTCACTCAAAGCTTAAGGACAGGCTTGGGATAGTGGAAGGTGTTGATTTCACCATTAAAGACGTAGAGGTTGAAGCTTTGAAGCTCAATTGAAGGCGGGTTATATAACTTGAACCCTTGAATGTTATTATTGATTTCATACCTCTATCAATTGTTTATCCTTTCTTCATTCTCAAAATTTTATTTGATTGATTGATGCAATCACCATGAAAATCACAGCAAGCTTCGTGGGTTTATAGCTTGATTATTATGACATCATCATAAGCACATACCTCCACAAATATCTATTGCAAACAGTTTGAAAATTTGACTCCAATCGGTTTCAATAAAGTTAGCCAAACGGTTTCATCAAACTGTTTGAAACCAAACGGTTTCAAAACCATTTGGAATAGTTGACCACAGTTGACCGTTTGGAGTTCATATGCTGATGTTTATGGTTGATGACCCATTAAATCCAATTAATTGGTTTCAAAGGGTTCATCAGTTAAAGGTCCATCAAGTATCAAACCCTAATCGGGTTGAGTGCTGAAATTCTCAATTGATTGATTTAATTTTTGGGTTGACTAACCCTAACGGTCTCAAGACCATTTGGAGGTCACCCAAATAGTATCAAGACCGTTTGGAGGTCAACCAAGACCGTTTGGAAGTCTATGATGAAGTATGATTAGATGGTTGAAGATCTAGTGATATCAAATTGAAATACAATCAATAGCTCAATTGATGATCGATTCTATGATGCAAACCCTAATTGAATTTCACAAATTCCAATGATGGGACTGGTCAAATGGTCTCAAGACCATTTGAAGGTTAACCAAACAACCTCAAGACTGTTTGAGGTCAGGTTATGACATGGCTAAGTGGTGATTCAATGATTTTAATAGAATTAGTCCTACAATGTCAACAATTGAAGGTATCTCGATTTCAAACCCTAATTCAATTAGGTTAAAACCCTAATTTATGGTTTCTTAATTTTAAAACCATAATTGATGGTTCAATTGAAGGGTGATTTAATGGTTCAATTGAGGTTAATTCAATGTTTCAATTGATAGGAGGGTTCAACAGGTGAAACCTTGAAATCAATTTAGTTGATAGATATCTTTTGGTCCATTCGGTTTTGAGAGGGTTTGGACCAAACGATATTAAGATTGTTTGAGTCTAAACGATCTCAAGACCATTTAGGATCAAACGGTCTCAAGACCGTTTGGAGACCCAAGTTCATTCGGTTTCAAAATGTTTTGTCTATATGATTTTATATGTCCAATCGGTTTCAACTTGATTTGGCTAAATGGTTTCAAACCGATTGAATGGCCAATGTAATCAAGACCGTTTGGAGGTCTAAATGGTCTTAGACCATTTGGAGGTTATTATAGTAAGACCGTTTGTAGTCTATTTGGTCAAGATCGTTTGGGGTCTAAGTGACCAAGACTATTTGGGGATTAATTAATCAAAACCGTTTGGATGTCTAAGGTGATTGAAGGTCAATCAACTACTTGATTATTAATGATGAAAATCAATGATGATTACAATGGTTATACCTTTAAGGTACTAGAGTGATTGGTATCCTTAGTGGGGTTAACCTTTGATGCATATTAATGCAATAGTCCAATACATTATGATAACCCTAATTACATGTATTTGAATAAATAATAGACTCAATTTGATTAAGCTTGGAGTAGAGAACATCCTAAAGAGGATGAGAAAGAGAAATTCATACCTGTATAATAATCATGTAGCAATCAAGCCCAACACATTCAAAATAAATGGGATATATAATTAGGGTATGATCCTTGATAAAGAGATCATAAAACCCTAATTGAGTTGATTGATGATCTTAAACCCTAATTTAGGGCAATACTGAGTGAAACCCTAATCTAGGGGAATGATGTGATCCTAATATAGGATAATGACATGAGAAACCCCAATTCAGGGTATTTTATTGTAAACCCTAATTGGGATGAGCATTAAACCCTAATTTGGGGAAATGTTGTAAGAAACCCTAACTCAGGG
This sequence comes from Alisma plantago-aquatica, assembly GCA_963693085.1. NCBI lineage: Eukaryota > Viridiplantae > Streptophyta > Magnoliopsida > Alismatales > Alismataceae > Alisma > Alisma plantago-aquatica. Next base: position 1,039,316,381 of record OY856410.1, on the reverse strand, counting down.
TAATGATGTGTAAATCCCTAATGTAGGGTAATGCTATGTGAAACCCTAACACAAGGTAATGCTATGTGAAACCCTAATACAAGGTGATGCTATGTGAAACCCTAACACAAGGTAATGTTATGTGAAACCCTAATGCATGGTAATGCTATGTGAAACCCTAACACAAGGTAATGCTATGTGAAACCCTAATACAGGGTTATGCTATGTGAAACCCTAACACAAGGTAATGCTATGTGAAACCCTAATGCAGGGTAATGCTATGTGAAACCTTAACACAAGGTAATGCTATGTGAAACCCTAACACTGGGTGATGCTATGTGAAACCCTAACACAAGGTAATGCTATGTGAAACCCTAACACAGGGCGATGCTATGTGAAACCCTAATAGAGGGTGATGCTATGTGAAACCCTAATGCAGGGTAATGTTATGTGAAACCCTAAATACAGGGTGATGCTATGTGAAACCCTAATACAGTGTGATGTTATATGAAATCCTAACACAGAGTGATCCTATGTGAAGCTCAAATACAGAGTAATGAGTTATGAATGTAATAAGAAAACCCTTGTATTGCATGGTACTGATATATAATGGATATAATTGTTATCATGCGTACTAATCATGCAGGTATGTTGAGATGATGAGCATATCCAGGTATGAGCTATGATGCTCTGTATATTGAAAATGTTTTATAGGCCTTATAAGCCTTCATATGCTTTGTTGCTTAGTGAGAGGTAACCTGAAATTAATGAGCCTTGTGTGCCATATAATGTTTTAATTATTGAAATTATTTATGGGCTTCATAAGCCATAATATGCTTTTAGCCTACTAAGGGGTAACAAGAGGTGATATGAGCTTTGTGAACAGTGTGGAATGCTTGTATAGCAAGAATCATAATTTCCTTGGTCAGATGACTTGAAGGTATTAGTTACCTAACAAGTGGTAACAAGTGTTCTATGATAAACTAAGGGTTGAATTTAGTAGATCCTAGAAGGATCAATGTTATACATATGTTTTAAACTTCTTATAGTATAAATGACAGACTGCTTTATCAAGTTATAGATGAAATGCTTTGAATATGAATATTGCTCTAATTGGTTTAGAGATTGCACAGCTGCTGTTAAATATAAATTTCCTTTGCTCAGTGTTAATCCAATAATTGCAATAATAATGTTCTTGGTGGAGAGTTATATCTCTCGCTGGGGCAATTTACAATTGTCTCACCCCCATGGGATCCACCTTTTTTTAGGTTGACACGAACAAGGAGACAGGAACCCTATAGTCAGAGAAGAACAGCAGCATCACCAGGAATAGTAGTGAATTCTCTGGTGGAGACACTGGCTATCAAGTTTTGTATATGTGTGAATAGAGTCCTATGTGTCTTCCCTGTACTCTCAGGTCCTCGGAGTCTGTAGTTGGTTTTAATGAATCAATCTGAGATTTTGGCTTGATGCCTCAATGTTCTTATGCTGTCTGTATACAGTTGAATAGAACAATTGATGTTGTAATCCTTGAAATGAGATGATACACGATATGTACTAGTGAAACAGAATGAAATCAAATTACTTTGGTTCTTTTCGAAAGAGTTGTTGTAACGAACTCAAATCTAGATATCACCTCTATTTTCCTTTTTCCTATAGAGCTTAAATTTTATTTCTCTTAAACTTTGTTGAGTAGTAATTTTCGACCCTGATAATAATCTTGGTAATTTTGACTTTGTATCACCACCCATTCACATAATCATCCGTGAGGGTGACATTGAGAAATTTTGAGAAATTAATTCATATATTGTGGGGTAATCATACATAATGTTGAGTGGGAAGTCGAATCCGATAATATATTTCCTTTTTTTTCTAGAGACTTTTAATTAGGAATTTATACCGAGAAACCATTTTGATGATACATAAAGTACATCATCCTTTATTTTTGGGCTATTATACACCCATTTATAAATATTAGGCACATAACGCATTTCTAATGACTTATGAACACAGAATCGTATTCTTTACTGGCTTACTTATCGGGGATGCGAAATTGGAAATTGAATGTACTCAATTGCCTTGAGAGAATATTCGGTAGTTGACTATAATGGCTCGAATACAATGTGTCAGGCTGGTGTGAATGCGAGCATATTACTGTAGCTGATAACCTTGATAACGATAGTGCTAAGGGGACGGTCTAAATCTTTTTGGTCCACATATTAGTAAGTGAGGCGTTGCCGTCGTCCCCAACCCCGCGCGTAAGCGTTACTGCGCTGCAAAGTATTCAACAGGCGAACCACCCTCTCGAAGCCGTAAATGCTCGCAGTCTCGACGGTTTCGGCATCAGGGGAACTAAACGCTTCCAAAGAACACTAATATGAGGCCTAGGGTGCACGGGTTGCAAACACACAATTTTAACCGAGTGGGTTTCTGGTTCCACCGCTCTCACACAAGCACCTTGCCGCCGCTTTGCTTATGCTTCCACTGCTTTAGAACTATTGCAAAGGAGTAACGAACCCTCCTTTCGTGTCCCCTGCAACCAATTTTTCCCGAGCACCCCTTCATCCCCGTTCCGGAGTCATTGCCGTCTCCCACGAGGAGTGAGTCGCGGCGCCGTCGTAGTGGATCGTGGGTCAATCAAAGGTAATGGCACTGTCCTTGGTCCTTACGCATTCATTTCACATTATCGAATCGCCATGTGTCGGTCATGTTTCATGGGTCGACAAAACCCCCTGTTCCTTCTCCTTCGGACCTCACCGGAGGGTAATCTTGGTTCAGGTTTATCACCTCTAACCACCATGGGTCCACGAGCACATCCCCAATTTGTCCTTGTTTGCTCGGTGTTTCCTACTGCCCGAATTCGTACCATGATTCCGGAAGTGCACGGTGCTACCATGCCAGTGTCGCTGCTGGTGGTGGTGGCTAGTTGAGTGTCGTGTTCCTGGCGAGGTTGAAGAGACCGGCAGGGCCAACGCCTCCAGTCCCGAATCTGTAGCTAGTAGTCTGTCTCGTGTCTTGAACCATTCAACGACTCGGATAACCGGAAACTCCTCCCTGGTGCGATACACGTCCCTTCAGTACTGGTCCCAGCAGTGAAGGCGAGGAGGAGCATATCGTCTATTGTTTCGTTTTGAACCGCCGGCATTAACCACGCACAGTTCTAAGAAACTAGTAAAGGAAGTCGTCGTTTTGCTTGATTCATATTAATAAAAAATCCCGATGATCAGTAGGGGCTTAGTAGTCCGTCGTACTTAGTGTATTAGGAAACCGACGCATTTCAAGTTTGTCCCTGCCACTTTATGGATTAACAAATACACAAGTATCCTTGCGCCCATGCTTGTGAATCGTTGGAACCTCCTAAGGACGTTGGTGTTGGATACCAGCATACATTCCTGGGAAAGGGATAAATTAATGGCTCATGCATTTGAATCGGAAGGTTCATGTTCGACAGTTCAAGTGAACATGATATGTTTTGAGAACTATGATAATCGTCCTAACTCAGTGGCAAGATTTAATCGACATCAGATCAGAGATTTATGTGCGGGATCGTATTCTTCCAGTCAGGAGGTTTTTTTTTTGGGTATTAAATACATGCCTTTGTGCCTAACATCGAATCGTCTGAGGGAGTGTTTATTTGGATTAAATTGCATAAGGAACAAAATTAACACTAAGTACCATTGTATGCTTAGGTGGTGATTTTATACTGGGCTCAGGCTTATGTGTCATTTATTGTGACTTAAACAAGACAGGAGGTATGTACTCCTCCCCATTTTTAACTGGGCATTTATATGACAAATTTTCCCATAATGAGGCAATTCTTGAAATGCTTACTCTTTTGTTCTACTTTGACATATCCTATTCTTTTGAAATTATTATTACAGGTTGAATTGGGTCAATGACCCTACATGTTATTGTGCATGTATTATGACACGTATGAATGATGAATAATGTACTTTGCCACTCTATATTATGCATGGTAGATAATTTGACTAGCTAACTATCGTAGACGCTTATGCGTAACCATTAGGGTGTGCTTTTCTACCCGGGGTGTGCTTTTCTACCCTTATATATACAGAGGCGTGTTTTTCTGCCTATGGGTGTGCTTTTCTACCCAAAATATATATTTAGGTCAATGACTCAGTGGTGCCTTGACCCTACTATAGTTAATTTAGTCCAATATATCTGCATGCAAATAAATGTTGTAATCTGATGATTGATTGACTGTGGCAAAGTTTGTTGTTTATTGATTTATTTAAAATGCCTCATTCTTTTGGAAATTCTTTCTTTTGATAATTCTCATTGAAACTTACCTGGCTTCGATAGCCCCCTTTTGATGGGAACATTTTACTTTACTTTTTAATGCCCTAGTTATTTCTCTAATGTACATACTCAGCTTTTGCTGATTTATACTTTGTTTTCCTAGTTTTCGGGGTGTTCCCAAAACTACCCAGGTATAGGTGCTTTGAAGGACGTGGACACATGAAGGTTGTAGATATGAAGTTGACTTAAGGATAGCTTGGAATAGTCGGGTTACCCTCTGCATCTGGGGCTCTTATGAAATATAGTTATAATATTTTCTTTTTATGTACCACCTTTTGGGTGAGAAAGTTATGTACATGGGAATATTTGTAACTTTATAAATAGTTACGTTTTCCGCTGCTTAAATATTACATGGCTCGTGTGTTTACCATTGAGTGGGCCCACTATCGGGTCCCACTCCTTACAGTTGTACTTTGTGGGTTTCTTTGAAAAAGGTTTTAATTTTTAGTGATTTTTAGTAATCCGCTGCTAACGAACGCTTCCGCTTAAGTAAATCATGTTTTTGTGATCGGTGTGTCAAAATTTAGTGGTATCAGAGCTCTAGGTTTGCTGAGTCTATAGAGACGTAGGATTAAGGTTGTTGAGTCTGTTCTAAGTGTCTTCCAGTTTATCTGATAGTATCTTCTGCTCACATAGGAGAAGAAGAACTTGAAGATGTTTGGATCACATGAAGAGCATGCTGCTGAAAGCATCATTACTGCACTAGGAGGAGGTGCAAGGGATCAAGCTAGGGAGGAGCCAGTACCTAAACATCCCTAGTTTGACCTAGCTATGATAGAAAATATAGCCTTCCATACCCTGTTCGGCCAGTTTATGGCGACCATGACACACATGGTGGACAGGATGCCACCACCTGCACCTAGGGCACCATCCCATAATGAGGGACAGGGAGCCGGTAAGACTTTTGAGAGACTTCACCGGGTTGGAACCATAGATTATGTTGGTACATCTGATCCAGAAGATGCTGATTTGTGGCTGATGGAGCTGGAGAAGGCTTTTAGGATCCTTGATATTCCTGAAGCCGAGAAGGTAAGACACATAGTGTACCTCCTAAAAGGGAGTGTTGGTCACTGGTGGATTATAGAAGAAGATAAAAGGCCAGGTGTTGAGGTCGGATGGGAAGAATTCTGACAAGAATTTGTCATTAGATACTTCCCTAAGACTTACCTAGATGAGAAAACATCTTAGTTTGAGTGGATAAGACAAGGGCCACTAAACATTAGTGAGTATGAGGCTAAGTTCATGGAGTTGTTGCGGTTTTGTCCGCACATGGAAGCTACCGATGAGGAAAGAATTTTGGCATTTTGAGAAGGGGCTGAACGCTGAATTAACCACTTCTGTGTCTATTTTAGAGAACAGAGAGAGGTTTGCTACTTTTGTAGAGTCTGTGAGATGAATAGAAAAGTCCGGAACCGAGAAATGATAGACTAGTAATAAGAAGGAATACATTCAGTCTCAAGGACAAAGATATGAAGGTTTCAAGAAGCCGAGGTTCTCTGCACCAGCAGCATCATCAAGATTCAACACCCAGGTGCAAAGGACGTCAAGCAGGGGTAGGGACTATAGTATTGCTCCAAGTAGATCCCTCGTCATAGCATCAACATCGGTGACCGGATCTCACAGACCCTATTTTGCGACCAGGGTCTGTTACCAATGTAGACAACTGGGACATCTAGCAAAGGATTGTCCAGATGGGAATTCAATGGTGACTCTACCCCCAAGGCAGAGTCAGCAAGGCTTTCAGAGGTGGCAGTTTTCTAGTAACAATAGGGGACGTGGACAGGCGTCCCAAGTTGGTTCATTGGCACCCAACCATTGAGCACAAGGTCAACAGTAAACAAACTGCAAGATGAGACAGGTCAGATGAAATGGTTTCATTCTGATATTCCATTTCATGATTCTATGTGTTAAAAATAAGAAAGTAGTTGTTTTTGAACTTCCTCTGACTAGTCCTATAAGGACACCAGGAAGATGATAACTTACATTTTACTCAGTATTCCTTAAAATGCTTTATAATCTCTCTTATCTGTGTGATAAAAGATGAGATATAGAAGTGATGCCTGAAGAAAATCTAGGAATGAAAAATCCTATGTGTATAATGATATGAAAAGTGAGGAACATGATAGTAAATAAAGTACATACTACCTAATCTCAATACTTGTATACCCTGGCCAGGTATATGATTATTGAAGATAGGGTAATCATGGAATTCTTAGATTGTTATCTTTCTGATCACTCTGATCAAGTAGGCATTCTGAAACAATCTAGTGAGTATAATGAAACTAAATAGGGATTTCTAAGTGAACTTTCCCAATAGCATAGGGATTGCTAAGTGAACTTTCCCAATAGCATAGGGATTGCTAAGTGGACTTTCCCAATAAGATAGGGATTGCTAAGTGAACTTTCCCAATAACATAGGGATTGCTAAGTGAACTTTCCCAATAACATAGGGATTGCTAAGTGAACTTTCCCGATAACATAGGGATTGCTGAGTGAACTTTCCCAATAACATAGGGATTGCTAAGTTAACTTTCCCAATAACATAGGGATTGTTGAGTGAACTTTCCCAATAACATAGGGATTGCTAAGTGAACTTTCTGAATAACATAGGGATTGCTGAGTGAACTTTCCCAATAACATAGGGATTGCTAAGTGAACTTTCCCAATAACGTAGGGATTGCTAAGTGAACTTTCCCAATTACATAGAGATTATTGAGTGAACTTTCCCAATAACATAGGGATTGATGAGTGAACTTTCCCAATTACATAGGGATTGCTAAGTGAACTTTCCCAACTAATGAGGAATTGCTAAGTGAACTTTCCCAATTACATAGGGATTGCTGAGTGAAGTTTCCCAATTACATAGGGATTGATGAGTTAACTTTCCCAATTACATAGGGATTGCTGAGTGAACTTTCCCAATAACATAGGGATTGCTAAGTGAACTTTCTGAATAACATAGGGATTGCTGAGTGAACTTTCCCAATAACATAGGGATTGCTAAGTGAACTTTCCCAATAACGTAGGGATTGCTAAGTGAACTTTCCCAATTACATAGGGATTATTGAGTGAACTTTCCCAATAACATAGGGATTGATGAGTGAACTTTCCCAATTACATAGGGATTTCTAAGTGAACTTTCCCAACTAATGAGGAATTTCTAAGTGAACTTTCCCAATTACATAGGGATTGCTGAGTGAACTTTCCTAATTACATAGGGATTGCTGAGTGAACTTTCCCAATTACATAGGGATTGCTAAGTGAACTTTCCCAACTAATGAGAAATTGCTAAGTGAACTTTCCCAAACAAATAAAGGATTGCTGAGTAGATTACCTCTGTTAAATATATATGTTTCCCCTTTGATAAACAACCTTGGGTAATGACATGAGTATGTTCTTTTATGTTTCTTCCTTTCATTAACATGACAATCAAGTAAGTATTATGACATTTGTTGTACATGAATTAGAAATAATCCGTTGATGGATACTTAGAAAAGTATCAGTTTGCTTTAGAATTTGGTTCCAAGATAATGATATATGGAACAAGCAATGTCCTAAAATAAAAGAAATACCTTGTGCATGTATACCTTCAGTGGTAACAACAGAGAAATGAATATGATAAAAATGAGATGTATTCTCAACACATATGATGAATACCAAAGTAAGGATTATGGTACCTGAGAAATAATAGATGATTTATGTTGGTTACCTATATTGGCCAACTGTGAAATCAATCTAGTTACATAAAATAATATGGACATCATATGTTAGGGGTTTATGTTATGCATAAACATAAACATTGATAAGGTTGAACTAATGGAAGGAACAATTGTAATTATGGTGGAAAAGTTTATCAAGCTAAAAATATTTCCTTAAAATAACCATGTGTGGAAGAACTTTGTGTGGATTAAAGATCTATGGTATCTCCATAACATTAATATGTTATGTGGAGACTTGATGGTATGATAAATGAATAAAATATGTCTCTCCTTTTCCTGGGATTTCGGGGATGAAATCCTTGTTAGGGGTTTATAATTTGTAACATCCCTGACCTGGGTTATGCTTAAACCTAGATGTTTTTCTTAATAAAGTTGATTATATGCTTTCTCTTATCTCTTGAAAAGTAATTAAGGCTCAAGAGGAACTTATATTTCAATTTTAGTCCTTTTTGAATAATGTTGAAATAATGTTTTACTTGTTTTGGGCTAAAGTGCAAATTACCCAAGTTGAGGGGTTAAATTGCAAATGTTACATGGTTAAATGTTCATATAGTATTGAAGCATCATATGAATGAGAATGATGCAGAGTTATAGCTTGTAGGGGCCTGAATAATAAGAAAGTGTCTGTTGAGCAATGTTTGTGCATTAAAACCTAGTTTTGGTGTAATGTGCAATTTACCCAAAATCTAGGGTTCAATATTTAAAATAACACTTCAAGAGGGTCCCTCAAGATTCTTGGCATCATGTAGAGAAAATAATTTGAGAGGGGCGCCTCATTTGAATCATTTTGGAAGAAAGAGAATCTTGATATTAAAATAATCAAGATTTAAGCATAATTGGAACTTTACTTCAAATTAATGCAAAAATAAATATGTTAATCGAAGTTCCCTTCAACCAAAATGGTAATGGTTGAAATTATATAAGTTTGGACGAGCATGTGCCTTGCAAAGGCACGAAAATATCTAAGTGAGTGGAGAACCCACTCACATTAGTTAAATCAAAAGTAATATCCACTAAAATGGGATATTAGTATTATATGATTTAAGGTGCTTAATTTGCTTTTCCTTAATTCATGGATAATGAAGAAGAATTTGAAGTAGGGGAAGATGTATTTGCATGAAAGGAATTGATTGGGGAGAGGTGGCACCAATTTTGGAATTAAAAGGATTTTATAAAATATTTTCTCTCTCATTGAATTTCTTATAAAAACACCTTTTACAACTCAATTGAGAGGCTTTTTCAAAACCACTTCCACTCTTTGCTTGAAAAACGACCAAGGGAGCTTTGGAGGATCAGGAGGATGACCCCCAACCTGTTGGTAAGATCCATGACCTCTCTTCACCTTGATTCCATGGTGGAAATCGAAAATCAATGTATGATTTCTTCTTATCTCCATTCCATCTTCAATTCTAGCCATTCCTTTTCACTCAAAGCTTAAGGACAGGCTTGGGATAGTGTAAGGTGTTGATTTCACCATTAAAGACGTGGAGGTTGAAGCTTTGAAGCTCAATTGAAGGCGGGTTATATAACTTGAACCCTTGAATGTTATTATTGATTTCATACCTCTATCAATTGTTTATCCTTTCTTCATTCTCGAAATTGTATTTGATTGATTGATGCAATCACCATGAAAATCACAGAAAGCTTCGTGGGTTTATAGCTTGATGATGATGACATCATCATAAGAACACACCTCCACAAATATCTATTGCAAACAGTTTCAAAATTTGAGTCCAATCGGTTTCAATAAAGTTAGCCAAACGGTTTCATCAAACCATTTGGAATAGTTGACCACAGTTGACCATTTGGAGTTCATATGCTGATGTTGATGGTTGATGACCCATTAAATCCAATGGATTGGTTTCAAAGGGTTCATCAGTTAAAGGTCCATCAAGTATCAAACCCTAATCGGGTTGAGTGTTGAAATTCTCAATTGATTGATTTAATTTTTGGGTTGACTAACCCAAACGGTCTCAAGACCATTTGGAGGTCACCCAAACAGTCTCAAGACTGTTTTGAAGTCTGTGACGAAGTATGATTAGATGGTTGAAGATCCAGGGATATCAAATTGAAATACAATCAATAGCTCAATTGATGATCGATTCTATGATGCAAACCCTAATTGAATTTCACAAATTCCAATGATGGGACTGGTCAAATGGTCTCAAGACCGTTTGGAGGTTAACCAAACACCTCAAGACCGTTTGAGGTCAGGTTATGACATGGATAAGTGGTGATTCAATGATTTTAATAGAATTAGTCCTACAATGTCAACAATTGAAGGTATCTCGATTTCAAACCCTAATTCAATTAGGTTAAAACCCTAATTGATGGTTTCTTAATTTTAAAACCCTAATTGATGGTTCAATTGAAGGGTGATTTAATGGTTCAATTGAGGTTAATTCAATGTTTCAATTGATAGGAGGGTTCAATAGGTGAAACCCTGAAATCAATTTAGTTGATGGATATCTTTTGGTCCATTCAGTTTTGAGAGGGTTTGGACCAAACGGTCTTAGGACCGTTTGAGCCCAAACGGTCTCAAGACCATTTAGGATCAAACGGTCTCAAGACCGTTTGGAGACCCAAGTTCATTCGGTTTCAAAATTTTTTGTCTAAATGGTTTTATATTTCCAATCAGTTTCAACTTGATTTGGCTAAATAGTTTCAAACCGATTGAATGGCCAATGTAATCAAGACCGTTTGGAGGTATAAACGGTCTTAGACCGCTTGGAGGTTATTAAAGTAAGACCGTTTGGAGTCTATTTGGTCAAGATCATTTGGGGTCTAAGTGACCAAGACTATTTGGGGATTAATTAATCAAAACCGTTTGGATGTCTAAGGTGAGTGAAGGTCAATCAAGTACTTGATTATTTATGATGAAAATCAATGATGATTACAATGGTTGTACCTTTAAGGTACTAGAGTGATTGGTATCCTTAGTGGGGTTAACCTTTGATGCATATTAATGCAATAGTCCAATACATTATGATAACCCTAATTACATGTATTTGAATAAAGAATAGACTCAAGTTGATTAAGACTGGAGTAGAGAAAATCCTAGAGAGGATGAGAAAGAGAAATTCATACATGTATAATAATCATGTAGCAATCAAGCCCAACACATTCAAAATGAATGGGATATATAATTAGGGTATGATCCTTGATAAAGAGATCATAAAACCGTAATTGAGTTGACTGATGATCTTTAACCCTAATTTAGGGCAATACTGAGTGAAACCCTAATCTAGGGGAATGATGTGATCCTAATATAGGATAATGACATGAGAAACCCTAATTCAGGGTATTTTATTGTAAACCCTAATTGGGATGAATAGTAAATCCTAATTTGTGGAAATGTTGTAAGAAACCCTAATTCAGGGTAATGATGTATAAATCCCTAATGTAGGGTAATGCTATGTGAAACCCTAACACAAGGTAATGCTATGTGAAACCCTAATATAGGGTGATGTTATGTGAAACCCTTACACAAGGTAATGTTATGTGAAACCCTAAAGCAGGGTAATGCTATGTGAAACCCTAACATAAGGTAATGCATTGTGAAACCCTAATACAGGGTGATGCTATGTGAAACCCTAACACAAGGTAATGCTATGTGAAACCCTAATGCATGGTAATGCTATGTGAAACCCTAACACAAGGTAATGCTATGTGAAACCCTAACACAGGGTGATGCTATGTGAAACCCTAACACAAGGTAATGCTATGTGAAACCCTAACACAGGGTGATGCTATGTGAAACCCTAATACAGGGTGATGCTATGTGAAACCCTAGTACAGGGTGATGCTATGTGAAACCCTAATGCAGGGTAATGCTATGTGAAACCCTAAATATAGGATGATGCTATGTGAAACCCTAATATAGGGTGATGCTATGTGATATCCTAACACAGAGTGATCCTATGTGAAGCTCAAATACAAAATGATGAATTATGAATGTAATAAGAAAACCCTTGTATTGCATGGTACTGATATATAATGGATATAATTGTTATCATGAGTATTAATCATGAAGGTATGTTGAGATGATGAGCATAGCCAGGTATGAGCTATGATGCTTTGTATATTGAAAATGTTTTATAGGCCTTACAAGCCTTCATATGCTTTGTTTCTTAGTGAGAGGTAACCTGAAATTAATGAGACATGTGTGCCATATAATGTTTTAATTATTGAAATTATTTATGGGCTTCATAAGCCATAATATGCCTTGTAGCCTCCTAAGGGGTAACAAGAGGTGATATGAGCTTTGTGAACTATGTGGAATGCTTGTGTAGAAAGAATCATAATTTCCTTGGTCAGATGACTTGAAGGTATTAGTTACCTAACAAGTGGTAACAAGTGTTCTATGATAAACTAAGGGTTGAATTTAGTAGATCCTAGAAGGATCAATGTTATACATGTGTTTTAAACTTCTTATAGTATAAATGATAGACTGCTTTATCAAGTTAAAGCTGAAATGCTTTGAATATGAATATTGCTCTAATTGGTTTAGAGATTGCACTAGCTGCTGTTAAATATAAATTTCCTCTGCTCAGTGTTAATCCAATAACTACAATAATAATGTTCTTGGTGGAGAGTTATATCTCTCACTAGGGCAATTTACAATTGTCTCGCCCCTATGGGATCCACCTGTTTTTAGGTTGACACAAACAAGGAGACAAGAACCCTATAGTCAGAGAAGAACAACAGTAGCACCAGGAATAGCAGTGAATTCTCAGGTGGAGACACTGGCTATCAATTTTTGTATATGTGTGAATAGAGTCCTATGTGTCGTCTCTGTACTCTCAGGTCCTCAGATTCCATAGTTGGTTTTAATGAATCAATATGAGATTTTGGCTTGATGCCTCAACGTTCTTATGATGTCTGTATACAGTTGAATAGAACAGTTGATGTTGTAATCCTTGAAATGAGATGATATACAATATGTACTAGTGAAACAGAATGAAATCAAATTACTTTGGTTCTTTTTGAAAGAGTTGTCCTTTGTGGATCTCTTTGAAAAAGGTTTTAATTTTTAGTGATTTTCAGTAATACGCTGCTAACGAATGCTTCCACTTAAGTAAATCATGTTTTTGTGATTGGTGTGTCACAATTTACTGCTTGGTACTTCCCCAAACTCCATATGATTCTTCTAAAGTCTACCAATATCGACTTGTACTATAGGTATGAACTTATGACCTCATTCATATGATATCCACCTTTCCTACTTCAACCAATCATCACTCATTTTCCACCACCATCCTCCACCTTCCCTCTCTGAACATCCCTCTTTCCCCTCTATCTCTTCATTCCTCTCTCCATGTAGCACTATGGTTTTGGTGGAGGATCAAAGATAGGGCAGCGGCATTTCCAGTGAAGGATTGGGATGCTTCTCTTATAGGTCAAGCTTTGCCTTTATATTGAGGGCCTCTTCTACTAAAGGAGCATGTGTTTCTTCCAATGAAGGAACATTCCCTCTTTTAAACATTGATCTGCTACTTCCTGTAATGTTGAAATTGTTGCTTCTAACACAAGGAAGAAGTATTCATAACCACCATATATTATCCAGTCAACTGAATGACGTCTCTTGAGGTTAGGATAGTTTTTAACTACTTTAATCTCAATATCAACACCCATAGCTACTATTGTATTTTTAGAAAGTCATATGAATGCCCCCTTAGTGTTTAATGGCAATATTGTGATGCAAGATAAGGGTGCCTTAATGCATGTGTAAAATGTGCATATCTCTATAGGAAAAACTTGATAGTACCGACAGAATAGTCGATATCACAAAGCATAATGGATATCACCAACATCCATGTCAGTACTACCAAGACATTAATTGGGACTCCATGAAATTTCACAACTATAAGAACAACTCGATAGCAGCAACAACCAATTAGTACTACTAACATGTACATATAAATTCCCTATTTATTCTCACCTTCAACCTGGTACCACTGATAACCCTCTTGATGACACCAACAGATTCTACGATAACCAAATCAATCTACACAAAAAGTTGTAGTACTATTGAGCCCATATTTGATAGCACCAACTTGAATGACAACAAAAAGTGTTGAAGTGCCAAAATTGTTCTCATTACCACCAAATTCCAACTCGATTGAACCTAGAAGGGGGTCATGAACCCAAAAAGATTGAGTTAGTGGCACTGAGTACCCACTCGACACCACCAACTATGGACAACAGTAGGATACGAGGGAGAGCTCCAATGGTCACACACACTTTGATTAGAGACCATGATCCCTTATCCATGAACTTCCCACTTAATATCAATTGAACATGCACCATGTTGATAGAACATGATGTCAGGCCAGGCGTCCGGCTACACTACCCAATTTTGATGGCTTTGTTGATTTTTATTGAAGTCTGAACTCCATCCTACATCTTCAATGCTAAGAGTCATTCTTCCTCTTCCACATATCTTATGTCGCATCTATTATAGCCTGGAATGGTCTTCATAATAGTATCTCAGACTCATAGTCTTCTTAATAGTATCTTAGACTAATAGTCTTCTTGCATCTCCATAAATAGAAAATATGCTAGGAAAACAAATATATACACCTTGAGTAGGACATCCTAACAGATATAATAGGATCAGTCGAAAGGTTTGTCAGCAATTGAATCATCATTGGTCTTCTTGGAGTGTAGTAGTCTCATCTTCTTGAATGTCTTGAGTGGCATAAAATCAGTGCTAGCTCCTCAATCATATAGTGCATCCCCTAAGTGGAAATTTTGTATTAAATAATCTATATAAAATCATCCTAGATAGTCTCTCTTCTTGGGTAACTTTATTTGAATCAATATACTTACCTTCTCATGTAATACCACTACATCAGACTAAAATATCATCCTCTTCTTATCAATTATGTATTTAAGAAACTTTCCATAAGAGAGAATATGCATGAGAGCCTCTACTAAAGGAAGATTAACATGTAGCTTGCAGACAATATTCAAGAACTTCTTGAATTGTCAATCTTCTTGGGTCTTCTTGAGTCTATTTGGAAATGGTACATGTGCAACAATCTTCCTAATGTTTGGTGGAACATAGCCTTTCTTATAGGATTTCCACCCCCAATCTAGACTCAACAATGTCTTCTTCTAACATTGCCTTAGCTATGTGAACTGGAGAAACTATTTCCCCTTTAACTTCCGCCTCAAGAGTGCATGCAGTAAAGTCAACCTACATTCACTTATCATGTTCCTCTGCTTATTCCTTCTCTATCATATTTGCATTGCAAATTGTCACTACCTTGTCCTATTGGTTATTCTGGGGGATGTTGATAATTCCTGGAAGCCCTTGTTGAGTAGGATTCTTTAGAAATACTAAGTCTGGTACAAGCTGTGAGATCTGACTTTCCAAGCTTAGTATCTTGGATCCATGACTCTACTACTCCCTTTTGGCTTGGTAAATATATGACTTATTCTTGGTCATGAATTCTCCAAAAATATCTTATAACTTTTCAAGCCTACCTGGACCCCTCTCATGCTGATTTTGATGTGGGACATGTGAGATGGAGGTTGTTGATATAGTGAAGGGTCATGCTGATAATTGTAGGATCCTTCCAAGAAAACTTTTAGTTTCATCATCATGGATTCTGGTCATTTCTCCTATTGTTAGACTGCTTCATGTACACACATTCTTGTTCCTCCCTTGTAGATGAGATGGTAGGCATAGTCCTTAACTAATTCATCAACTGAGAGATTATTGTCTATAGCTCCTTGGCTTCACATGACTCCATGGTGCTCTTGGATGATGTGGGAGGATCTCATTCCTCATACCAAGATTGATTCCTAGCAATGTTCTTCAATATCTCATGACACTTCTTGGCCTTATTATTTAGAAAAAAAATTGCTCCTGCATAGTCTAGTGTAATCCTATCCCCTTTGTGCAAACCATAATATAATTCTTTTTCCTAGCCACGAATATCAATCCCATGATGTAAAACCTTCCTAATAATGTATGGTAAGAACACCAAAGCCTCTGAACATGACTCATCTACATGCTTCTTGAATCCTTGGATCTTTCTCACTGCTTTGTTTGTCTTCTATGGAGAAAAGTACCTTTTGAAAAACATATAATCATTTCATCCAAAGTGTGTATATACTTTAGAGGTAAATTGAGAACCCACATCTATTTCTTGTCCATCAAAGAATATGATAATAGTTTCATATAAATAATTATGCCTAGTATATTATCAATCTTAAGCATGTCACAATTTCCTACAAAACTATTGATGTGTTGTATTGGATCCTCCATGCCATGTCCATGGAACACTTGTGATTTAATCAAAACCACCAGACCTACATCTATCTTTTAGCTTCCCACATCAACTACATGACACCCAATTGCCTTTTGGTTGAAGATGCCTTCATCTTCTCCTAGACAGTCTGCTCATCATCTAAAACTACCACATCATCATTGTTGCCAACTTTGTGGTTATACATGTCTTCCTCTTCTTCTTATTCCACCTGTGGATCTTCTAGGTTGATGATCTATTCCTCTTCATCTACTAATGTCATTGTTGGTATTTTTAGAGGTGTACAACTATCGTCCTCTCATATTAAGCTAAATTTTACTTTTATTGTTGAAGAATCTTTTCTTCATCTGCATGTCAAGTGGAAAAATAACCACTCGAATGATGTCTCATAAAATGAAGGGTACTAGATGGACACACCTCCATATAAACTATAAAACCCACCAAAAAAGTTTCCAAAAAAACTCAAATTATAAAATACAAACAAATTTGATAAACAAAGATATCACTTTATGTTGATATCATAAGTGCATTTAGCCCGAGTCAACTACAACCGATACAAAAGACAAAGAAGTTAAGTGAGAATGGAACGTTCAATATGACATGTTATGACCCTTCATATATGACTCTTTCTAGTTGAGTCATGGAAAAGACTCTTATAGAGTGAACAACTAAAACCATGATTGTTGTAAGCTAGTATAGACAACCCTACATGTGATGTTTGGCCTTGTCCTCTTCCAAACATTTTGTACTACACAAATTACAAACCTTGTTTCTATTGTATCATTTCCTATTGTAAATTTTTGAAGAACACTCTATTGTGCTCATACTAGCACATTGACAACACTATCACTTCTCAAAGTGACATGGACCAAAGTGGTTGTTGTTGCAAACTCTACCCTCACTTTTGTAGCCTAGACGGTAATATCACTGATATGGATCTTAAACTCATCACTCCAGAGGATGGAAAACCTATGCCTATACCATACCAGGTAGCCACCATGATGATGTTTGAGTCCTTATGTCTAGCATTGTCTTACTAATTTTTGATATTTTTTGTTGATTTTATCATGCTATGTACCTTGACCTCCTGAAACTACCAGACTATCCTCTACATGTGGATATGATTTCTTCCTTCACTCAAGGTCATGACAAATCATCTTCATATTATTACTCCTTTTTAGAACCTCAAAAAATGCTAAAACCTTCTCACAAGTATCCAAGTAGAAGTTCAGATGCTATGACTCCATTTTAAAATTATACTCAAATAATTAGATCCTCTCATCTTTATGTAAGCTAATTGATGGCATAAACCCAATAGATTAATACACAAAGTTTCAATATCTTTTTTCTAACATCATCATCCATTTCTAATTTCAAATGGCCTCATCTTTTCTCATACGTACAATTGTGGAAAGTGCATGTCATCCAACCACCACTGCACTTCAGGATATCGATTGCATGCTTGATCTTTTTCTCTTTGAGTATGTCCAATATTCAAGAAGCCTTCTTGAACTCTCTCAATAGAAAAATATGCATTCGTCACCAAGATATTCTATTAACCCAACTTGTAACAAACCAAAAACTAGAATCATACCCTATTCCTTGAAAAAGAGGATAATATGTTTAGCTCCTTAGATTTTACCAGACAAGGATGAGATTATACCTTAATGAGTATTGTTAATTCATATAACAATAACTCAATGGTAATCCATTACATATCTAGCCTTGAAAATAAATATAACATATTAAGTGGCAATATGTTCTATAATCTACATCACATTTCATAATAACTTAATTATGTGCTAATAATGAAAAAACATGTTTAATAGAAGGTATAATGTGCTTTGGAATAACTATTGGTGTTCTGATGTCCATAAATATGAATAATTTGTCATTATAGAAATAAATAATGGATTGACGGACATAATAGGATAAATGAGAAAAATATGGGTTTCATGCATAATAAGATAAGATAACTCTTTTGGAAATGAATTGAAGACAACATATCTCAATTAAGTTAATGTTAATGATAAAGATATAATATTTTGATAAATATAATGGCAATGAGATAAAAATCGTCGTGGTGCTATAACTCATAAAAGGAAATCTCAAAAGTGATATATAATGGAAAAATCATGATTTTTGGTCCCAATTTGCTTGGGTGAAAAGTTTCACATCATTTGAATAATCATAACTATCTGAATTTCATTTAGAAAAGAAATTATGAGAGAAGGTCCAAAAAATTATAAAATAAATTAATAAATGAATTTGAAAGTGCAAACAAATATCAAAATTTATTCTACATACCAAAATTGATCTATGTGTTAGTTTTCACATTAATTGAATGATCTTATCTACCCTAGTTTCATTTAGGAGAGAGAACATAACTTAAAGTCTAAAATGTTAAATAAAATAGTAAAAAACCTCAATAAGTGCAAATTTATGCCAAAGATGCATTCTACATGTCCTAATTAGTCTACCAACAAAGCCTTTTTTTGTTGGCAAAAACGTTGTGGCTTTTCTTTGTTGGCAAAAAAACCAGCAAAGTCGGCATCAATTGAATATTATTTGGACCCTCAAATAAATTAGGGAAAGAAAACATATTGTTTAAGCCCACAAAATAATAATAATATGATGAATTCAATTGATTCCCTAATGTGATGCAGGTTAATACATGTCTACATTGATTGTCCATCACACTATACTTCATGGTTTATTTGGTTATTTCACCTCTATCTTGATCCATGGATTGCAAATTGCACGGCTCGCCTATTGTCTCCCACCTTAAACCAAAATAGGAAACTCGATCCCCAACTTATTTCAATGTAAGAAACAACAAATTTTCTTGATTCATCTCTCTCTTGTCTCTTCATGCTTTACTCTGATTCCTTCTCCTATATATGCCCCTCACCTTTCCACCCCACTTCGTCTCCTATAACCCCCAACATGTTTCTCCATCATCTATCCTTTGTTCTTCCCCTATTTTCTTTCCCCTTTTGACCTTCTCAGCTCTGTGGTTCATCAGACCACTAGGAATTGGTTCCCTGACCTCTGATGCACCCCCCCAAGTTTTGTCTCCCTACGATGGAAATATCTCAATTGAACCTGAGTGTGATAACCCTACTCCAGCCAATGATATAGAAGACTATGGTTTGAGGGTGAGACTTTCAGCTATGGCAAATCCTAGATAAAACTCGGATATGTCCCTCTCATTCTCCTAACACTGTCTTTACCCCTACTTGAATCTTATAAGGTGCATGAAAGGTTTTCCTCTTTTACACCCTTTTGTTTTCGTGCTTGGTTCTGATCCATAAATCACTGTTGTGAAACCATGCTTTGTTGATTGCTCGCTCCTTTAGATATGCCATGTTTTCGTGACATAAACACAATGTCTACTTTTATAGAGCTATTCTCCAATTATGTACTAAAATTCTCTCTCTTCGACAGTGTCAGTAGAAGGTGGTGTTGTGGCGTCTTGTCTCTTCAGTTCCTTGTTCTTGGCTCTTTGGAACTAGACTGACTCATAGATTGCAATGGTGAAGTTGATTTGTGAGATTGATCAGTAGGGTTTTTGGTTTGGCTTTAGGTTCTCCAATTGTCATGCCGCCATCACTTTTTTTCAGGGAAGGGGCAGAAGATGAAAGTGGGCAATTTCACAGTAATGCCCTTATTTTTATTTTCTTTTTTTCACTACACTATGGGTAAAATCATCTTTTTGCCTTTTTGTTTTCCCTTTTTGCATGGAGCATTGCTCCTTGTTGGCTGGGGGACTGGCCATATGGAAGATCCAAATTGGGCCATCTCACCTTGATTTTGAAAATAGATAACCTTGTATACACGGCTTTATTGAATTGTCTGATTGGCTAGAAACCCTAACTTTAATAACTAAATATTTACATATTAGAAAAATAAAATAAAACATGTTTTAGGATTGTGATATTTTTCTCTAGACAATGGCTTCAATTTTATCACCTAAATCAAATATATTAAATATGTGATTTTCCAAGGATTTTCCTAATTTCTTAAAATTTCTAAAATTAATAATTCATCTACAAGTCTAAAAAATAAAGTAAAACATGTTATGGCATCAGAAAAATATAATCTAACAAATGGAAAGGTTTTGAAAATATAATACAATAATAGTAAAAAGGTAATTTTATGGTTTATACAATTAATGTAAACTTCATATATGCCTTTAATAGGTTACATGTGGATTCAGATGGAATTAGGGTTTTGATCTTGAACACATCAAGACTTCATGTGAGGTATGTTTCATACCTACTTATTCCATATTGAGCAATCACCGACTTTTTATCTCTCTATTGGTCTTATGGACAAATTTGTCTACACAATTTCTCTCTCTTTTGAGAATTTATTTCATGTGAAAGATTATATGTTGATTCCAATCCAGTGATCATCTTATTTTGCTAGATATTATTTTTGGACTCTTATTTATATCTTGCTCATTTTATTCCATGTGGAAACCCTAATTTGAGTATTTTATATCCTAATCTTCTTTTGGTGGACTATATGACCATATCTTGAACCTTATTTATTACCATGATCGGATATTTGTTTATGGGTCCTCTGACCCCATGTTATAATTGTTGGATATTCTCATTCTCATATTTGAAGTTTGACTGACCTTATTCTTGCCTCTACTTTGTGCATGGCTTAGACTAATTTTATTTCTTATAGCTGTACATGAGAACAACGATACACAGGGTGCTCTTTTTCTGCCTTGAGTGGCTTTTCCACTCATTACATATACAGGGCGTACTATTTCTTCCCTTGGTGTGCTTTTTCCACCCAATATTTTTAGGCTAAGATTCTATGGTGTCCCCCTGCTTGAAATAACCTTAGCCTATGTTTGTTTACATGCACTTCTCTGATCCGTGATATTATAATTGTGGCACTATTTTTTAAGTCAAGAACTGTCTTATTCTTGATTATCATTTTATTTGAAATTCATATTCTCTTTTTATATCCACTTGGATAGTAATTTTCCTCTTCTATGGGAAGCCTTGTTATTTTTGATGTCCTAATCCCCTTGTATTGCTCAATCCATATTAATATGCTCATACTAACTTGTATAGTGATAATTTACATGATATCTTCTCTTTTGGGTTATGCTTCCAACCCCAGATGTAGGACATGGAGGGCATCACATGCACACGTGGAATTGGCTTATGGAGATGACTCTTAATGGGAGATAGACTTGAGATATCTGGATATCCCTCTACTTATATCTCGATGTAGTTTCTCTCATGTAATACCCATATTGGGAGAATATTTGGTAATGTTGTATAAATTGAATATAGTCATGATTTATTATTCAACTACTATACTTTGGTCTTTTGTATATCATTATTTGAGAATTGAAAATTTCACACCTATTCCAACATACCTTTTGTGTGTGTTTGGGATAGATGGATTTAATTCCTCAAATTTAGTAGGGAGTGGATCCCCTATCGGGTCTCTCACCTTACACAACTCTTCTTAGTGTCTCAAAGGAATTCCATGAACCTTGATAACACTCATTAGAACATGGTAGTGCATGGGGTGTGGGAATAAGCATCATGTTCTCAATGTGCATAAAGGTAGACATCATCTGCCTAAATGCCTAAATAGACAAATCAAATGTGTCTTAGGGTTCAAAGAAGGTAGTGGAGATTGTGAAGGCCCTACCTCATGCACTCTTTTCTATAGTTCACTATGCCTCTCCTGAGGCACATGTGACACAATATACCCTCGTCATGCTCATCATGTCATTTAACCATATCTACATAATTATAAACGGTGATTAAATATGGAGATCACAAAAACATACATGACATCTTATCTCCCTACAATCCCAGGTAATCTTGGATCAAATATCACCAAATGTGACATCCACCCCTAGAATCACCGCACAAGCATTCCCCAAATCCTAGTTGTCTACATCAATAAAACCTTTAAACCATGACTACTAGACAAATAGATTCTAATTAAATTAATAAAGCATGCAAGTAAGGAAATTTATATATCAAATTTCATACAATATTGCCATATGTAAGCATAAAAATCACAATATAACATGTATTGATACCAACAATACAAGGTTCATCATATGTGACCAAGGTCACCGTATGTTTATACAAAAGATCTTCCTATTCATATGTAAAAAACAAGCATAATGTAATTCATGTTACTGCATGAAAGGTGTGCTTGTAATTAGTAACAAAATAAACAATACAAACACACGGCATCCAAATAGAACAAATTAAAAGTAGTATAGCTTAATGTCATCTCCACAGGAACCAACACATATCAAACGCCAACAAATTCAATTAACCATGCATTTTGAGAAGAAAAGATATTGAATTTATTTGATTCTAAATTAACAAAAGATAGTTTTTAAAAGTCTCTTGAGCATTAAATTCATGGAAATGGGCTTGGTTCTATGAAGTGTATGGATCACATAATGAATATATGTAAAACAGATTGAATTCCCCCTTTGTCTAAGTCTCCACAACTTATGATTAGTGACTTCTCCCTATTGGCCACCTAGGTAGCTAAATTTACGTATTCTAGCTAACCATATATCATATGACAATATATCTCTAAAATTACCATATAGAGATCATACATCAGCCTTCATCACTAGTGCAAGGAGACTAACATGCATGAATTCCTACTCATTATAATGTAATAGTCGATTAAACCTCTATCTTCCACTGAATTCGTATCCCTCCCTAGTTTGTTAAATAAGGGGATGTTACCAAACCTGTCAATGGATTCCCATAAGAAATTTCAAATAATTAGAGATCAAAGATAACAAATTCCTTAGCATTATAAAAATATGTTCATTACATGACTAATTGGTTCCAAAGAGGCACCAAACAGAAGGGAAACTACTCCATATTCATAGATGATTTACAAACATGATTACAAACCATGATGTTAACAACTATGATGAGTATCAAAGTGAAACAAAGTGGAAGAAGAAGATAAAATTCTACAATACAAGTGTAGGAGAGATCATGTACAAGTGAGATGAAGGAGAAGCTTCTCAATCTTGAGGAGGAGGAAATCTTCCTCTTTAGCCTTTGTCTTCTTGCTTTCACCCTCTTCAAGCATATAATTTATCTTTGGCTCATCTCCCATTCTTTTCATGAGGTTAGAGGTGAATCAAATTAGAGATTTCTCATCTAAACTTCTCTCCTGGTCTTTGTATTTTTTCAAAAAAAAAACACCAAGACACAATGTGCTTGGGATGAGGCATGACATGCATGTTGGAACTTTCCAAGGCTCAAGCTCCATAATTGTTCAATATGATGTGTTGATGGTTATGTTGAGTGATTTCTAATGAGATTGCATAGTGCTTCATTGGCCAGACACCATGCTTTGGCATTATAGACTTGGGAAAATTTTGTTTTATGTGGTTGGATGTGCTTGAGACGAGTGTCTTGTCCTTGCTAGATTTGAAATTGATCGTAACCACTTTGAGTGGGCACAATGTGCATTGGCTAAGGAATTTTGTGTCCTCTTATGGAAATGATGGGTTGATCATTGGAGGTTGATACAAAATGCAATGGTGAAGGGACAATGTGTCTCTATTTGAGGAGGCTAAATTGGTCTTCTTGAGTCCCAAGTTTGATTGGAGAAATAACAATCCATTCCAGATCAACCAATTCTCATAATTTCTACACTAGAGTACCTTTGATTGGTCAATATGACACAAACATAACTAATTATGTGATTGGAAGCTTAAAATGTGGCTAAACATAGATTTTGGATCAATAAGTACAATCAATTATGGCATAAAAAACTATATGAACTAATTCACCAATTCAGTCCAAGCTTAAAACAATGCTTATCCTCAAGCAATAAGATCCAAATCAAGATTCAAAGAAAAGTGCATGCATTCAGAATGATGAAATTAAACTAGAATCAACCACTTTTTTTTTTCAAATAGATTGTTGATATGATTACGAATCATATTATTATAACCTTGAGTTGTTCCAAGTGAGATAAGAAACAAAGTTCTTTGCCTATTCTTAAGATTCTCTCACTTTATGAGGTTTACACCCAAGAATCAAAATCAATGATTCATCCCACCTAAATGTTCCTCATATAAGCATAATTGCATCTCCCTATTTCCATGTGGACGAAATTCTAGCATTTCACATTTGGGGCATGTTGGCTCCCCTTTTCTAATTAAGGTCAAAATAGCCAACCATCGAGACCAGGTCAATGTTTCAGACTAGGTTGGCATACCAGTTGGACTGTTATTACCTGTAAATTTTTAGTTTAGATTTTGACAAACTACCTAAACATCACAACTAGATTGATATTCTAAGCTAGGTTGGCATGCTAAGTGGACAACTAATAACCTCTTTGTTTTTTTCTTAAAAACAACTTGTGGCTTCTTATAAGATGAGTTTTCCTAAATGGATTAGTCATTTGGGTCCTATGTGAGGTAGTGTATATTGGTTGATTTAATATGATAAAAAGGAGGGGAGGCTTCTCATTTCATATAGCATATAAATTCACTTTAAACATTTTCAAATATTGTCTTTATCATTCATGTCTTTTAATCAATTGCAACACTCAAAAAAATCAAGTTGGCAAGTTAAATTAAGAATTTACAAGTGCATCATGTCTTTTTGAATCAATATGTCAAAAGATGGGGGAAAATAACATTGTGTACAAAATAGTAGTAAATGATGATCCAGTTCAAAACTAACAACATATTCCCTATTAGAGATGATATTTAAAAAAAATCCAAAATTTTGGCATTTGTCTTTATGTAAAATTGCAATTTCATAAAAAAAAATAGAATAAACATGGTTGCACTACATGAGAAAGTAAATAAAAAACATGATAATGAAGCTAAAACACAAAATGCATACCAGACTACTAGAAAAGATATCATGCATGAACATGACATTATTTCTAAAAGAAAGATATGATAGACAACTGAGAAGATAGTCCATTTTCCATCCCAATCTAAGATTATAAAATACAATGTACACAATACAAGGATAATATTGTGCAAGGAACAAATGGATGTGCATTGTGGGGCATTGGGGTCATGGGACACCCTCTAGTGGTTTGGCCAAGTGGGCCATCAAGGATCTTTCTCATTACCTAGGTCGAGTTTTGGATCAAGGTAGTGTTGTTGGATGATGAGCTTGGCATATGTACTTATAATACTAGAACACATCTCCTATATTTGGAGACTAAGAGACTAGATATCTACATCCTTTTGTCCATCTTGGTTGATTTTTTCTCAAAGGTATATAAATGTAGATGTACATATGCTTCTAGATAGGGTTGGATCAAGTATACTCTATCAAGGTCCACACAAAGGGTGTTTCATGAAGAGCAAGTGGTTTTGAGGAGGGGCAAACTACATCCACGCCCTACTACTGACGTGGTAGCTACTTCAAGTAATTCGGGCCAGACAAGGTGAGTCATGTTGCATTTGACAAGGAGAAGGAGGCTTATGGATTGTTGCTTGTTCTCAGGAAACACTGCTTTGGGTTTGATTGTAACAATTAAAAGAGAGACACATATGTGATTTAGATCATTCTAATCATATTTGACTCCACAAATCCAAATTGGTCATTTCCAACCATGGAGCAAACTTTTACTATAGAAGCGACCAATTATGAGAAACAAAAATCAAATTAGACCCCTTAGCAAATAAGTAAGTCAAAGTAGAGAGATGTCATGGAAAGTCTGAGCTGCGCTAAGTGTATCATAGGATATCCATATCTAAATTGATGTATTAAAAAAAATCATCTACTATGGATGAAATTCCTTGAACATGTTTGAAATAAGGGAATAAATATGTATTGGTGGCCTACCGTGTAAACAAATGGGTGCATGGCATGAGTGGAAAGATTTAGAAATTAGGCATAATTGAAGTCATTTATGTAGTGGAATAAGATTGTTTACCTAAATGATGGATGGAATGAAATCAAATGTGTCCCAATGCCTACTGTTTTAGGTGGAATGATGGATGAAATGAATGTCTTGTCCTAATGGTGAGTAGAGATTTAAGGTGATATAACATAGAATTTCACAATCCTATTCCTTGTACAGGAGACAAATGATTCTTTTTCCTCCTCCTTTTCCTCCTTTCTCCTTTTTCTATCTCTTTTTATTCACTTTTTCTCTTTTTATTTTTTATTAGACATAAAAAATTATTGTGTAGGCTAGATATTTTTACAAATGGAGATACAAAAAGGATATATGCAGCATTCTTACTCTCTGTATTTAAATTTGGCGTGAAAAAATATATTACAACTTTACATATAATGCATTCAAGATGCAGCTATATGGAATTCTGTAATGCATATGAACATGTATGAGTGAGACATATATGCAACTATGTATTCATTTTCTGATGCAAAGCTAAAGTGCATACCTCCTATCACGATGACATTCAATAAAAGAAAAAAAATGACTTCAATCATTTATGCAGTATATGGTGTTGATGAAATGGAATGAAAGTGGGTGAGATTAGGTGACTAAGATATATACATGCTCTCCCTAACCATGATATGTCTCTCTTCTATTAAGTCATGTATCAGTGTGATCAAAAATCTATTCTAAAATTAGAATAAAAGCTCATTCTAATGCTTGTTTAGATAGGACTCAAACACCATCTTCATTCAATAATAGGGATAGAGTTAGGTGTTAAGTTTGCGACATATGTCTCCAAATCAACTAATCCACTTAATCATCATGCATTGTGCCTTTAAAGAATCAAATGTAATTTTTATGATAAGGGTACACAAAGACCGTTACTTCAATTAATTCATGTGGGCATTTTTTATAAACCCACTTGTACACTAGATATATGTGAATACATGCAAGAAAATGAAAAATAAAATAAGGACTAGCTTAGACAAAAAAGTAAACTAAAACTCAAATAGAAAAGTAAGATAGATAGATGCAAGATAAGATGAAATGCAAGGCAAAACCCATTCCATACCCCAATCTTGAATTTGAAAATGTACACATTATCTAAAACAACTCAAAGGTGGAACGTGTGTACCAGATGATCAGGCTCAAACGGGATAGACTATTTATGATGATATATATAGTTAAACAAGTTGTGGAACTTATTTGTTTCTCTTCAATGGGCTTTTTTAGTGGTACCAAACGAGTGGTGTTGGTTGGACTGAGTTTTTCCTATAACATTATGTGCCTCACAAGCTGGAATCAGTGACACCAACTTGGTAGTCAGTGGTACTAACAATTCACATCTTCTCTATTAGTGTATCAGTGCCACCGACATTGCAAGTTAGTGGTATCAACCCTTTCATGTTCCTGAACATTGAATACACTCATCACACATCATTACCTTACATCAAAATTACCTAACAACCATATATGTAAAACTGCATGACCAAATATAAAAAATAGAAAGATTTCTGGATCGCCTCCCATTAAGCACCCTTATTTTAGGTCTTAAACTTGACATGATTCTTATCTCAATCATGGGTTGTCAAAAATGGGTAGTGGATCGTGGTTGGCAATCAAAATTCCACTACATCATTAGAAATCTCAAGAGTCTAATATCCATGACCCATAAAAATGATCATATCCATTGTGGCTTGAATTGGTCACCCTAAAATTAATTCAAATTTGTTCTTATATTGAATATCCTTCACAACAAAATCAATAGGGTATGTAAATTTATCTACTTTGACTGGAACATCTTCACAAATTCCAAACGGTCCAACAATAGAATCGTCTTCTAGTTGTAACTGCATGCTAGTCTTGGTAGGCTCTTTTGGTCCAAACTTCTGAAAAGTAGATAGGGATATAAGATTGGTGCTTGCCCCTGAATCACATAGAGCTTATTTGAACTTGCTATTGCCAATAGAACATGGGATATGAAGCATAATCAGTCTTTCCTCTTTGGTGGAAGACTCCCTTTAATCCTTGCACTCATCACTTCATCCACTTCCATAATGTCAGAATCTTTGATCTTTTGCTTCTTGGTGATGATCTCCTTCTTAAAACATCTCATATTTTGTAGGTTTCCTTAATGGATTTCACCAGTGGGTTACAAATCTGGATCTTCCTGAAGTTTTCTAGAAATTTTTGGAATTTACTTTCTTCATTCTTGGATTCCAATGATTTAGAAAAAACACTTTTACTACATATGTTTTTTTTATTATCGAGAGAACTGCCCCCGTAGAAGCGCCACTTTTGTGACCCCCCCAGATAGAGTAAAACTCTCGGGCCCCGAGCGCCCCGCACACCCGAGAACCGGTTAAAGCACATAGTTGGTCGGCCTGCACGACGGGTACCATTTTGGAGGCGCCCGTTGGGTTTTGAACTCGGGTCCGTTCACGAGGGGACACTGTGCCGAACCACCTGAACCACTCCTCCCCAGCCTTTTACTACATATGTGGTTGAAGGTGAAGTGGTGGTCTACCAATGTGGAGGAAAATTTATTTCCTTAGGGGCCTTCCCCCCTAAGCTTGAACCTATACCATTCTCTGTAAAAGAATCTGGCCTAGTTGCAGTGAAGTGTGGCTACTCATTCTATAATGTTGGTGCCTTCTTCTTGGTTGTGACTATTTTAGTATGGAGTAGAACTTTCACCTCCTCTTACAACATGGGCACCTCCTCTAGAATTGTGGGAGTAGACATGGTGGTGATGCAATCTTTGGGTGAATCCCCTTTTAAACGGGTGTGTCTGGAATTTCTTTTCTGCTCCTCACAAGTTGTTACATTGGCCACTCTCCATTGCACAATTTTTAGGTTTCCTTGTTCCCCCAGGTCTTCCATTCAAGATGATGGAAAAATAAACTAGAGTAACAAAAGCTCCATGCATTGCATGATGTCTAGATTTGGAGTCGTTATTGTATCATAAGCATTCTCACAATCAATGGAAACACACTTCTCTTGGACTAGAACTATAGGGGGAATGGATAGGTTTGATATCTCTTTAATGACAAAGCCCTTCTACTATAGAAAGAAATACTCTTTGCATGTTGGTGATAATATGTCAACTCTGTGATCCCATAGAAAATATATTGTCTTGTGTTTTTCAACTCTAACATATATATGCCCATATATAATATCTGAGTCCCTGAAGTTTTGATACGACCTCCCACATTCTGGTGACCCTCTCAGATTAATCAAGTATGGATGTGTCCTGGTTATGAATTTTCTAGGATGTCTCCCAGACTATCATCTTTATTTGGATCTCTCTCATGTTGACTTTTCCATAGAACTATTTTGATGGTGCACTTGGGGTTGCTGCACATGTAAGTAATACACTACCTCAAATACCTTAAATCCTCATAAATTACATCCATATTGAAATTCAAGGTCCCCAATTACATTGTCAAGGTCTTCATTTGCACCATCATCCCAATCATTGATTCACTCATTCCTCATGCCTCCATGGCACTCAAGTACCTGCACAAAATAAAAATAGTTATGTAGATCAAAAGTACTCACCAGCTGTAATAGAAAAGTCAAGAAATATATTTTAACAAAAATGTATAGCACTTAATTTTTAAAAATATATGAAAAAAATAAAAAACATTAACAATGTAATCTAATATGAAAAGAAAAATTCCCTATACTGTTTGATTTCAGCACTCATAGTTCTAGTGGTGCTAGTTCCCTAACAACGTTGCCAAAAACTTGACACGAATTAATCACACATGCTACATACAAGTGTACATGTCAGAGTAGTAAAGGGACTCAAAGAGGCATCAATATCTGACTCAAATATTTTGGATAGCTAGAGACTACCACTAACCAAAACATATCAGTAAGGATTAAGAAAAGAGTGGATTGAGTGATTAAAATAAAAGCAAGAATCAAAATTGTAAAAAGTAAAGGTGATGGAAGATTAGATTAATGTATTCTTTAGGATTCAGATTCAACATGTTTCTAATCTATGCATGCATTCCTTTCAATTACTACAACGTATCTTACTTCTTTGAATAAAGTTCTTGTAGATTGTACTACTTGCCCACGTAGTATGGCACACTATTAGCCTAATTACTAACCCACTTTCAAAATATTTGTACAAAAAAAGATAAATACTAGAATCTCTTTCTAGACAAATAGTTCACAATAGTTAGCCTCCTTTCACAACATGCTATTAACTATGATTTTACCATTTTTCTGACTATTAGGCTCGCTTCTACAAAAATTAGCAATCTAACAGATAATTATGGTGATCAAGCCTATTAAGGCAATAAAGCTTTTCCATTATAAATTAAAATATAAACTAAATTGAATAAAAAAACATACATAGAGTCAACAATGGGCTATTCCTGGGTCTTGAAGAATTAATATTTAGCCCATCATGCTCATCAAGGAATCAAAGGAAGGGAAGGAAGAAGAGAAAAGCATGGAACACTCTAGTAACACAATGCAATATAAGAATGTTTCATTGTGGCTGTGTTGTAGCCGCCAAACTACTCCTTTTGATGCACTTTTCTCCACATCTCTTCATTTCCTTCTCCTTGGGCTCTGGTTCCTCCAAGGACTACCAGTTAGATAGCCTCCAGATGACATGCCTTGTATTGAGATGCCCCTTTGTGGTTTCCACCCTCGAGCTTATAAAAGACAAGGAAAGACACCACTTGTCAAATAGACCATCATCCATGTCTTGTTTAATCTTCGCCATTACACAAATACTAGCACCATCGACATAGGAGTCAATGCCACTGACTTCTTCAATCCAATACAATTAGGGCTTGTGATCTCAATGACATCAATTTAGATCGTTGGTACCAAGAACCCTTTTGACATTTCTTCTCTCTTCCTAATTCTTCTTCTTTTGTTGTAATTTCCCCTTCTTCTCATGGAGGAGCCAGTGACTTGAGTTGGTGGTATTGACTTGCTTCAGTTTGTGCCTAGATTAATCCACAACATCACATCAATGTATTATACAAATAATAAAATGCAATAATTTCAAACCAAATACATGAAAAATAGATAAAATTCACACAATATTTTTTTATATATTTTAGAAAAATGTTTATAAAACACATGAATATAAGAGAAAACTTCATGAAAATATTCCTAAATTAGCCCCAATTCTATTAGAAAATTCATGTGCATCATGGATGCTCTCATAAGCTAACATAGTACTTCGTGTTCCCTACATTGTACCTCTTTATATTAGTAGTGAGAACAAAAAAATGAGTATCAATCAACTCATTTCCTTCAAATATACACGAACTGGGGACCACCCCAAGACTCCCAACCAACTTAGAGATGATATGTCCAATGATGATGTCCCTGTCAGACTTCTGCCAAGCAGCCACCTTTACAAATTTTTCCATTTGCATTCATTTATTTCTTGTGCAACATGCACCACATAAAATAAAGCCCACCATTGGGCACCAACCCATGTATCTCCTTCCACCCAAAAATGGTGTTAGATAAAACTCAATGGAGGATGAAAAGACAACAATATGAATGTGACTAGCCCAAACCTGTTGGGCTTGTAGGATAGATCATCATTGATATCATACTAGAAGGTTGAGTGATTAAAGTCTTATAACTCCCTTGTACAAACCTTTTCATCAAACCACACACTCTTAATAAACTCATTGGGGCCCATCATGAACTCCTTATCTTCATTCTAAAATTTATCTAGAGATCACCCCAATTGTCCCATTCTAGAAGAGTACTGAGGTGATCAAGAGTAAGAGCTAGGTTTTTTATGCAGGTGACAAGACATCCCCCCATATAATTTTTTAATAGGTGAAATGAGGAAAAACATTCTAGGATGAGGGAACACCATATCTAGGTCAAGAATTTCCTTTATTTTTTAAATAGATGTGTATGTTGTTCTTGTAATGATGCATGTTATGCACAATGTCAAAGTGTTTTCTATTGTGTCACAAGGGATGACATGACATGAAGACACCAATGTGTGATTTACTTTTCCTTTGTGATTTTTTTTTGCTAAAGGAAATTAGGCACTCCATGTCACTTGGTAATATGTCGTGCTCCAAACTTGTAGAATTTGGTTTCATCTTTATGATCTTGGGCATGTTGTGTCTCCAAAAGCATGTCTTATCTCCAAGACATGAAATTAATCTCATCATAGAATACATATCCAATGAATTCGAAAAGAAGACAATTATCAAACAAAAATTTACATGCATAAATGAATTTAGATCTTAAACATGCTATTATATTCTAATCTAAAAAGTAAATTATGGGTTGTGTCCCACAAGCACGTGGGTCTATTATCCCACAAATGGAAATTTGCTTTCTCTTCAACTTGGGATAGTCATCTCGGATATGACCCTCTTCTCCTCCTACATTCATCTCATGTATTGGAAAACCTTGATCCAAAGGCTTCAAAGAGAAGGTAATTCATTAATAAAAAATATCTGCACTCAATCCACATTAAACTACATAAATCATGTCCTTGACACTTTATAGAAATGAGAACCCTAATTTGATGTCTCCACATGTCGCTCCCTTATCTTCAGATGTCATGAAATCAATCGAAAAGATATCAATTGTCAATCATCATCAATACAATCTCCACCATATCAATAAAGCTTTCTCTTGAGTGATCATCTACCAGAAAACTAATATAAAATGCTTGGATGAATACAAACCCATACTAGTAGACATTGTTAGCAGAATAAACTTTAATGTATCTCCTTGGTCACATAATATTATAGGAAAAAATGCGTATTACATGTATCATCTGAGTATTGAAAATCTCTAAAAAACTATTTTCTTGGTAGGAAGGTGTGTGCAACATCCTTGGTTTTCTCTCTCCTACAACTATGCACTCGTTTTAACTCAATGATCTCCCTAATCATAACTTGTATGTTTTGGAGTTACATGTTTCTTAATTGATGAGTTATGATGATTAGTTTCAATTTTGAACTCGATTATGCAATGTTGAGTTCTTATTAACTTTGAGGATGGATTTGAATTTTTGAGACTACTTAATATCTTGATATTGATCTCAAACCTTTTACATTAGATAGAGGGTGAAACTTGTGATCCAGTGGTGAAGAATTCACCCAAATTGGAGGTTTGAGGAGAAAGACATGACCATTGCAATTTTGTTTCTTTTATGGTCTTTTTTCACCCCTTCTCTCCTTTTCTTGCCTTGCTGGGTTGAATCGTATGGTTGGGGATCCATCCCCAAAAGCCAAAGTCAAGAAGCTAGGATCTCTAGCCATGTCCTTGACCCCCAAAATTCTTGGGTTTTTTGACCTCCTTTGTGCCTAAAGTCATCACCAAAGTCCTTCCATCACTCCTTTGACCAAGACCCTACCTCCTTTCTAGAGAAATGGTGTGTGTTAGGGGTATGGCACCCCCAACCCACCATGGCCAATGGCATGGATGCGGCCATGGTGATTTGAGTGTCCACACCTTTTCCTAACTCCTATTTAAGCCATTTAAGTTCACCACACCTCATTCTTTAATTTCCCTCTCTTTGTTTCCTTATTTGTGCATCCTAGCACCCCCCTCACCTCCATTCTTCCTCCTTAGTCTGATGGTGCTACCGTGGGGTTCTTTTTGGGTGCCTCACCCCTGTACCACCTTTTAGACTCTTTACACCACCTTCGGTCTCACCGTGTTGTGTTGGCTATGAACGAGACCCTTGCGAGTCCCTTTGAGGCCTCCTTACCACAACCCTTAGGGGTTTTAATGAGCTCACAGGAGAAAGACCACCGTCGTAGGTGTCTGTATGTGAGTTGCAGCCCTGCTGAAAGGGTTTTTTTCACCAAGACCACCGATCGCAATGGGGGGGCAACGTGAGCCCAAATCTGACGGCTTAAATCACAAGCGAGCCACCCCCCTCTATCTTATCACTATTGACTAGTCAAGGACAGACCATGGACCCACTCCCCACTGGCTCGCATGGACCCAACACTGACTAATCAGGTCATGCCACATCGCCTATCAATGAGGTATATCAATTACTCTCTCTCACATATATACCCTAAATCTTAAAAAAATCGTATTTAATGATTCCTTAGGCCAAAAATGACATATTATATATGAAAATTGATATACTCAACGAGACCTATCCAATGAATCAAGTTTCATATTATAATTCTAATCTTGTCTCATGCTATGTTGAAAATGGCATCACTTTGATTTCTTTTAATGCATTCAATGATTATTATGCCAAACCTTGATCATGTGATGACCCCACTTGACTTTGATGACCCTAATCAGTAACTTTATGATATAATGTGACATTTGATTCAAACTTAATCATGGGTAGCCATTTTAATAACTCCATTTTATGAAATGTCCCTCTAGTCACTTAATATGGTATTTTGTGCAAAACTCATGAACTTTGTGCATTACTATGATCTTATGACCTTTAAATGTTCATAATCTCTCTAGAAAAGTAATGTTTATTGCATAATTGTGCCACAAATCGAATTTGCACATACTTTAACTCTATCTTAACTTGATTATATGAAAAGTTACATTAAATGGAACATTTATGGGCTTTTAATGATGGTCTTTAAAGCTTATACTAATCTGTCTCAAATATGTTCAAAGCTATATATAGGCCTCTAAATCACACCTTATGCTGAAATGTGATATGAAAATATTATGTGTTGCACTCTTGTTGACGATTATGATTATGTGACCTAAACATGACATTGAATGTGACCTAACGTGCAAGTTGCTATATTTGAGATCTAATATTGTAAAAATCTCACCTTAATAGTCACCCTTTCTACTTGATGCTTCAAATCAATAACTTTTTGATATTTATGACACAAATCAACCTTAAACTCATGTCTACTCCAATGATGACCATCTTGTATGATAATGACTCAAAATGACTAGTTTGACAACGTAGATGCTTATGTTTTCTAGGCTTGCTCAAATCTCATGATTGCTCTATTTAGGATATTGAAACTATAATCATATATCCCTGATCTAGTAGTGATGTATCACTCTAAGTGATAAATGAACAGATGATGTAATATGTTTCTTTATAATGATAACAATATTGAAGTATTTGAGTACCTAAGCTTAATAGACACATACAACCACCATAATATGTTTAAGATGACCTAATCCTTGTGATGTTAATCATATCATGCTTGCTTGTAATGACATGATCTATTTGATGGACTCTATTGAAATATCTAATCATGTTGTATAATGCTAGTTTGCTTGTATCAAGGTACTCTTTATCCTCCTATTGTCCAGACTAGTGGTATTGAAATTGCATGTATGTATGTAGTAAAAATGTTTGGCTTATTATTCTTGTTTGATCTACATGTTCCCTATGACTACTATGTTTTGGTATTGATTATATATGTTGAAAAAACTTGAAAACATAATTATAGATGATCATTATACAACCTTGTGTACCTATTTGTGTTCTCGGAGTAAGGACACAAAGTTGGGTGTCCTACTTGAGTTGTCATGATAGGTCAGACCATGTTGATACAAGGGTTTAGCTCTTTTTAATGGACTTGAGGTCCCTTATGAATAGGGTTAACTCTTGAAGTTTAGTCTTGTAGTCCCTCACATTGAAATAGGGTTGCTAATTTTGAGCATCCTCACAGATATCTTGTTTTGAGAAGTTGGTTAAATGCCTTATGATATTGTTGATATAATGGAAATGAACTTAAAACACACTTGCATGTTAATAAGAGAGTCTTTAAATATTGTTGCTTTGTTCTTGTTATTACATTATGCTTTTCCCAAGCAATATATGTTCTTAAACCTATGATTTTATATATTTTCATAGCGTACTCAATAGTTGTGTTGACATGTACTCATTTCATGATTTAGGTAACATGTACACTATGTGTAACATACTGAATCTTGGATTCAATTGAAATTTAACCCATTTTTAAGGTTTTATTTCCTTCATATCCTTTTGGCCTTTTTCCCTAAATTTTTCTATCTTTTCTGTCCTCTTTTCCCTCAATGTTGAAATTGAGGAATATTTAATGGTGTGAAGTATATTTGACTTACATTCATTACAATGAATGGGTTTTTGCACAAATATCTCAACTAGTGTGTTAATTAGAGTCTAATAATGCAAAATGACCATTAATGAGAGATAAGTAGTCAAACATACTGATTTAGAGTTTTTATGGCTTTTTGGGACAAGAATGAGTAATAATGTGGAGTTGAGTTAATTAATGAGAGAATAACCCTGTTCTTTTCTCTCTCCTAATAACTATTAATATAGCAATAAAAAGGAGAATAAGAGGTGTGACATGACTCTTGAATGATTTTATAATATCCATTTTGAATTTCTACTTAAGAAATTTCTAAGAAATGTCTTTTCATATTAATCCACCCTTTAAAATACATTAATCTATACATTAATGACCAATATGGTGATTAAGGGTCAAAGATTTTGTAAAATGAAAATCTAATTTCATAGCACTAATCTAGGCATTAATATTAGCCTATGGTTCAAATTTGGGGTCAATTGGTCATTGTTTGACCCTCCAAATCGATTAAATGAGTTTTCACTAAAGTATAACTATGGTTTTAATTCGATTTACATTCAACACAGTTAATTTCCTATAGTCTATGAATTAAATCATTGTCATGTATTTGTGTGCCATCCGACGACCGCAATTTGATCATCTGAGATCTTATATGATCCAACGGTGCTCAAGTCGTCACCTACCCCAGACCGTTACCCCAGTTCGGAACGAACTCCATCCACAACCCCTTCCTCCCTCATCAATGAGCCATTTTGCAAGATTTCTTTGGCACCAATTTTTCCTCGTCATCACAAATCAAACGAGCCTTGACTCACCTCCCCTCTCGCCTGAACAAAAAATGCCCATTAGGGCATCATCTCCCTTCTCCACTGCTATTTTACAGAGGGAGCTCTAGAACCCCTCTCGCCTATATACGGCTGAGGCGAGCACCCTCAGACCATAAGCCTTCCTCCTCATCCAATTTCACCCTCTCTATCCCCAGGCTCCCAGACATGCTCCTCCTCCATCTCTGACAACGACACCCGAGTACGCATAGCCTCGATCACCACGGTTCAATTACATGCTTGGTAAGCATCCTTGACCCTTTTTCTTTGCTTTCCCATCACAAGATTTCCCTGATATCTCCTCATTCATCATACCCTATAGCTTAGTTTCAAACTTCTGTCTATGCTACTAACCATGGACTTCTAGGGAGCCCATGATGTCATAAATGAGTCGATTGACATTGCCTTACTTCCTTGATTGTGTTGGAAATCTTAGTTGAGGCTTAGCTCCTCATTTTCAATGGTTTTGGCCTCCCCTTTATTTCTTACCTGTGGTGGAGCTTTCTTAAAATCCTGAATACCATGAGACCCAATCTTGGGCTCGATAGGTCTGCGAGATGATTAGGAATTTGCCTACATTTCCAGCTACCCCAAGTTACATTTCGGGCTCTCAAGTTTGATCAGAGTTTATCCCTGAGATGACCTTCTCTCGCCATGGTTACAGGTGGAACAAACCAAGTCCTATATTGACCTTGACACCCCTATGACTCCAATTACATAATTAATCGAGCATGGGCATTTTAGTCCTTTCACACTGGTTTTGATTTATTAGCGCAATACACGTCATGTGAAATTATACTTTTGTCCTTGGTCATGTAATCAAATTATAAATAATACACGGGTATTTTTGGGTTTTCCTCTGTCACCTCATGCCCTCATGTTTTGAGAACATGATGCCAATGTGGAGTGATCCTATTGGGCTACAAGAGCGGGACTCAGGCCCATTATTTGTTAGGAAGATAAATGCCACATGGTTTTTCTCTGAATTTCCATGGTCAGATTTTGTAAATTCATAATAAATCGTAGCATGGTTAGAAAAACAAAGATAAATAATCATTGGAAAGGATTTTTTATAAGGAATCCTAATTTAAGGATTTTAAGCATTGATTTTCATCCCTATTTCGATGTTTATTATAAAAACCATTTTAATTATATAAACAGTCTTAAAATATGTAACTAATTCATTTTAACTCTAAATTTAAGAAATAAATATGTTTTCTTAATCAGGAGAATCCAAGTAATCTATTGGTCCAAGTTTTGAGTCATAAATCAATGGTTTTAATAGGAGGTCCAAAATTAGGGTTTCTCACATAATATTCTTTATAAACCCTAATTCATGTGTATAAACTTGTATCTAGGGTAAAAGTGACATTGGACACAATTAGTTGGTGAAAAGTCTTCTCTAAGAATTTCAAGTGAGGTATGTGAAATCCTATTTATATATGAGTTTGAACACTTGTCATTCAGTTGGGCATTTTGATATCCAACCCTAATATTTCCAATGAGGCATTGTATTAGACTTTATTCTCTTTATTGTCTTCTTGTGGCACCTTTACTCCAATTATTCTAGGGTCTTGGACCCCACTTGCAAAGTTTTTCATTTCTTAATCTTCCATTAAATTATTCTAGCATGATGATGTAAATAACTGATTAACTAATGTAGTGTACATCTATACAACCACCCATAGTGGGCATGTGTAAATTTGCCCAGGGGAATGTGATAATTCTCCCCATTTTATATATATTAGGGTGCTTGGCAATGTGTTACTCTCCCTCACCCATAGGTTGAGGTTAAGTAGGTGCCTCAGCCCTATGTTAGCTTAATGTAGTCATATTAAATCATACACAACTTTATTATTACTTGTCTTGGAAGAATTCTTATTTATTTACTTGTATCATACTTTTGAAAACTCTTAGCATAGTAAATATTTATCATGCAGTACTTTACTTTATATTTGTCCTTTTTATTTTATTTGACACATACCTTTATTCTCCTCTTGTTGGGTGATCCCAACCACCCAGGTTTAGGATTAGAGTGCACAATAGGAGCATGGTGAACCAGCCTAAGACTAGGAAAAGGAGTTCATCCTTCCATCATGGACTATTTATTAAGTTATTTTATTGGAGGCATATTGATGTAGTTGAGTTTCCCTCTACTTAGATACTTTATTTGTACAAAGCATGTACACCCTTATTGGGAAAAAAAATGATGTACTCTTTATTAAATTGAATATAGTCAAAGTTTCTAATCTTCCGCTGCTATTCGTTGGATTTTGTTTACCATTATTAGTAGAGAGGTGATTTGTTTCACTTCTTTAGAATATGAATCTCTAGTGATGATTAATCCTTCCACACTTATGATAATCTTCTCTTACTCTTATGATATATAATGACATGCAAATGGAGTTCACATGGTTGAAATATGGGACCTAAGATCTTGTCAGGCATTAGTTTAGCATTCTTTTATGCTTTGCTATCTCATACCTTAGTTGTTATTTGTGGTTTTATTCATGCATATGTTATGTGATCTATCCTAGTACCCGCCACTCATCTCCTCTCACCTTTGTCTTTCTAGTCATTAGAAGTGAGGATTTGGGTAACAAACAGTTCTGTGACGGATGGTATTAAAGCAATTACATATCCTCTATGCGTGTTTAATAATGTGCTTGCTAGTATGAAGCTTTAGAAAACCTAAGTCCATAATGGTGCAGCCGAGGTGACTAGGCAGGTCATTACATGGGGGATGATGCATCTCCTATCTGTCTAGCTATGGTGGCTGAGGTCTCCCTTTTATACCTACCTAGACAAAGTGAATCCAAGGCAGGTCATTACATGGGGGATGATGCATCTCCTATCTGTCTAGCTATGGTGGCTGAGGTCTCCCTTGTATACCTACCTAGACAAAGTGAATCCAAGGCTGGATTAAGGACTTTTCCCTAAAAAGCTTACAGAGTCTTCTATCATCTCATCTCTTAATTAAATACTACCATGAGCCACCCATTATATTATGATTAGATAGTATCTCATCTACTCATATGATATTTCTTGTGACGATTAATCACATTATCTCTCCATTATGGGTATCTTATGTATGGGGAATATAAAATCTAAGTGAATTAGTAAAAGTTGATTTAAAATGATAATGATTCCATGATCTGATTTGGAAACTCGATTATGACTAATGAAAGTACTCTTGAAGCTAAGTACTCATGTGTAATATCTCAGACCGTGTAAACTCGATTTTACCAAATATGAACTATGTGCTTCCTATGTTTGATGTAAATGATAATGAACCTTATAATGATGATGTAAGGAGAACTCGTGTGTTATACCTCATTGTTGATGAGGTCCCTATTGATTAAGTCCATGTTGCCCCTATTGTTGATCAAACCTGAAACATGATTAAGCAAACTTTTCCCCTATTTTGATATGTATCATGATTATGCATTCAAATGACTATGACTTTGGACTCTCAAAATCCTGATGAAAATTTTGATACAAGAGGCAAAATCCCCTATTGATTATTAATTCCTCATTGTTAAACCCGATGTTGAATAATATGAAAAAAAATGAGATCTCATCATACCTTGGAATGTTCAAAACATTGAAAGAGCCTATATTGAATTCTCAATTTTTCAAGTATACCCTCTTGATCTTAATTATGAAGAGAAGGGAAAAATATTATGACCTTGAATACATAGAATCTCAAATCATGGTTACTACACTATGATAAATGATCTTTGATCTCATGACCTTGTGGAAAACAAATCGATAAATGACACTCTTCCTATTTGATAGAATCGACACTTCATGACCAATGAGGATACATTTGCTAGCTTAAGGTGGTAGTTTGTTTCTTGACTCCCCTAACCTAGGTCACATCCCTATTAACATTTCCTCTAAATTGTCATCTTGTTGATTATTTAGAGTTTGGAAAGGTAACCTCTTTCATACGATTTTCATCTCTTGACCTAAGTCTCTAATAGGTCAGATTCTATGATGATATTGAAACTTGATACTGAATCTTGATTTGATGATGATCTTGAGATATGATGTAGTTGACTATAGCTTTTGGTTAAGTTCCCAGAAAGACCTAGGTCTAAATCATTCATCAACCTTGAATACCATGTAATGAAATTGATATTGATATCACAAAATGTCACTCAATTGTTGATTATGGATGAATGATCACAAATTTGGTCTAATTAGGAATCTTATACCCTAGCTTTGAAAATTTTTGACCTATGGCATTTGATGTCTAAGATCATGACTCTTGATATTGATTTGTGAAATCTTGATTAGTGATAACTCATCTTGACATTGATTCGACTCATGATCATCCTATTTGGATCTTTATATCACCCTCGATATATGATTAATGACTTACATGTTCCCAAATCTCAAAATTTTGAAATGATGATTACGTTGATTTGCTTGATTTATGACATAGGGATGAGCTCTCATGTGGACTAGGGTGGGACCTTTCATTGATTTTGATATGAAACCACGATATTAAAATATGGTGTTTGACTCGAATTGTTGAAATATGAAATCTCAATCAAGGATGTATAACCTCACCTAGGGCCAAAGTAGAAGTTGACCCTAAACATTTCTATTGAAAGTCATGTTGTACTCTTGTATGCAAGAGCCCTATTTGTTTGACTTAAAGGGTGATCTCTCCAAATTTGTGATCTTTTACTAACATATGTGACTATGCTTGGACCTTGATGTTGGATTTCTTGATATTGTAATAAGTTGATAATTGAAGGATGATGTTATATGTGGAGTATCTTATTGATATGATATGGAATATGAAGTCTGAATCTCTTGAGGATTTGCTTTAATTTTGGGGACAAAATTCCTTTTAAGGTAGAGAGGATGTAACATCCTTGATTATCTCTCTCCTCCAACTATGCACATTTTGACTCATGATGCACTCTTTTTGACTAAATGATCTCCCTAATCACCACTTGGATGTTTTGGAGTTACATGTTTCTCGATTGATGAGTTATGATGACTAATTTCAATTTTGAACTCGATTATGCAATGTTGAGTGCTTAATTAACTTGAGGATGGATTTGAATTTTTGATACTACTAAATATCCTTTTATTGATCTCAAACATTTTCCATTAGATATAGGGTGAAATTTTTTATCCAATGGCGAAGATTTCACCCAAATCGGAGGTTCGAGGAGAAAGATATGACCATTACAATTTTGTTTCTTTTATGGTCTTTCTTTTCACCCCATTTCTCCTTTTCTTACTTGTTGGGACTCGGACCATTTCTATCCTCTTGGGCATGCCCATCTAGCCCTTCCTAGACTCATTGATCCAAGGGTATCAGATCAACCATGCCAAATTGGACGGTTGGGGAGTCATCCCCAACCTTGAGCCAAAGTCAAGAACCTAGGAGCTTTAGCCATGTCCTTAACCCCTTAAATTTGTGGGTTTCTTGTACCTCCTTTGCACTTAAAGTCATCTCCTAAGTCCTTCCATCACTCCTGTGACCTCACC
This sequence comes from Alisma plantago-aquatica, assembly GCA_963693085.1. NCBI lineage: Eukaryota > Viridiplantae > Streptophyta > Magnoliopsida > Alismatales > Alismataceae > Alisma > Alisma plantago-aquatica. The sequence continues at coordinate 1,039,273,779 of OY856410.1, read as the reverse complement.
CATACCTCCTTTCTAGCAAAATGGGGTGTGTTAGGGGTATGGCACCCCCTAACCAGCCATGGCTGGCCGCATGGCTGTGATGATGGTGATTCGAGTGTGCACACCTTTTCCGAGCTTCTATTTAAGCCATTTGAGTTTGCCACACCTTGTTATTTTATTTCCCTCTCTTTATTTCCTAGTTTGTGCATATAGAACCCCCTCACCTCCCTCATTCCTCATTGGTTTGGCGGTACTATTGTGGGGTGTTTTTTGGGCGTCTCGCCCTTGTACCACCTTTCAAACTTTTTCCTCCACCTTCGGCCTCACTGTGCTATGTTGGCTATGAACGACACCCTTGTGAGTACCTTTGAGGAATCCTTTACACAACCCTTGAGGGTTATGACAAGCTCATAGGATAAAAACTATCGTTATGGGTGTCTATGTGTGAGCCACGACCCCACTGAAAGGGTTATTTTCACCCAGACTGTCGATTGTGATGAGAGGCAGGGGGAGCCAATATCTGACTACTCAAAGCACATGTAGGCCTCCCCCTCTCTATCTTATCACTATTTACTAGTCAAGGGAGGACCACAGACCTGCACCCCGCTGGCTCGCATGGACCCAACGCCGACTAATCGGGTCATGCCACCTCGCCTCTCAATGAGGTATATTAATGACTCTCCCTCACATATATACCCCAAATCTTGCAAAATTAGTATTTAATGATTCCTTGGGCCAAAAATGACATATTATATATGAAAATTGATCTACTAAACGAGACCTATCCAATAAATCAAATTTCAGAGACTAATTCTAATAATATCGCTTTTTATGTTGAAAATTGCATCCCTTTGATCTCTTTTAATGCATTCAATGATTATTATGCCCAACCTTGATCATGTGATGACCCCACTTGACTTTGATGACCCTAATCAGTAATTTTATGATATAATGTGATATTTTATTTAAACTTAATCATTCTTGTCCCTTTGAATGATTCCATTTTATGAAATGTCGCTCTAGTCACTTAATATGATATTTTTTGCAAAACTCATGAACTTTGTGCATCACTATGATCTTATGACCCTTGAATGTTCATAATCACTCTAGATAAATACAATTTAATGCATTATTGAGTCACAAATAAAATTTGCACATACTTGAACTCTATCTTAACTTGATGATATGAAAAGTTACATCAAATGAAATATTTATGGGCTTTAGTTGAAGATCTTTAAAGCTTGTACTAATCTGTCTCAAATATGTTCAAAGCTATATCTTGGCCTCTAAATCACACCTTATGATGAACTGTGACATGAAAATATAATGTTTTTCACTCTTGTTTACTATTATGACTAAGTGACCTAAACATGGCATTGAATGTGACCTAATGTGCACGTTTCTATATATGAGATCTAATATTGAACAAATCTCACCCTAATAGTCACCCTTTCTACTTGATGCTTCAAATCAGTAACTTTTTTATATGTATGACACCAAATCAAGATTGAACTCATGTGTACTTTAATGATGACCATCTTGTATGAAAATGACTCAAAATGACTAGTTTGACAATATAGATGCTTATGTTGTCTAGTCTTGCTCAAATATCATGATTGCTTTATTTAGGATATTGAAACTATAATAATATATCGCTGATCTAGTAGTGATGTGTCACTCTAAGTGCTAAATGAATGGATGATGTAATATCTTGCTTGATAATGATAAAAATGCTGAAGGATTTGAGTACGTAGACTTAAGTGACACATACAACCCCCATGATATGTTTACGATGGCCTAATCCTTGTTATGTTAATCATATCAAACTTGCTTGTAATGTCAAGATCTCTTTGATGGACTCTATTCAAAGATCTAATCATGTTGTATAATGCTAATTTTCTCATTTCAAGTACGCTTTATCCTCCTATTGGCCAAACTAGTAGTATTGAAATTGCATATATGTATGTACTATAAATGCTTAGCTTATTATACTTGTTTGGGATACATGTTCCCTATGACTACTATGTTTTTGTATTGGTTAAATATGTTGGAAAAACTTAAAAACATAATGATAGATGTCCATTATATGATCTTGTGCACTTGCCTATATTCTTAGGGTAAGGACTTAAAATTGGGTGTCATACTTGAGTTGTCATGGTAGGGAAGACCATGTTGATATAAGGGTTAGCTCTTGTAGATAACCTTGAGGTCCCTTATGAATAGGGTTAACTTTTGACATTTAGTCTTGTAGTCCTTTATGTTGAAATAGGGTAGCTAATCTTAAGCACCCTCACAATCCTCTTCTTGTAAGAAGTTGGTCAAAGGCCTTATGATATTATTGGTATAATGGAAATGAACTTAAAATACACTTGCATGCTAAGAGATATTTAAATATTGTTTCTTCATTATTGTTATTACATTATGCTTTTCCTAAGTAATATATGTTCTTACACCTGCAATTTTATATGTTTGCACAGCGTACTCAGCACAGTTGTGCTGACCTGTACCCATTTCATGATTGTAGGTAACAGGTACACTATGAATATGTAATGATGATCAATGCTTCCACACTTATGACAATCTACTCTTACTCTTATGATATATAATGACATGTAAATGGAATTTACATGGTTGATATATGGGACCTAAGATCTTATCATGTATTAGTTTAGCATTCTTTTATGCTTTGTTGCCTCATACCTTAGTTGTTTGTGGTTTTATTTGTGCATATATTATATGATCTATCCTACAGATGGGTGACTGGCCTGAATCACACATCCAAAACATAGCATATCTAGAGTAGTCAGACTCTTGAATTTATAACCCAACACTCAGGCCCCCACAACTATCATATGGGGTCCAATGTAGTAGATCCACAGGGACAAGGAAAGGTAAGTGTTAAGAATGTAGGACCCTTGACTTAGATACACCAAATGAAAGGGTAGGTTAAGGTGGTGTTCCTTATGGGCCTATGTTATTCCAAACGAATAGAACATAAAATGTGGAATAAAGAAACAAAACAAGAGAATAAAAGAAAACAAGTACACGGTAACAAAATATGGATGGGAACCTAGATTGAGTTTCACCTACTAAGATCTCTCACTAACATGCAGTGCCCACAACCTTTGTATACCCTTAGCAATATTACAAGTAGTCACCATATATGTCTAGTCCCTCCTCTCTTGAGCTTAGGAAAGATCTAGATTATGAGTTTGTGTCTCTCTCAAGATGGCAAACAAACAATCACAACAACAATCATATGACCATTAGCTTAAGCGTTTCAACATTTTCATGCATTCATGAAACTCCAAAACACTAGATAAGGTTAGTGTTACTCTTTTGAGACACTAACAATCAAGCATGACAAGATGGTGGCTAATCATACAAGTGAAGCATTAAGACCAAGAGGGTGAAGATAATCCCTAATAATAACATTTGTATTCAAATAGATGTAAGTATATACATGTTAGGAAAGCCTTAGTGGCTACTCCCAACCCAAGAAATGAGTTTAGCCACTCATGTTAGTGAGTAGAATTATGGGTTTACAAAAGTGAAGATACAATGAGATAGATGAAGATGATGGATGAACAATGTGAGAGAGATGATAAAAAAGGAGTAAGGTGATACACCAACAGTACTCCTTTATATTTGGATTTGGAATCGGCATAGAGTATGGGAACTCCTCTCAAAGAAGAGGGTGGTGATCTTCTCTCTCCTTAAGACCTTTGTCTTCAGAGGTAGAAGATAAATGGATATGAACGAGGGTGACTCTAGAATGTTGCAGCACTTTGTCATCTCTTGATGTCACACCCCTCCTGAATGGATGACGTTGGTGCCTCTTTATAGACATTGGCCAGTGGCTTAAAATATTACTACAGTCGCAACAAGAAATTAACTCCATGGAACACAATACAAAAGCTATACCGACCGCAAGGGTTTGGAAGCCCTTGGTCACAAGGGCAGATGCATGTGTAGCGACTGCTAAAGGGATTGTCTTCCACCGATTCATCGGTCTCAAGGGTGGATGCATTTGTATCAACTGAAATAATAACATAGTGTTGTCTTCATTGAATGTTGAATTGTCTTCAAGTGTAGCAACCATGAGAATTCTATATAAAGCAAAAAGGAGTTGTGAGTTTGGGTAGAAGGAAGTTGTATCATGTCTTGTCAAAAACAACCATGATTGATTATGTAAATCATAAAAGAAATGTCATTAAAAAGATAAAATAGACACACAAATGTCCACAAAATAGGATGTTATCAAATCCCCTAAAGTTAGAATCTAGCATGTCCTCAGGCTAACAAAAAGAATTAAGGCATTGAATGACTTCAAAGGGATAAATTGATTATTTTTTTTGTGAGGGTGAAAAATGTGATAATGTCATCCTTAAGTTGAAACTTATGCATAGAGACAAAGGGTTGTCGACACTCAAAGTCTCCCTCTTAGATTGGAGTTGCAACACTTGTATTGCTCGCTATGACTTTCTTTATCAAAAGGTTTCCCCCTACGATGCACTGATGGTTATTTTCCAGGCTGTACTTGTGCAAAGTTCTTGAAGAGGTAGCTTTCACACCCAACTTTTATTATTTAGGATTTCTTAGATATGGTGCTTGGGTAGGCTAAGGCTGCAGTGTTTCCTACATTTCTTAGATTCACTCAACCATGTTAGCTTTCTTAAAGACAATGTTGCACGAATGGGCCTTGATGTATTTTTAGGTGGTTGTGTGAGGCCCCCTTTGAAATGTAGGAGTGTAAAAATTGGCTTCCAAACTCCATTACTGGGCATGACATATCTGCAATCCTGAGTGCAGTAATATGTCGGTCAGACAAAGTCCTGAAACATCTTTCCAGACACAACTCTCATAATTTTATTCCTCTCGGCTTTTATTCGTGCTCACAGGCTTTGGGGTGATAGTGTTTGGGAAAGTGGGGCTGCCATGCCTCTTTTGATCCTTTAACGGGGATTTTTGAAACTAGAAGGGGTAGATATTTCTTGTTTTACAAGGGTTACGCACTATCCTACATGTACTTGGGAACCTAGTGATCAATCAAGGGAATAGCAGACTAAGTCCTCCTTACTTTGAGATTTAGTCTAGGTTGACAAACATACTTGTGAATCTACATTATTTCAAGGTAAGGCTGGCGTTAAGACATTATCACACTTGGAATTTTTAAGTAGATTAAATTGCCCAAATTTTTTATTCTTGAAGTAATCACACTAAGAGTTAGCCTGAAGATAAGAAGGTCTAAGAGTTGGAATATGATACTATCCTACCAAATTGGATTCAAAATTTTCCTTTTTAGACTACTTGTACATTAAAATTTCAACAAGTAGACATACGTAGACAGAGATAAAGTCAAAATTGGCCATTTAGGTAGATCAAAATTTCAAAATTTTATTAAAAATAAAAAAAACCCAGATAGGGGACATGCATGTGCAGAATTCATTTTTAACAAAATTGAGTAAGCTGAATAGCAATTAAAAAGGAGACATTGAAACTTCAATAAAGGAATCTAGAGAGAAGTATATCACATGCCCATTTATAGACCCCCAAAACATATCACACACTTCATCCCGGACTGTCAAAGAAAGAGAGTGGAATTTAACAGGCTGAGTTATTCGTGTTGAGGGTGTTCATGTATCGTCCATTCAGTTTACAACAACATGTTGGCATATCTGACTCTGAGTGTGTGATAGCATCCATGCTGCAGATTTTGACTTTTGCATCCTTTAAATCTATGGCGCTCATCCATTCCAAACAATAAAAGCCGCAATCGTTTGATTGAGTAATTTGTTGGGGGCTTTTGTGATAGAACTGCATCTTCTTGAAGTCTTTATTCTTGACATATTTGTACCCCGCGCCGAACTTGTGGATCATGTCAACTATTACTTCAACGCATGTTATCGCTTTTTCTTCATGTGGTGTCTTCGGTGTAGTCATGTTCGTATATTTGTTCAATGTGAAGGTTGAATCAGAGTTGTTATATAAGATCATAGTCTTTGCCTTAATGTTTATCATTGACAGTGTCCAATGATTATCGTGGAGGATGGGTAGGAATATGAAGTCATGGAGGAAATTCATCAGACGAAGTTGTAGGTGTTCCTTTTCTCCTGATGTCTTATTCTTTAATATGTCATCGACGAGTAAGAAGTAGGCCATATTCATATTGGGCATATTGTCTCCAAGCAATGACTGATATGCAGACATCACACTTACATCTAGGTATCCTCCTATCTTCAAAATTTCTCAGAGGTCATCTTTAAGAAAGCAAATGTCTTCTTGTTCAAAGATAACATCTCCACTATTATTATCCTCTTTTAGTCTATCCATAATCAGTAGCAAGGAATCCCAGGATAGATCTTCACAAGCCCATCTATCGAAATCAAGAAACATGGGCTCTATTAGTTTGGTTGGCCCATCTATCTGTACTTCCTATAGTTCATCCTTATTGATTTCTCCTTCTTCTGGTTGATCAGCAGTCACCTCTTATTCTTTTTCTTTCTAGGGCGTGGCCATTGGATTTTCATTAGCTGCCTTTTTCTGAGGTTCTTCATGTGCATCCTGTTTGCTATCATTCTGTTGCTCAAGAGGTAGCCATCTTGTCTTCCATGCAGATACTTGACTTTGTTTATATGGATCAAGCCACACTATTTTTAACTTCTCTCTCCAAGGATTTTTCTTTGGTAGAGGGATTTGTGTATGAAATCTAAGTGGCACGACATCAAGGGGCATTGTCGGTTCATTGAAGAAACGGAGATCATACATGACACCCATTGCATATGAACCATGTAGGTCGTACAAGTCTTCAAGAAAAACGTCCTCCAGTGGGATGTCTTTATTTATCGCCTCCATCATTCTGAGTACTACAAAGGCATAATCCCCTATTTCCTATCATTCTTGAGGGCCTTTGGTAGTGATTGTGAAATTCTTCTAGTTTGACTTGTGATGGGGACATGCCGCTTGTATAGTATGTTGTGAATGGATTGGTACTTTCTAAATATCTTGGGCATTTCTATTTTGAAGACTAGAGAAGTGAAGGGTAAATCTGCACTATAGCAGTTGTATATTGGCATGTGCCTCTTATGTAGGTCCACTACTATCAGAGCCCAGTGCTTCAAAGTTATGATTGGTAGGGTGACAAATTTTGTCTCTCGCCTTGTCACTGCCTCTATTAATTCCCTGATAGGTGTAGAATTATATTCTTTATTGTACAACTTCTTTTCCAGAATGGTTGTTCCATTGAATACTACTTGTACTTTGTGGGGGTGTAAGAACTCCTCTAGGGAGTTGCATAGAGTACCTTGAATAGGCTTTTGTGTACCAGTTCTCTATGAAGAAAGATCCCTCTAAAGTTTTCTCTTGTTAGAGTTCTCTCTTGGTTGTTATAAACTATATCTTTACTGGGGAGTTCTTCATTGAGAATGTCTGCAAGTACATGAATGTCTCCATAGGTGATTCTGGATGTTGATGACATATCCATGCCAGTTAGTTTGTAGGGAAGAGGAAGCACTATTGCTACTTTGTTTTATTCTATAGATGGGGGTTGTTCCCTTCTTGATGCACCATTAAAGAATTAGGCTAGACCTCCTTCATCATCATCTAATGTCCCTTCATTGGTTATGTGTGTAGGTAGGGTTGGGGTAGAAGTGGCAGGGATGGAGGTGGGAATGAGGCTTTTAGTAGTTCTCTTTGGTTCTTCTTCTATATTATCTTTTGTTGCTCCCATTCCTAAAGTTGTATATATAAATTGTTTTTCCGTCAGTTGCATTTTAAGCATGGATTCATTGACTGTTGTTAGGGTGGCAGCCTTTTTCCATCATAAACCTCATCACAATGCTTGTTGTGCTCATCATAATTAAAGTAGAGATAGCATATGTCCATAGGTTTGTTTAATTCATTTATGCAACAATGTAGAGTTGAGTCGTCTGCAGAATCACCTGACCTCCTGCCACTTTCTTCTCCTAGTTGAGGTAAGTTGGCATTAGTGGGAAAATCTTTAGGGGGGTTGTCTTCTGTGGGTGAGGAGTTCAATTCAAACTCCAGCACCATAACATTTGTGGTGACTATTGGCATGATCTCAGAATGTGGTTGCTCTCGTGGCTCAACTATTTCCTCTGCTGGTGGTGGGGGTGCGATTGTGGCCTCTTCATCCTTGTAGATGTTGGCACTGGAGGGACTAGAGGATGCATGTGATGTTGAGGGATTTGCTCTACTTCTTGATGGTGGTCTGGCACGCCATTCCCCCATCCGTTTGCATTCTTCTTCTAGTTCTTGCATAGCTTTTTTGTATCCCTTCCACATCATTTCTTTCTCAACGTAAATAATCTCCCTCTCCTTCCTGAGGTCCGCCATCTATTTAGATTTCTCTTTGATGGTTTTCATCATCACTCGTTGCTAAAGAAGGACATTCTTTATGAATTCCGGAAGGTTTGTGGTCCTTTCTTCTATTCTTGAAACCTGCGTTGTTAGTGCTTGCAGGCTAGTGGAAAAGGAGTGAGCTTGTGAGGATGAGCTATGAATATGCTCACAAATAGCATCAAATTGATACCCTAGATCTATGTTGAAGGTGTGGTTGTTTCTACCTCACATGTTGGGCTGAAGTTTGGGATGCAAGCGGTGCTGGAATATATGTGTGTTGCTTCAGTGAGCTTGTTGCATGTGTTGTTGGCAGTGGTCGTATGCTTTTTGCTATCTCTTGTCAAGGATGTGGTGGTTGATTTTGTTGCACTGGTTGTGTGGGTTCTTCCTATGCTCAGAAGGCTCCTTCTCTAATGCTTGTTTAGCACCTGATGGTGCAGGTTGATCATCTACTATCCCAACTGGCATTTTAGTCACCACACATGTTGGTAGAGGGGTAGGGGTTGGTTGCCATGGACTCACATGATGGCTCGTCAGCTCCTCTTAGTTGCCTAGGGGTACTTCTGATGCTTTATTGGTGATTATGGGGGATTGTGGAGCAGTGTTGAATCTTACATTATGAGGGGAGGTTTATTCTGGTAGAGATGGATGTTCTCCAATTTATTTCCCAATTAGTTGAGCTTGAAGTAGTTGAAGTGCTGGTGTCGGTGTTTTTTATACAACCTTTTGTGGCTTTATTACTAGTTTCTTACTTTTCTCTAGCCTTGGTTGTCTTATTTCCTACACTTATTCTACTTCTTCAGGGACGTTAGTAGTTTAATGGGAATCTGCAGTTCTTCGAATGGCACTACAGTGCATTTTGTTGACTCATCCAGGTTGAGCCTCAATTTGATTGCATCATAATGGGCCATTTCTGAGAGTGGGAGTAGCCATTTAGAATTGGGTTGCTTGTAGAAGAACTTCTTTCCTTTCTATAGTAGTATGCTAGTAGTCATTAGATATTTGATATAGATCTTTGTGTACCCTTTAGTCAGCTTATATCTTCTTAATTGCTCAATGTCCAAGAAGTAAGACACAGTGAGTGTTATTCCCCCCCATGCAAAAGTCTCTAGTCTTCTTGGCATCTTTTCCCACTTCCGTTGACATGTTGTCGATGAGTAGACTCGTGATGTTTATTGGCTTTTTGTTCAGCATCAACCAGATTAGGAACAGATTCCCTCTTGGATGCACCTCCTATCTCGGATCGTGCAAAAATTGTGTTTGAAGTGATCTTTTGAATCAGTGTTTTGAAGCATGAGGTGATCAGGGTTGCTTTGGACTTATGGGGATTGTGTATATTTTCTACAGTTAGCTTCTCCCACATTTTGTAGTTGTTGTAACCCACTATGTTTATTTCATCTGGTGTTGTTGTGCAAGCCTGAGCTTCCTTTTTAGTTTCAATGAAGATTGTATTCAAAATAACTTCAGTGACATAATAGTCTATGTCCCCCATCCTCACCTATAGTTTGAATTCTCCTCTAGCCTCCTATCTTTCTTTTTAGCTGGCTGGTACCTTCTCGAGTAAGGACATAAATCCAGTAGTCAGTTCTTTTAGTGAGCATGAATTTGTTGTAAACTAGGTGCGTAGATTTGCTCCTTCCAGGAATTCCATCACTCTATCATAGATTCCCAATCTTTTGAAGTCTTGGATGTCCATGTACCTTATAGGCTTGAAGATTTTGGTCCCCATAATCATGTTGTAATTTGATTGGTGCACCCTATCTCTAGGTATGAAGGTCGTGTGCTGCTCTTCAGATGTTGTTGTTGGATCCTTTCTTGTTGTATTAGAATCATGTGCCATGTTGATTGTTGAGTTTTCTTCTTGTCTCAGAGTTGGTGACCCTGTCTTCTTTGTTACCTTCCTCTTTTTGGTTGTTGGTGCATCTGGCTCAAACACTTTTTGTTTCCAATTTCCTCCACATTCTTCTTTCAATGACATGTATTCAAATGTATTTGATCTTTTGGTGCTTTAGGATGATTTTGTATTCTCCAGTGACTCATATCCAAGTATGATCATATACTTTTCCTTGAGTAATTGCAGGAGGACCCTTTTCTTTTATGGCATGTTGGGATGATCTTATAGTGCTTTATCAATTGTTTCAATGATTTCTTGGATCCCTTCTCTAGATGTTTCTTGTTTGTTCAAAGAATATGAATCTTAGGATGACATCCTACAGTTTGGGTAGTGCTTATTTGTCAGTCGTTTAATAATTTATTGCATTTCCTAACAGATATGTATAGTTTTTACATAGTATGTCTTCTTTGTTGGTTGTAGAGACTGTTATGGATTAAGGGAATGTAGTGATCATCATAGGCTGGATAAGATGTAGTGATCTCTAAAAATCCTTGGTAGGGGTAGCCACAAATGAATATATACAATTGTGGGTCGTAGCAGTCACCACTGATGGAGATCCCTTCGGTCGCTACAGATGAAGGTCATAGCAGTCGCTAGGAATATTAAGTAGGAGCAGCAGTCAAAATAAGATGAAAATAGAAAGATTTTAAGATCACTTGGGTACGGAGCGTAGTGGTCTCTATAGACTCTTTTGGTTAGAGAATTATAGCGGTTGCTAAGAATACGAAGGTGGCGACCAACAAACCTGTGTTGCGATCACAACACTAACCAAAGAAAATGATAAAGGAGTGAATCAACACAATTGTATCAACCAAACAATTTAAACCACCATAACCACAACCTTGATAAAGGTTACTATTTATGTAGTGAGTGCTACACCACCACCAATTCTAGCAACTGCAATGAATCATACAGGACGGAACTCTAGTACCTTTGGAACTCAAGAAGTCAGACAAGAAAATGGAGAAGAGAGTATTGCAGGGTGATATGAGGGCTAGTTCTCGATGTCGGCCCATCTTGCAGTGATGAAGTAAGGGAGGTGGTGATCGGGAAGCAGCAATTTCAGAAGACTACGAATGGTCAGCAAAGCATTGTAACACAAGTTCATCAGTAAAGAAAAAAGGTTTTCAAGGCATACCTTGTGAAGTTTTGAGGCGAATGAGAGAGAAGGGAAGGGGTGGCAGCAGTTGACGTTACTATTGCCTTAATCTCGGTCAGTCACCGTGGCTTTGCAGGTTCATCATTGGTATGCTCCCATCTTCAGCGCAGGGTTTGAATCACACACAAAGTCACAAGAGGTTCACCATAAGAGAATGAGGGAAGGGTGGTTAGGGTTCATGGTTTGGGTTTTATACCTTACGGAGGAAAGAGTGTAGTGGTCGCAACAGTTTAAGGAGGAGCAGTAGTCGTTATGTTTTAAAGAGTAGTGCTTGTGACAAATCATTTGTAGTGGTTGCTACCCTCATGAAGGGGTATATTGATTGGTCAAAAAGTTTTGCAGTCACAACGGTTAAAACAATTTGTTGCGATCAGGCATTAAGTAGTGGTCTCTACATTTGTAAATTATAGCGATCTCTGGAGGTGTTCAAGAACTATTATGCTAGGGTGTATTTAGATTCTAGTATTTGTAGCCTCATATTAATTAAAGATGTAAAGTTGTAGTTGCAAAGCAAAATTTTTGAATTTTAACTACTTAGAAAAGAGCAGTTTAGTATTAAATCTAGGAGATATATATGTAGTTTATAGTTTAAGTATGAAAAGAGAAATTTTGAATTTTAACTACTTAGAAAAGAGTAGTTTAGTAATAAATCTAGGAGATATATATGTAGTTTATAGTTTAAGTAAGAAAAGAGAAAGCTTACAAATTTAAAGAGAGCATTAAATCCTTGGGTTGCCTACCAAGAAGCACTAATTTATAGTATTTAGCTCAACTCTCTATTTTGACTCTTCATTGTACTTCAGGTGGGACAAATTGAGGTTCCTCTAATTGGAGTTTAGACCTTCTTACAAGAGCCTCATCCTTATAATACCTCTTGACTTGATGCCCATTCACCTTGAACTTCTCAGTCTTCTCTCTAGTGATCTCCATCATTCTTGATGGTATATCTTTGATATAGTAAATGGGCCAAACTATCTTTATCTTAATTTCCCTAGAAATAGTAGGATACTAGAGTTAAACAAAAGAACTGTGTCTCCTTCAGAGGCATCTTTTCTCTTCAAGTGGGCATCATCCTTTGCTTATAAATTTTGGCATTTTCATAAGCATGCAGCCTGAGTTCCTTGAGTTCTTGTAATTGTAGAAATCATTTTTTCCCATCTTGGTTCAAGTCCATGTTTAGGAATTTGATCTCCCAAAAGGCCTTGTGTTGCATTTCCACTGGGAGGTGGCACAATTTTCCATAGATCAGCCTACAGGGGGTAGTCCTTGTAGGGTAGGCCCATAGTGCATCGTCGATCTTCCTCGACTAGTCTTTCCTAGTTCTATTGACTATTTTCTCGAGGATTTGCTTTATCTACTGATTGGAAACCTCCTATTACAACCCCACCTTACGGTAACCCCAAATTAAGGGAGACCGAGAGGTCAAAGCCGCACCCATAATTTCCAGATCAAAGGTTCAACATTTAACCAAGAACAATTATTAAATTTTAACAGACTATAATGGAAAACTGTAAGAAAATAAATGTTTGTATACCTTTTAAAAATTTGGATCTCTAAACTTATATCCACATATGAATTTCTACTCTACTAATCCTCCTTGTATTTCAATTCATATATTTCTCAATATGACGATTTACTGTTTGTCCTTTTGGCTTTGTACCAAAACGCCGACAAACAAAACGTCGGTCAGCCGAAGCTAGTATGTGGGGGAACACTAATCGTGCAATTATCCATAAAAATGTATTGCAATCAATTATAGTTTAACAAACAATTTTATGATTTAAATATAACTACACGATCCATGTATATCCTATCCCCATTATACCCCTCATGATCCCACCTAACAGGTGAATCAGTTTCTTGGGTTGAGTCACATGCCACTACCCGTAGGTAGCCCACTCCTTAACTCATGTCATGCTAAGAGTCTCATGGCACTACACATGTGTAGCCCAGTTTCTAATTCATGATAGCCTAGACCTTGCTCTAGGTTATCCTTTTTAGCCTTTGCATAGCCACAGGGGTGGACCCGGATCTAAGCCAGTTATATGTATACATTTATAGTGATAGTCATAGTCACTCTATAGTTGCATGAAATAAAAGCATCCAATAGTTAATTTCAAGCAACCGATAAAACCTCGACAAACCCTCGGAAAACTAACTCGGAATATTAATAAGTGTAACCACATGCTTGTTCAGTAGATTTGAGACAGAATTAACCAGAATAGAGAAATCCCAATCAAGCAACCAATTATGCACAGAATCCTAAAATAAATATACCAATTTCCTTTTATTAATATTTATCCAATATCATCATATTCCTTAGGATTTCTATTCCAATTTTAGGGTTTCCTTGGAAATTAGGGTTTCACTTCATCTTTTATTATTCTAAACATACCATTACTCATAAACCCTAATTATCTCATCTATTCTTCAATATTAAGGTTATCTTAACAACATATAACCCTATCTTTGGATTAAAGGCTCCATTAACCATTAATTAAGTTCATTAAGCCTCTTTTACATTAAAGCTACTATTTTTATCCTTTTAATCCATGACAAGATCATTATACGCATTATCATCAATTCAAAGTTCATTATAGTCTAATCATAAATGATCTCTATATATCATTAAATCCACCTTTTATTCATTAGAAAACCCTAATTACTATATTAAGGGTATTTACCAACAATTAGGAACTTTTAAATTCAAATAACTTAGAACCATTATTTAACAACATATTTTCACATTTTTCAATTAAATATGATCTTATCCTCTTTTACCCTAAATTAGGGTTTCTAAATTATTAATCATTCTCATATGAGGTAAAAGCCCTAAATCATGCAATATCACATCTAGATCAGGTTCAAATCTAACATTATCATTCAACAGGTTATTAATACTTAAATTAACCCATTAAGCATACTAGATTCAACCTTTAATCACAAATAGGGTTTTTAACCTAACTTTAATGGACTTTTCATCAACTTATTGTCCTTTGGCAATTAGGAACGGAATCAATCTTTAATATCATTTTTATTGAATTCCTCCCGTTCTCCGGATCAAAATTTATATATTACACGTACTAAACCGAGCTACCAATTTTTAGTTATGAAATTCACAAGGATTTACTTACTTGGCCAATCGGAGTACGCCACGTCACGCAATACATGCAACGTTGCTGGTTTTTTGGAAACATATCGAAATGACCATTTCGCCCTTCCTTAAGTTGATTGACGCTATAGCCTACGGAGGGAAGTTTCATCCAAGGCCACCCGACCTTCTTCAACCTTGCGAACTAGACCTTTTGTCGCTGCAGCAGCGATCCAAAGCAGCCCTGTCGCCCTCCCCGACGCTCGACGGCCACCAGGAGGGTACTGTTGCCTCTGCCCAACCTCCACGCACTCAGGGATGGGCAAACTTGCAGCCAAGGTGGCCGTTGCAAGCATGTCCATCCTGCGACGTTCAGCTGATGGTGTAGATCTACTGCGGCGGTTGTGCAAGGATGGGAGGGAGGAGATGATGGGTGATCGCTCCTTGGTTGTCGAGGGAGCGTCCTGCTTCCAACCAGACTACATACCACCCCTCGTTGCTCCCTAGATAGGGCTATACCCTCATGGTTAGGGTTAGTACGGAAAGGAGAAGGGGTGGTATTGCGTGGAACTTCTCTCGATCTCGACCAGGGCTTTACCCCTTTTTATAGGGTGAGTATCCATGCCCCAGCAGGCTTGCCCTCGAAGCAACCAAGCCCTCTTCCAATTAGGAGAGTGCTTCCTTCACTACTAAGCAAGTTTCTCTCTATTAATCATCTTCTTAAAACCCCATATTCATTGGATTTCTAGGAAAATAAAAATATTCTCCCTTATTCTCTTTTGACTTGCTTTTTAATCCATTAATCACGAAATTATGTTTTCCTTAAGTAGAAAATACCTCTTCTTTAACAAAGCCACAAAAACCATTAATAATATATCATATTATCTTCTTATTTTGCAATTTTGGTATTTTCTCTTTCCTCTTTCTTCATTGGTACTCCTTGGATCCCACGAAACTCAAATAATTCGAAATTCCTTTTTAAGGAATACTCATTATCCTTCAAAATGCATCAATATGCATTATTTCACATTATCTTGTTTATTTCTCATTAAAATATCTCTTTTTGTGGATTTTTCTTTATTTCCCTTTTATTTTCCTCATTGGTATTCCTTTTAACATTAGGAATCCTTGGGATTCGAAATCCCATTAAGGATAACTCAATTCCACCTTTTTCCACATTTTATCATTATTTTCAATTTCTTTCTTAATAAAGAAATACTTAATTGATCTTTTCTTTTCTTATTGCATTCTCTATGCAACTTTGGACTCCTTGGAACCCAAGGAACCTAAGAGGCACGAAATCCCTCTTTGGATTTTATTCTTTTGCCTTCCAGAGGTTTCCACCTCTTTCTTTTCTCAAAAACTCAATTATTCATTTACTAATTTAATAATTGAATTTCCTTTCTTCATTTCCTTGTTAATGGGTCCAATAGCCAATAAAGCCCGCAACACAATCATCAAGGCTATTGTAAACGAAATCCATTTATTCAAATCAAATTATATCATTATTTGTTCAAAAATCGTTAATATGAGAAATTACATTTCTCGGCAAATGAACCCAAAAATTGGGATTGTAACATCCTTCCCCTCTTATAGGAATTTTGTCCTCAAAATTCTATCAAGCAAAAAAAAAAATTAGGATAAGACTTTTCCATGTCCATCATTGGCCCCTATGTGGCTTTACCGTACTCATGGCACTACCAAAGAACCTTTATCATCACATATTCTTTTCTCTGAGTTCTTTCATCATGGCGTCTATAAACTGCACAGGTGACTCAGGCCATTTCAGCCTCCCTTGGGGCTCACTAGGTTCATTGCTCAACACATGGTCGGGGTACCTCACATAGTGCTCTAAATTGGACACATGGAACTCATCACATATTACTTTATCCTGAGGGGTAAGGTCAAACTTAACCTTCTCCACCAAACCATATCAATGGACCCATGTATCGGGGAGTCAACTTTCTTAGCTATAACTCAGAGGGGTCAGATTTTCATGTCACATATTCCCCCACAGTGAACTGCATGTCAGTCTACTTTGCATCTGCTCACAACTCTATCATCTCTAGGCTCCTTTCAGCCATTGCACGATCAAAGCGACTTCATCTACACGCACTGTGGCCCTTTTCTAACCATCATGTGGTCCTTTCACCAACATCATCTTACTGAAGTGGTGACTGACACAACCTCCCTTATAGAGCTTCTTTAAATCCGGATACTGGCTATGGTGGTCATCATCACATCTTTCATAGGACAAGAATTGTCTCTAGATATTACCCTGAACGAGCACATATGCTCCCATCAGACCCTTTAGTTTGGATCATACTAACCATTAGTTAGGGGTGATAAACTGTACTAACATCGAGTTCTTCATGTACCTACTTCCACCTTTTGGAAGGGAACCTTTAGGTCAAACTCAAGAACTTTTGAACTCACCTCATGGAGTAGTTGAACCATCTCTCTCATATGTAGTTCAACCCGATCTGTCCCTTGACAGAACTCTGTCTTTCTCATGTCATCTAGGTAAGGCAGTCTACCATAACCCATATTGCATCTTGACCTTCCTTGGTCTAGGGGAGACCTATCACAACATCCATAGTGATGAACTCCCATTCCCTCTCGAGAACTCTTTATCCTCTATATCAATGCACTGGGTTACCGGTGCTCATCCTTCACCTTCTGTCTTGCATGGCCACATGCCACATGCAATTTTGTCTTAAGCATCTAAAGTGTCATTATCACTTACTATCCTTATAGTATCACAGTGTTTGGTGATCTTAAAATCATGAGTTTTTGTATGTCATGATTCCTCAAGATTGATTCCTCGGAAACCCTAAACCACTCTCATCAGGGTTCCATCACCTTCCTATCCAAAGAGTGCATTTGAGGTTCTACAACCATCCTTTCATTGCATCAAGGCCTAGGCTGGCTAACCAAACAACCATTAACTTTTCAACATATCTCGTTCCATCTGAGTATTAGCCAAACATATCTCCTTTCCAAACTTAGGGTTAGCCTAACAATTTCTTCTAGTCTCTGGCCAAACTAGGCAGTTATATCTCAACTAGAGCATCCACTACCACTTCACATCCTTAGGTATTAGGTAACATTGAAGACATACACTTCCATGTATTCCACTTAATATCTCATCTCAGCTCTAGGTCTATCTTCATCGAGAAAACTCTGAGCACATCCTCTTGGTTTTTGAACTCAACCTTGTATGACTCATAGATCATGCTAAGAACATCCTTATAAGGCGACTACCTCATTCCTCTTAGTGTTTGTAAACCATCCATGTATCATTCACTTTACCAGGGTATGTTATCTTCTCTGTCCCCATATCTCGTGGCAATGTTCCAACCCACATCATCTTTATCCTTGGTGTATGGCATGCGTACTGTCCTATCTCTCACTCCCATAACACGAGGAAATAAGCATTTGGCTGCAGTCCAAATATAGAGTTCTTCCTGTTCCAAGAGTAGAGATGGTACATCCCACCTTCCCAGTACACTTTTAAATCCAAGTTGAGACGTGCCACCTATGTCTCTACATCACAATCATCTCGATATCAAGGTTACTTCCATGGAAAACTGGTCTCGAACCTACTTGGGTTTACACACAATCCATGGTCATCTCCTCTAGGTCTATAGGGTGCTGGCACTTTTGGCGCCATCCCTATTCCCTTATGCATCCAGAGAGTGCCCTACTCATCTGCCCTTTGGGTCCCATGAGTTCATGAAGGTGATCAATCTCCTAACCCATGGCCCTCAGACAATGATAGTTGTTACCTCCCGACCCTATGGTCATGTGCAACTAGGGAATTAGGAAACTCCTACTTCCATCGGTCTTATCCCTACCTGACCCTAGGATAGACTGAGGATTCTCTTATAGTACATGTCCAACTTAGAACCTTACCCAAGCCTTCATCATCTCTCTTTCTACATTCATGGGTTGACTTTCATCCTTTCATAGGGATCATGGCAACCTGCCTACCTTGGTCAAGCCCCGTATCAGTTACCTCCATGGTAACACATCCATATGCACTTAGATATGGTTATCTATGGGTCTAGAGGTTCATCCTCATACCATGTACTTTTGACTTAGCCTCTCAAGATCCTATGAGACCTTTTTAGGTTAACTTAAACCAACAAAACTGGTATACACTCTACCAAAGGGTCCCTCTCCCAGGATGGGAGGAAACTTCACCTCGATAACAAAGACCACAAACATCCCTGGGTCTAGCATGCTTAATCCTAGCAAGCTATGCAAAGCACAAGTAGACCACCTACTGAACCATGTTAGGTCATACTTGTTCTCATCCTCCATATTGGATCAAGATCATACCTTCCCATGTCATCACTTAGCTATGAGGGTTTCATCAAGCATACCTTTAATCTTAAGGGGTTTCCCTTTTCCTCTATACATGAGGAGTACCATGCTCGAAACTATAGCAACTTAATTCTCGTCATGAGCATTAGGTACACCACTTCCCCTCTTAGGCCTAGGAACCCTAGGTTCACTTTTAGGTATCCAACTGCATGCCCAACCTCTTAACCACAAACCAAACATGTCCAAGGTATGTCACGCACTTCCTGCCATCCTTAGACTCAAGCAACACTTCAGAGTTGAGTCCTCCTTAAGGACAACCAACAAGGTACAAGGCCTCACAACCTGTTACCAAACCTCTCCATGTCTAAGGAACTCTTCTTCCTATCTCAGAAGGTAAACACCTATACCACAGGCACATAGGTACCAGAAGCATCATCCTCTCTCTAGGGTTTGGTTCCTCTAAAGGCAACCAAGATATCATCATCCTCCAGGGATCATGCATGAGGCAACTACTATCATCCACTTAGGTCGCACCATCCTCGACTCCCCACTGTTCCTCACATCTCAGGGTTTAGGCTTCCAACTTTCTTGCTTGGTTCCTACTCTCTCTTGAGAGCTAACTCCACATCCAACCTTACTATTAGAGGTCCTCTCTCCATGAAGGATCAAGCTCACAAGCATACCTCTATGTGGGTGAAGCCTAGGCTCAAACTTATGTTTGCTCAACATTATTCATAACTCTACATTCTTATCTCATAAGCCATCCTTCATACTCTCTTGGCCATGATTTCAACCTATTGTTCGCACTACTGATATGTTCTGGGTGCCTATTATGCCCATATAAGCTCATGGGGTTTCCATAGGTTCTTCTCTAACCTCATCAATGAAGGAGCTATCCTTCACTCTAACATGTACGACCCTTCCTAGGGCTGGATCACTAGAGGCGCTAAGTCACCCATGGATCATATGGCATCCCAAAGGCATGTCCTTTCAAACACTCGGTCTATCGTGATATCTATTCACCACTTCATCTCTCTCTAACCAACACTTAGGGTTGGAGTTATCATCATCCTCAGAGGATGTGCCAGGTCTCTACTTGTAATGGAGATCTCTATCTCTAAGACTAACTTTCTTTCCTTATCCTCCTGACAAGAAGGTCTAGCCTCAGGTCTCTCCTGAGGGCATGACAACTTATGTCATACGACCTAAGCATGTATTTATTCATTTACGCTTAATCTATTAAGCTTATGTCCATGGCATCTTATTTACATACTTTTCATTAATTTGGTGGAGGATTCCTTCGACCTTGTTATCCTTACCCATACCTCAAGAGGGTGAGGAGAAGAGAGAAAAACCCTAATCCTTAAGGTCCTTAACAGAATTTGTGATGAGAAGGGATGAATAAGATGAGAAAGTCCTAAAGGTATCTTATTTCAATTCATACCTTAAGACTTTGGCCAGGCATTCACACAGATCCAGGAGTCCTCGTATTTTGACTAGCAGTGTGGAGGAAAATATTGCCAGCCCTCGGTCATGATCCTTTTCTAGACACCTCCGTCTTTCAGATAATCCTTTAATAACTCCCTTGGGTTCTATGGAGTTTGTAAAATTTAATAATTATTAATGGTTAAGTGAGGAACCTATGCTTTGATACCAAATGTTATGACCCCACCTTTCGGTAACCCCCAATTAAGGGAGACCGAGAGGTCGAAGCCGCACCCATAATTTCCGGATCAAAGGTTCGACATTTAACCAAGAACAATTATTAAATTTTAACATACTATACTGGAAAACTGTAAGAAAATAAACATTTGCATACCTTTTGAAAATTTGGATCTCTAAACTTCTATCCACATATGAATTTCTACTCTACTAATCCTCCTTGTATTTCAATTCATGTATTTCTCAATATGACGATTTATTGTTTGTCCTTTTGGCTTTGTACCTAAAATGCCGACAAACAAAACGCCGGTCAGCTGAAGTTGGTATGTGGGGGAAACACTAATCGTGCAATTATCCATAACAATGTATTGCAATCAATTACAGTTTAACAAACAATTTTACGGTTTAAATATAACTACGCGATCCATGTATATCCTATCCCCATTATACCCCTCATGATCCCACCTAACAGGTGAATCAATTTCTAGGGTTGAGTCACATGGCACTACCCGTAGGTAGCCCACTCCTTAACTCATGGCAAGCTAAGAGCCTCATGGCACTACACATGTGTAGCCCAGTTTCTAACTCATGATAGCCTAGACCTTGCTCTAGGTTATCCTTTTTAGCCTTTGCATAGCCACAGGGGTGGACCCAGATCTAAGCCAGTTATATGTATACATTTATAGTGATAGTCATAGTCACTCTATAGTTGCATGAAATAAAAGCATCCAATAGTTAATTTCAAGCAACCGATAAAACCTCGACAAAACCTCAGAAAACTAACTTGGAATATTTATAAGCGTAACCACATACCTGTTCAGTAGATTTGAGACAGAATTAACCAGAATAGAGAAATCCCAATCAAGCAACCAATTATGCACAGAATCCTGAAATAAATATACCAATTTCCTTTTATTAATATTTATCCAATATCATCATATTCCTTAGGATTTCTATTCCAATTTTAGGGTTTCCTTGGAAATTAGGGTTTCACTTCATCTTTTATTATTCTAAACATACCATTACTCATAAACCCTAATTATCTCATCTATTCTTCAATATTAAGGTTATCTTAACAACATATAACCCTATCTTTGGATTAAAGGCACCATTAACCATTAATTAAGTTCATTAAGCCTCTTTTACATTAAAGCTACTACTTTTATCCTTTTAATCCATGATAAGATCATTATATGCATTATCATCAATTCAAAGTTCATTATAGTCTAATCACAAATGATCTATATATATCATTAAATCCACCTTTTATTCATTAGAAAACCCTAATTACTATATTAAGGGTATTTACCCACAATTAGGAACTTTTAAATTCAAATAACTTAGAACCGTTTTTTAACAACATATTTTCACATTTTTCAATTAAATATGATCTTATCCTCTTTTACCCTAAATTAGGGTTTCTAAATTATTAATCATTCTCATATGAGGTAAAAACCCTAAATCATGCAACATCGAGATCAGGTTCGAATCTAACATTATCATTCAAAAGGTTATTAATACTTAAATTAACCCATTAAGCATACTAGATTCAACCTTTAATCACAAATAGGGTTTTTAACCTAACTTTAATGCACTTTTCATCAACTTATTGTCCTTTTGAAATTAGGAACGGAATCAATCTTTAATATCATTTTTATTTAATTCCTCTCGTTCTCCTGATCAAAATTCATATATTACACGTACTAAACCGAGCTACCAATTTTTAGTTATGAAATTCGCAAGGATTTACTTACTTAACCAATCGGAGTGCGCCACGTCACGCAATACATGCAACGTTGTTGATTTTTTGGAAACATATCGAAATGACCCTTTCACCCTTCCTTAGGTTGATTGAATCTATAGCATGCGGATGGCAGTTTCATCCAAGGCCACCCGGCCTTCTTCAACCTCGCGAACTAGACATGTTGCCGCTGCAACAGCGATCCAAAGTGGCCCTGCCGCCCTCCCCAATTCTCGACGACCACCAGGAGGGTACTGATGCCTCCGCTCAACCTACGCACACTCAGGGACAGGAAAACTTGCGGCCAAGGTGGCCGTTGCAAGCATGTCCAGCCTGTGACCTTCAGCTGATGGTGCATATCTACTACGGTGGTTGTGCAAGGATGGGAGGGAGGAGATGATGGGTGATCGCTCCTTGGTTGTCGAGGGAGCGTCCTTCTTCCAACCAGACTACATACCACCCCTCGCTGCTCCCTGGATAGGGCTATACCCTCATGGTTAGGGTTAATACAAAAAATAGAAGGGGTGGTATTGCGTGGAACTTCTCTGGATCTTAACCAGGGCTTTACCCCTTTTATAGGGTGAGTATCCATGCCCCAGCAGGCTTGCCCTCGAAGCAACCAAGCCCGCTTCCAATTAGGAAAGTGCTTCCTTCACTACTAAGCAAGTTTCTCTCTCTTAATCATCTTCTTAAAACCCCATATTCATTGGATTTCTAGGAAAACGAAAATATTCTCCCTTATTCTCTTTTGACTTGCTTTTTAATCCATTAATCATGAAATTATGTTTTCCTTAAGTAGAAAATACCTCTTCTTTAAAAAAGCCACAAAAACCATTAATAATATATCATATTATCTTCTTATTTTGCAATTTTGGTATTTTCTTTTTCCTCTTTCTTCATTGGGACTCCTTGGATCCCAAGAAACTCAAATAATTCGAAATTCCTTTTTAAGGAATACTCATTATCCTTCTAAATGCATCAATATGCATTATTTCACATTATCTTGTTTATTTCTCATTAAAATATCTCTTTTTGAGGATTTCTCTTTATTTATCTTTTATTTTCCTCATTGGTATTCCTTTTAACATTAGGAATCCTTGGGATTCGAAATCCCATTAAGGATAACTCAATTCCACCTTTTTCCACTTATTTTCCACATTTTATCATTGTTTTCAATTTCTTTCTTAATAAAGAAATACTTAATTGATCTTTTCTTTTCTTATTGCATTCTCTATGCAACTTTGGACTCCTTGGAACCCAAGGAACCCAAGAGGCACGAAATCCCTCTTTGTATTTTATTCTTTTGCCTTCCAGAGGTTTCCACCTCTTTCTTTTCTCAAAAACTCAATTATTCATTTACTAGTTTACTAATTGAATTTCCTTTCTTCATTTCCTTGTTAATGGGCCCAATAGCCAATAAAGTCCACAACACAATCATCAAGGCTATTGTAAACGAAATCCATTTATTCAAAACAAATTATATCATTATTTGTTCAAAAATCATTAATATGAGAAATTACATTTCTCGGTAAATGAACCCAAAAATTGGGTTGTAACACCTCCACTTGCCACAACGCCTGAGGGTAATAAGGTATTGATACTTTGTGTTTCACTCCATATTTCTTTAAAAAGGCTTCAAATTGCCTTTCTCCAAAGGGGGGTCCCCGGCCACGAATGATGGTGTGTGGGATTCCAAACCTTGGGAAGATAGTTTTCTCAAAAATCTCAATAACTACTTTGGAGTCACAAGTAGGGGTTGCTACCACTTCCACCCACTTGGAGACGTAGTCAACAACAACCCAAATGTATTGGTTTTCATTTGAAGATAGAAACGGTCCCATATAATCTATTCCTCAAATATAAAAATTTCCACTTCAACCCAATTTTCTGTAGGCATCTCATTCCTCTTTGAGATATTTCCTGTGAGTTGGCATTCCTTGTAAGTTTTCACATAAGATTGAGCATCTTTAAATAGAGTTGGCCAGTAGAAACAAAATTGCATAATTTAGTTGCAGTTTTGTCTCCGCCTAGATGTTCTCTATAAGGTGAAGAGTGTCACTCCTTAAGGATTTGAGGCACTTCTTCCTCTGATATAAAAAGTCGATACAGATTGTCTACGCATTTCTTAAATAATAGAGGATCGTCCCAGTAATAGTTCTTCAAATCAGAGAATAACTTCTTCTTTCCATTTTAAGTGATTTCTGGCGGCAATTGGCGTCAAGCTAGATAGTTGCATATGTCTACGAACCATGGTACATTGGGTTCAATGACCTTATCCATCATAAGAGCTTCACCAGGGTAGTTATAACTAACTTGCAATGGGTCTTCTTCAATTACTATTATCCTTGATAAGTGGTCAGCAACTACATTTGTTGTCCCTTTCTTATCAATAATTTCATGATCGAACTTTTTCAAGAGAAGGGTCCATTGTAATAGTCTTGGTTTTGTATCTTTCTTTTGCATGAGATAATTTATATCTCTATTATATGTATACACTGTAACTTTTGACCCTATCAAGTAGGATCTAAACTTGTCTAAGGCAAATACTATTGCTAACATTTCCTTTTTTGTGGTGGTGCAGTTGATTTGGGCATCATCCAGCATTTTGCTAGTGTAGTATATGACATGGTGTTTCTTGTCTTTTCTTTGACCAACAACAACACCGATGGCATAGTCACTGGAATCGCACATGAATTCAAAGGGTAGCTCCCAATCTAATGCTTGTAATATTAGGCATGTCATAAAGGCATTCATCAGAGTATTGAAGGCTTCAAGCAACTTGTTTGTGAAATCAAACTCAACATCTTTCACCAGAAGGCTTGATAGAGGCTTTGTAATTTTTAAGAAATCTTTAATAAATCTTCTATAGTATCCAACATGGTCTAGGAAACTTCTTACCTCCGTTATGATTTTTAGAGGTGGGAGTTTGGATACAACTTCTATTTTTCTAAAATCAACCTCTATCCCTTTCTCAAAAATCTCATGTCCCAGCACAATGTTGTCTTGTACCATAAAATGGCACTTCTCCCAATTCAATACCAAATGTTTCTCTTCATAACATTGTAAGACTAGAGATAGATTCTTGAGATACTTATCAAAATTGGTGACATATATAGAAAAATCATACATAAAGACTTCCATTATATCTTCTAAGAAGTCCCAAAAAAGAGATATCATACACCTTTGGAAAGTAGGTGTTGCATTGCATAATCCAAATGGCTTTCTTCGAAAAGTGTAGGTGTCATATATACAAGTATAGGGGGTCTTCTCCTAATCATCATGGTGTATTGGCACTTGATAGAATCTAGAATACCCATCTAAGAAGCAATACTATGAATGATAAGTTGATCTCTCAAGAACTTGATCAATAACTGGCAGTGGGAAATGGTCTTTTCTGGTTCCAGCATTCAATTTCATGTAGTCAATACAAATTCACCACCCAGTCACAGTCCTTGTATTCACTTCATCTCCCTTCTATCCTTTTACGATGATTATTCCTCCCTTCTTTGGTACTTCATGTATCAAACTTACCCAATTACTATCGTTAATAGGGTATATAATTCCTACATCACGTAGTTTTATGACCTCCTTATTGACTACCTCTCTTAAGATCTGATTCAATTTCCATTGGGGTTGGGCTAATGCCTTATTTGTTTCTTCCAGATTGATTCTATGCATGCGTACAGTTGGGCTCAAGCCTTTTATATCTTCTATTGAGTAACTAATGGCTGTCCTCCAGAGTCTAAGCTCCTTCAATAGCTTGTCCATCTATTTAAAATTCAACTCACAGTTAACTATCACTTGGTTCCTTTCTTCATCATCTAGGAATTCATATCGCAGTCCTTCATGTAGTTGTTTCAACTATGGCTTTGGCTTGGGCTTTTCTCTTTCTTTGGGAGTCTGCTCTAAAGATGCATACTTTGTTGTTTCTAAGGTTATATCTTCTTTGTCACTGAGCTCTTCTTCAATCTGATTCAAGTAATCTAGAATCTCTACTACCTCGGGATCTTCCATGTTGGGATCTAGGTTATTCAGAGCTCTCATAAGAGGATCAACTATGGCGTTGTTTTCTTGTACCTTTTTGTAGTATTGGGTGTAGCTATCCATGAAGTAGACCAACTTGAATAGATAGGGCCCCCTCATAGCATCTCGCACATGAAAATCAATATGGCCATTTATGACACGAAGAGTTATCATACCTTCTACTACACAGATTAGGGCTCTTCCGATGGCAAGGAAAGGTCTTCTAAAGATCATTGTACATGTCGAGTATTTGACTATGTCAATCACCACTATGTCACATGGAATGAAGAATCATCCTACATGAATCAGGACGTCCTCCACTACTCCTACCGGCTTCGTGAAAGTGTGATCGGCCAACTGAATTCTCATTCTAGTTTTTACCATATCAGTAAGCCCAATCCTTTGATATAGTGTTAGCAGCATGAGGCTAATGTTTGCTCCCAGATCGGTTAGTCCATTCCTTTCCACATTATCTCCAACACTGAAGGTAATGGTAAATACCCTCAGATCTTTCTTCTTCATGGGCATTTTGGCATGAACAAAGGCACTTGACATTTTGGCTAGTTGCACTGTCTCAATGTGGTCTCCTCTTCTTCTTTTTCATTATGAGGTCCTTGAACAACTTAGCGTAGGTAGGCATTTCTTCGATGGCATCCAGGAAAAGAATATCTAGGTGTAGTTTCTTCACGACTTCCATAAACTTCTCCTACCTCTTCTAAAGGTGGGCTTTGATTAACCTGTACAGGAAGGGGACTCTTAGAGAATAAGAATCTCTTTTGGTGAAGACTTCTTCAACTGAGAGTGACTTCTTTGTCATTAAACCTTCCTTCCCCTTGCCTTCTTCTTTATCCTTGTTCTTCTTTGAGGACTTTTCCTTCTCAGATTCTTCCTCTATTGTAATAGGTTCAAATCATGGCTTAGTAGTAGTGTCTTCTTTTAGGTGGCTCTCATCTTATTTCTTTTCTACAACCCTTCCTGAATGGAGAGTAGCCATCTTTACAGTCTCCATGTTAGAGGGGATCTTTCCTTGAGGGTTCTTTATTAGCTCAGATAGTTGTGCCAGCTATTGGTCTATTTGTCTTTGATGCATTTGCATATCGGCCATTTGGGTCTACATCATTGTTAAGACACTTGAATTGGTGATGGAACTTTGGGTCATTTGGTCACTCACCGAGACTTGCCTTTTTGTGAAATCAAATAGGTGGGCCATCATGTCAGACTGATTGTTGCTTTGAGGTTGGCCTTGGTCTTGATTTAGTCGTCTTGTGTTCTTATGTTGGCCTTGACCTTGCCCTTGTCTTTGGTAATTATTTTTATTTTGCTGGTAAGATGTAGTCTTAGTAAATTGATCTTATCCACCTCCTCTTCTGAATCTTGGTGGTGGTTTAGATGCTCCACTTAGTTGGTGAGAGTTTTCCACAACATCTTTGTTTCCATAATTGAAACTATTCAATTCCATGACCTCCCTTGCCACATGTAACACATTTCATGACTTTCTCTACATCTTTCTTACCTTTACCTCCGGAGTCCTTCAATTGCTTGACATTTGTAGCAATCTTCTAAATTTGGGTAGTGATAGTTTCTAAGGCCTTAGATTCATAGATGGTCCTTTAGATGTAGCCTTCTTTGCTGAGCCCATATCTACTCTGTCAAAATCCATTCATGCTTGCTGAGCAGCCATGTTGTCAATAATCTTCATAGTCTTCTCTAGATCTTTTCCTAGGAAATCACTTCCTACAACAACATTCACCAAAGTTCTCTCAGCCAAAGCAAGACCATTATAGAAACTAGTGACTAAGTGGCATCATAATTGTGATGTGGGAAGTCTCTTTGATACTTCTAGAATCATTCCCATGCCTCATACATGTTTTCTCCAGGTTTCTCCATGAATCCATTTATCTTTTCCCTATTTCTAAGAGTCTTTTCCACCGGGTAGAACTTGGTGACAAAATCATCAACCAAGGGTCCCCAACCATTAATTTTCTTGTCAAATAAAGAAAGGTACCATGACAAAGCCTTGTCCCTTAAGGAGAACCTTGTAGTATATCACTTCTTGTGGGACTCCTCTCATCTTGACAGTGTCATAGATGTTCTTGTAGGCATCAAGATGATGGTAGGGGTTCTCATCTCTAGAATTTCCTATTAAAGACTTGTTTTGAATCATGAAAATGACGATTGGCTTTAGTTCGAAATTAGGAGCGTCAAATATTGGGATAACAATGGGGCATCTTGATTCATTTTCCCTTATAGCGGCTAGATCTCTGAGAGAAGGGCCTCATTCATCACCATCTTCATTGTCATGGCTATTATCTTCATACTCGCGATGGTTTCTCTGGTTCCTCCTTACTCAATGGTGACGGTGTTCATCATGGCATTGTTCCTTGTGCTCCTCATCTTCTCGTCTCTCCTCATGTTCATCTTCATGGCATTCTTTGAGTTCATCTTTGCATCATTCTTCACATTTGTATTGGTTGTGAGGTATGTAGTGAGCTATCAGTATGCACCCCTGCTCAGTTCCATCAGAGTTGCCATCATCATGCTCGAATTTGGTTTCTAGTGGAGATTGAATATTCTCCACCCTTACATTTCGATCACTTCCAGTATGCCCTTTCTTGTGAGGTGGCATGTTGACTTTAGAGGGAAGTAAAGTGATGTTCTCAAGCTACCTAAAAAGTTCACATAGTCAAGTTAGAAAAATGGACATGCTAAAATGAAGTATTCAAGGTTAATGAGATATATCAGGATAAAATTAGTGTAGTTGAGTCTATTGCTAGACTCAAGGCACTAGTGTATTATGAGTAAGTTCAGGTTCTTAAGAATTCCATTTGCCTTGTGTCCGGAAATGACGCCAAAAAGTTGACCGACCTAAATCACATGTCCAAAACAGAGCGGATCTAGAATAGTCAGACTCTTGAATTTATAACCTGACACTCAGGCCCCCACAACTATTATACGGGTCCGATGTAGTAGATCGGGGTCGAACCACATGGATAGGGAAAGGTAAGTGTTAAGAACATAGGACATTTGATTCAGATACACCAAATGAAAGGGTAGGTTAAGCTGGTGTTCCTTATGGACTGATGTTAATCCAAATAAACAGAACAAGCAAATGGGTGATACAGAAACAAAACAACATAATAAAATAAAACAAGCACGCAATAACAAAGTATGGATGGGAACCTAGATTGGTTTTCACCTACTAAGATCTATCACCAACATGTTGTACTCACACCCTTTGTATACACTTAGAAAGATTACAAGAAGTCACCATATATGTCAATTCCCTCCTCTCTCGAGCTTAGGGAAGATCTAGATTATGAGGTTCTCTCTCTCTCTCTCTCGATATGGCAAACAAAAAATTACAACTACAACAATATGACCATTAGCTTAAGCATTCCAACACTTACATGCATTCATGCAACTATAAAACACTAGATAAGGTTAGTGTTACTCTTTCGAGACACTAACAATTAAACATCACAAGATGGTAGCTAATCATACAAGTGAAGCATAAAGACCAATCCGGTGGAGATAATCCTTTCTAAGAACATTTTTATTCAAATAGATGTAAGTATATACATGTTGGGAAAGCCTTAGTGGCTACTCCCAACCCAAGCAATGATTTTAGCCACTCATGTTAGTGAGTAGCATTAAGGGTTTGCAAAAGTGAAGATACACCAAGATGATGGATCAACAACGTGAGAAAGACGATAGATCTAAATAAGGAGGAAGGTAATACACCAACAATATTCCATATCTAGATCTGTCTTCAGCGTAGAGGATGGCAACTCCTTCTCTTGAAGAAGAGGGTGGTGATCTTCTCTCTCCTCAGGACCTTCGTCGAGGTGGAAGGTCAATGGATATGAATGAGGGTGACTCTGGAATGTGGCATCACTTCGTCATCTCTTGATGTCGTGACCCTCCTACATGGATGAGGTTGGTGCCTATTTATAAATGTTGACCACCAACTTAAAAGATTGATGTGGTCGCAACAAGAAATTAACTCCATCAATCGCAATACACTGGTTGCAGTTACCGCAAGGGTTTTGGAAGCCCTTGGTCACAAGAGCATATGCATGTGTAGTGACCGCAAAAGGGATTGGCTTCCACTTATTCATCGGTCACAATGGTGGATTCATTTGTATCGACCGCAACATTATCAAGGTGTTGTCTTCATTGAATGATGAATTGACTTCAAGTGTAGCGACTGCTGAAAATTTTGTATAAAGCAAAAAGGAGTTGTGAGTTTAGGTAGAAGGTAGTCATATCATGTCTTGTAAAAAACAACCAAGATTGATTATGTAAATAACAAAAGAAATATCATTACAATGATAAAATAGACACACAAATGTCCACAAAATAGGATGTTATCAAAGGACGCTTAGGTCCTCTTACCTTTAGATTTCTAGCCATTAGGAGTGAGGATTTGGGTAACAAATAGTTATGTGACAGTGTGGTAGATTGGAAATGCTTACGTTGGGAGAAAGCACCATCCCTTATAATTTTTCCTTCTCTCCTTCATCATCTAGACCCCTGAAGAATGGATTTCTAGATTGAGATCTTCTTCCATTTCCTCTTCTTGGATGATAGTTTTAGGAGACTACTCATGTTGTTATGTTGGTTTGTTTCTGACATGTATGAATCATGTGCACAAAACACAAGTGTATGTGTCAAGTAATATAGTACAAAATAATCCCAAATTATTGAACATGGGGAATCATGTATCTAGAGACTACCAATAACTAGAAATAAATCATATAGACCAAAGAAAGAGTTGGTTTGATAACATCTAACAAAGAATAAGAATTAATGGAGCAATGATATAAATAGGATTGCAAACAACTTGATGAATAACTATGAGTATGGTTTCACCACAATATTAATCCAAACATGAATTTGATTTACCTAAAGGCAAACTATCTATGCTTTTGGAATTATTCATTTGTAGCCAACATACCCCACTTTCATAGTGTAATATACTATTCAACCTAATTATAGACACACTTCTGTGGAGCTCATATAAAATATTATAAACTCATGTTCTATGGTAAGTATTAAACACCATAATTGATAACCCACATTCACAATGCTTAACAATTATGGTGATGACAATTTTCCTATTAGTAACCCCAATTTCTCAATGATTAAATTTTATTTTAGCATAGTTTAGGCTGATCAGTCATGAACATGTTAACTCTAAGTAGTTGTCATAATCATTAATTCAAGCAAAGAAGTTGGTTCT
Source organism: Alisma plantago-aquatica (assembly GCA_963693085.1). Lineage (NCBI taxonomy): Eukaryota > Viridiplantae > Streptophyta > Magnoliopsida > Alismatales > Alismataceae > Alisma > Alisma plantago-aquatica. The sequence continues at coordinate 1,039,242,298 of OY856410.1, read as the reverse complement.
TAAATAAATATATTCATGTAAAAATTAATAACATGATACTCCCATGTTTTAGAGAATAGAAGATTATCACCTCACTATTGACATGGTATCATAGAAGAAATTTCAAGAAGAAGAAAACATCGAAGTAATCCAGCAAACCACATGATATGTCATTAATTGCGATCCTTTATGAGGTTGAGCATGGAGATGGAATAGTTTTGCAGTAAAATCTCCATTTTAGTTTTCCTAGATCTTCACTTTCCTCCATATTTATCTTTTATCCACTCTTAGGTTTTTGTGCATGGTTGTCTCCTTTTGTGTATGCAAATATTTAGATTATAAGTGGGAAATTATCCCACTAAATGAGCTGGACCATTGAATTTTTCATAATGATATAGCATGTCGGATCTCTAGACTTGGTAGCACCGTCTTCGGGTCAATATCATGGAGAACTCTATTTTTGTGTATTATTGGAACTAGGTCAGTACTACAGAGTTGATTATTAGTAGCATCAACGTGACTTTGTATTTCTCCTATGAATGAGTGTCTCTGCCACCAAGAGGGGTCTCGATAGCATTGACCTATGTAGATAGTGTTCTTGTCTTTTCTAAGAACTACAGTTGGTACCATGAGATGGGTCTTGGTAGAACCAAACTATCCTCCTAAAAGCATCAACGCTTTATTGATAGAATCGATAATTTCCTATAACTTTGTTGGGTTTTTTCTATACAAACCTTGTCAACAATAACAAGTTAAGAATACTGACTCATTCTTCCAATGTATATCAAACTTGAAATTCAAATAGCAAAGCGATAAGACTATGATAAATGTGATAATATACACAAATAGGGAAAAAATTGATGCAAAAGGATTTTTTAGGCTAGGTCACCATAATATAAACAAAAACACATATAGATGATCATGAAAGAATAATAAATGGTCGAGAGTGGCCTATGACATCACAAAAATATTTGTATGCATCCATTTCTCAAATGTTGTGGCACATGGTGTTGTGGTCTATGTTGGATCCAGGGCTCTAGAAGGGGGGTGAATAGAGTTGATCAAGACATCTTCAGCCTTCACCAAGGACTTACCCACACTTGCATCAAGTCCTTAGCCTTAAAGGAATTACCCACTCTTCTTGAATCTTCTCCTTGCCCTTCTCCTTCACCTGGAGAAGGTCTTCACACCTTATTCAACCTTGAAGAAGAACAACAACTTCACCTTCATTGGGAGAAGCTCACTTCAACCTTTGCTCTATGAGAAAGGGGATTGGGAAGATGGAAGGAATGAGAGCTTTTCAAGATAATATGGAGGTAGCTCTCTTACAACATGCCTAACCCACTCATGATCACAAACTACTTTGTAAATGAAAGAGATAAAGGGGCTCAAAGGGTTGAAACACACTCAACTATATCAAGGACCAAGGATAGCATGAATGAACAAACTTGGAATGAACTCCAAGGGGTCCTATTTATAGCTGGGGGTGTTCCTTTGAGTGTGGGATCACTTAAGAATGAAAAACAACCATTTTACAACTTGAAATAGATCTAGTTTCGTTTCTAACAACTCTCCAATAGTTGGAATCACTTGTTCTACGATTTCTATATAGTACATTCAGTCGAGTTTCAATAACGATAACTCGATCGATCTGCTAACCGAAAAAGCTAATTTTCAAACTATTGGGCGAGTTTGTTCTGGGAGACTCGATCGATGAGTCAAAATTAGTTTTGGTCAATAAATCGATCAGTCGAGTTCTGTGAGTGTACAACTTGATCAATTGATCCATTTTTGAAAATCCATCACTAATCGATTGAGATTCCAACTCGACCGACAAAGTTGTTGTGGCAAATTTTTCAAAATAGTTTTAGAGTGACCAAACATTGGAATTAAGTGTCCCTAATTTTTTTCTCATCTTAGTTACAAGTCATATCATCAATACAAGTGATTACAAAAATATTCTAAGGTGGTTTGGAGTGATTTCCCAAAATGCACACTTGCATTGCTTTTGACTTGAACTTAGACAAGCTAGGGCTTGTGTAATTTGATCCTTTTCATGTACCAAAAGCCTAAAATCAATCTTAAAACAAGCATATTAGATACATATGAATGGAATGGTTAAGTCATTATAAAAATATGGACAATGTATAACTCTCAAGTCAACATTCTCCCCCTTTTTGATAATGACAAACTATTCCTCAACATATTGAAATGGATATGTAAAGTTATACCTTAGCCTTGTGAATTACAATGGGATTCATAATTTTAACAATGTGAATTTCTCCCCCTCAATCTATTCTCACTCTTACCTATATAGTTAGTGTTTCTAAACAAAGCAGTATAACATGTACATACTATATGGTCCTTTAGCAAGTCACATAATAAAGCATATATTGAATAAGAAAAGGATCATATAGGCAATAAAAGCAATATGGTTGATCTTCAAAACATTGAACTTCTCTCCCCCTTTTGGCATTATCAAAAAGTAAGGGGGTAGAAGAGCACAAAAATAGGTCTTCTCCAAGCACAACCAAAAACATACATCCAAAAGATAAAGGATGTAATCTCATAGAACACATCAAATAGAGTTGAGAGAGAGACAAGCAAGATAAGTAATAATCAAAATATGGTAAATATAGCACCAACTCATGAGACATGGTCAATTAAAGAGTAAGTGTACATATGATTAAGATCACAACACTGAAAGCATGTCCTCAAAACAACTACAAGCCAAAAATGATGAAAACTACATGATGATAGAAATAGTACATATCAGATAATGTGCCCAGATGTGTTTAGTACAAAATAGTCTAGAAAGATATAAATGATCAGAATCTACTGACTAAAAGCTAAAACATATAAACATCTAGGATATCTATATCCACAACATCATCATCATCGTTAGAAGCTTTAGGCTCGTAGTCATCGTCTCCATCTGAAGGTGCAACAAAGATAGCATCTTCACTTTCATCACTAGATGCATCAACAAATCCATCATTAGGACCATCTAAACCATCCTCACCATCATCCTCAGATGCGTCCTCATCACCATCAGCAGCGTCCTCATCAACTTGGTCAGGCATCTCCTCATCAGAAAAAGGATCAAAATCACGACCGGTCCACATGGCATTCTGCTCAGCCTAAGAGTTGCATGACCAAGGTGGGTACCACAAGCATTCTAACCAGAGTTGAAGTAGGTCATGTGAAGGAGAATATATCAAGATCACTTGACTCTGATGTTCTTCAAGATACAAAACATTAGCACCGTAGAATTCTCTGCAATTTCAGTTTGATTTTTCTTTGGATGAATATTGTAGTTGACTACCAGGGCGAGAATGTGGTTCTTCAGGTCTAAGGTAGAGGAGGGAAGGGTAGACTTCTTCCTATAGGGAAACTAAGGCTTCTCTAAGAATTTATGTATGTCAGGAAGAGTGATATCATATTACTTGTAGAAGACCTCAGGGTCTAGGAGGTCAAAATACTCAAGGTAATCCTTCCTCCATGTGTTGTTTACCTCAGTACCAGAGAAAAAGATATACATGGTATCCTCTGAGACTTGGAATTTCTTCCCAGAAATCATGGAAGTAAGAACGACTTGAGTATTTGGAGGGGGTACAAGAGTTTCATAATTCCAATACAAATTTGCACAGAATTCATGAACAGATTTAGTGCTTGTGATGGAATTGTAATAGCATGCATGTTCAACACTAAGGGAAGAGAGGTGGTGGTCATATAACAACTTGGCAACCTAATCAATGACCTTTTTGTCTACGTGGGTGTGGCTCAAATAAGGCACGTAAAGGGAAGGATCTCCTTGTACCTATTTAGAGCATCATTTGAGACAAAGAAGGTATCATCGAATGGGATAAGGTGAGAATTGGAAGAAGAGCATGGTGCTCCAGAGGGGGCGACTCTCTTTCTCCTATTTGATGCCATGGAGGTGAGATAAGGAGGATAGAGAGGTTAAAAATATAGAGAACACCACCACAAGCCGACCAAACACCTAGGGTTGATGTGCAAGAGTTTTAGGAAGGTCAAGAAATGTTGAGCTAGGGATAGGAAGGGGATGGTCAGGGCTAGGGCTGAGAGCTAGAGGGAACTGGAGAGGGAATCAGTCGATTTTTCACTAGTTGAGAGGGAGAAAAGCTGGTTGAACCACTCTTATGTTTTCTCTAGCCCGACCATCGGTCGAGTTCTGAGAGATGGAAACTCGAATGAATGGCCTTTTACAAAATCCCTCAGCCATGGATCGGTCGAGTTGGCAACTCGACTGATGGTCAACCTGAATCATCATTAGAAATTTTAATTTCTAGCCATTTGAGTTATAATTAAATTTACTTTTCTAATCCATTTTGCATTTTAAACATACTTAGGCACATATCACTCATCATTGGGTACTATTTTGTGATAAAACAAGCGTTTGTGAAAAATGCCCAAAACAAGCAAAACACAAGGCAAAAAAATCATGAAATTTTATCACTTAAGCAAGCAAGGGTGATCAAGACATAAGAAAAGTATACAAGATAGATAACAACTAACTAGAGGGCATAGTAGATTCATCCAAAGTAGTTATGAGCAGTTTAGATCTAATAAAATTAAATTTCTCTCTAGCTAGAGGTTTAGTAAAAATGTCTGCCAACTGGTTTTCCGTGTCCACATGCGTGATATAGATATCCTTTTTGGCAATGTGATCACAAAGAAATGATGAAGAACCTCTATATGCTTGGCTCTACTATGCAATATAGGATTGTAAGATAAATTGATTGCACTAGTATTATCACAATAGATAGGGGAAGCATCAAAATAAATGCTAAAGTCTTGGAGCATTTGCTTCATCCATAGGTCCTGGGTACAACAACCCCCGATTGTAATGTATTCAACCTCAGTAGTTGATAAAGCCACTACGATCTATTTCTTGGAAAGCCAAGACACCAAGCATGGTCCTAGGAGGAAGCAAGTGCCACATGTGCACTTTTAATCAATCAAGCATCCTGCGTAATCCGCATTACTATAAGTCATAAGAGTGAAGTCCCTTGACTTGGGATACCATACTCCAAAATTTTGAGTTTTAGCTAAGTACCTTAAGATCCTCTTAACATCTATAAGATGTGATTTCTTGGGATTTGATTGAAATCAAGCACACAAGCCGACACTAAACATTATGTCAGGTCTAGAGGTAGTTAAATAAAGTAAACTTCCAATCATACCTCTATAGAGCTTCTCATCCACTTTCTCACCTTCTTCATCTTTATCAAGTTTGGCGGTGTTTCACATGGGGGTGTCCATCGGCTTGGTGTTCTCCATTCTAAAGCGATTAAGTAGCTCACTTCTGTATTTGCCTTGGTTGATGAAGTTCCCATCTTTAGTTTGCTTGATTTGAAAGATGAGGAAGAATGTAAGCTCACCCATCATGCTCATCTCAAACTCACTCTGCATAAGATCACTAAATTCCTTACAAAGATCAAGATTAGTTCCTCCAAAAATGATATCATCAACATGAATGTGAATGATAAGAAAATGGTTAGAAGTGTGTTTGAGAAACAAGGTAGAATCTACTTTTACCATGATATACCCATGATCTAACAAAAAGTTCTTTAATTTCTCATACCAAGCTTGAGGTGCTTGTTTGAGTCCATAGAGAGCTTTTTGCAATAGATAAACATGGTTAGGTAAACTATCATGTTCAAAGCCTAGAGGTTGTGCAACATACACTTCCTCCTTAATTGTACCATTCAAAAATGCACTTTTAACATCCATTTGATATAGAAGAAAGTTCTTATAACTAGAAAAAGCAAGCAACATACGAATGGACTCAAGTCTAGCTACAGGTGCATATGTTTCATCAAAATCTATACCTTCATGTTGATTGTAGCCTTGAGCCACTAACCTTGATTTGTTTCTTACCACCTTGCCACTTTCATCTAGCTTGTTGTGGTAGACACACTTGGTGTCAATGATCTTTCTATCACATGGTCTTGGGACTAGAGTCCACACTTTGTTCTTCTCAAACTGCTCTAATTCTTCTTGCATGTCTAGGATCCATTCATCATCTCCAAGAGCTTCTTTGAGTTCTTTGGCTCGAGTTGTGAGATGAAGGCATTGTTGGCTTGTTCTTTGTTGAAGGCAGCTCGCGTCTTCACTCTTTCAAATCAGTCACCTAAGATAAGCTCTTTAGGATGGTTCTTTGCAAAGCGGGGAGTTGGATCCTTCTTCTCTTCATCTTTTCTTCTCCTTGAGTGGCCACCTCCTTTTCCTTTTGAGTGATGTTGAGTTCTTTTAAGATAGGAATAACCTCACCTACAATATCATCATTTGGAACAATATCTTTGGGAATAGAGGGGGTAGTATCAATAAACTTAACATTAATAGATTCTTTAGCAAGATTGACATTAAACACTTTATAAGCCTTGCTAGTAGTGTTGTATCCAAGAAAGAAAGCCTCGTATGATTTTGGATCAAACTTGTCAACAAAATATTTCATATTCAAAATAAAACAAGGACATCCGAAAACATGAAAGTACTTGATAGAAGGCTTCCTACCATGTCATAGCTCATAGGGGAGTTTTCTCAAAGAAGGATGTGTGAAAACCCAGTTTTGCACAATACATCAGGTATTAATGGTTTCAGCCCAAAACTTCTTTCTAGTGTCATACTCTAAAAGCATGATCCTAGACATTTCCTGTAGTGACCTATTCTTCCTCTCTGCAACCCCATTTTGTTGAGGTGTTTGAGGTGAAGATAAGTTATGTGCATATCCAGATTCTTCATAAAAATGTTCAAAAAGATCATTTTCAAATTCTCTCCCATGATTACTACGGATGGAAACAATCCGGCAAGAGGCTTCATTCTCAACTTGTTCACAAAAACTAGAGAAAACATCAAGCGTAACACTCTTGGAAATGAGAAAGAAGGTCCAAATATGTCTAGATAAATCATCGACAATAAAAGACAATACTTGGAACCATGAAGCAACTGAATTCTCATAGGTCCAAATAGATCAATATGGAGAAGTTCAAGAACTCTATTAGTACTAAGGACTTCTTTGAATTTGAAGGAGGACTTGGTTTGCTTTCTTTGGGTACAAGGTTGGAATTTCTCATCCTTTTTAAAATCTAATTTGGAAAGTCCCTTGACCAAGTCCTTTTTGCTCAACTTCTTCAATTGATGCGTATTTACATGACCAAGCCGACGATTCCAAAAAGAAATATCATTCACATTGACTACTAGGCATCTACCAACAATATGATTAATAGATTCAAGCACAATTACATAAAGACTACCATTTCTAGTTCCCTTATATATGACATGATAAGTGAGGGAATCTAGAATCAAGCATTCAAAAGAAGTAAATAGCATAAGGTAACGATTATCACACAATTGACTTACACTTATTAAATTGTGATGTAGGACATCCACAAAAAGAAAATTCTTGATACACAAGGATTCACATATATCACCCTCACCTTTCACCTTACCTTTCTTATTGTCCCCGAAAGTAACTGAACCTCCTTTCTTCTGGTAAAATTGTTGAAATGGCTTATATCACTTGTCATATGTTTAGTGCAGCGATTATCAACAATCCAACTTCCTTTTTCCTGCAATAAAGGAGAGTGTTGGTTCCCAACTCAAACTTTGGGATCTGAAATTATCTTGGGGACCCATTTCATCTTTGGGTTGGTCCCCTTATGCTTGTAAGGACAATAAGTAGAATAATGATCATCACTTTTTCAACGAGAGAAAATCATAGGGCTCTTAGTGCCAGAAGACTCTCCAATGAAAAAGGAGGTTTCCTTACTCTTTTTCTTACCTTTGGCCTTATTCTTGCCCTTAGGTGCTCCCCCTACAAATCCCAAACCACTAGTACCATTTGTTTGGTAGAATGGTCAAGGATTTCATTTAGGGAGTTTTTCCCTTTGAGAAATTTCTACAGAGAGGCTCTAAGTCTGTGATTGTCATCAGTAAGGGATATAACAGTAGAAGACAAACTAGCAAGATCATCTTTGGTATGAACAAGGTTGTCCTCTAAATAGAGAGCTTTAGTTAAATAAGAATCTTTTTCAGGAGAGATAGAAGCAATATCATTACTAGGAAAAATAGATCTAGAAGATAAATCATTAACTTGATCCGAAAACCTAGCATTTTCATATTTAAGAAAATGAATTTCTTTAAGATAAACATCCCTTTCACCTCTATGAGCATCAATAATAAACTTGAATTCAGCATTTTCAGTTTTAAGTATTTCAAGCTCATTTAGGCACTTTTGGTTGTCTTCATTAAAAGATTCAATGTTCTTAAGATAGGCACCATTCTCTACCTCAACTCCATTGTATTGGATCTCAAGATCAAGAAATTGGTCTTGCAAGTTATCAATGCTCTCAAGATGAATTTTCTTATTTTTCTCAAGAATCTCAAGTTTAGCATAAAAATCATCAATGATTTTACCTAACATCTTCTTTTTAGATTTACATTTAGAATAAGAAGAACGGGTAGTTACAAGCATATCAATAAGAGTTTTTTTAGCTAACTCATGCAAAGTTACCTCTCTTACCTCACCTATATCTTCACTCGTAGAGGCCATGAGTGCAAGGTTGCACTCTCCATCTTCATCGGAGTTTGAGCCACTAGAGGATGATGCTTCCCAAGCTGCATGAGCTACGTCTTTGTGTCTCCTCTCCTTCTTGTCCTTCCTCTTGTGTTTTCTATCTTTCTTGTACTCTTCTTCCTTCTTGGAGATGCTCTTGTGGTGTGACTTTCTTGCCTTAGGACATTCACTCTTGTAATGTCCTCTTTGACCACACTTGTAGCACCTTGGAGTAAAAGAAGAAGATCGCTTTCCTTTGAAGTGCTTTCCCTTTGAGTTGTTGGCTTCATGCTCACTAGGACCATCATCTTCACTAGAGGGAGAGGGAGATGTCCAGAAAGCAAGTTGTTGTTGAAGGATGACAACCTCCTCTTGAGCTTTGAAGGGACTATCTTTGATCTTCCTTTCTTCCTTTTCTTCTTGCTTGGCTTCCTCTTCTTGCTTGTGAAGTCTTGGCTCATGAGCTTGAAGATTCCCAATGATCTCCTCGGTTTTAATGTCACCAAGACTTCTCACTTCTTCAATGAAGGTCGCCTTTGACTCCCATCTCTTAGGTAGAGACCTCAAGATGTTTGAGTTGATTGCTCCTAAGTGTGTCCCAAAGCAGCTAGGCCGTTAACAATGATGTTGAGCCTAGAGTACATCTTGGAAAATCCTTCTTTCTTCCACATCTTGAAATTCTCTAGGAGGTTGTTCAACATGTAGATCTTTGCCTCCTTCACTTGTTGTGTGCCTTCATAGGTAATGCATGACTTGTCCCATATATCATAGGTTGTATCCTATGAGGAGATATGGTTGAACTCGAATGGAGTGAGGGCTGCATAGAGGATGCTAATTACTTTGGCTTTGAGATGGGCATTCTTTAGGGAAGCTTCATACCATATTGACACAGCTCTGGTTGGATCCTTATAGGGTGTAATCATCACCTTCCACATATCAAAGTTCATCCCTTGAATGTAGAACTGTATCTGCCTCTTTCAATAGAGGAAGTCGGTGCCATCAAAGACCATGGGACGCATGGAGAATCCTCCCTCTAGGTTGAGTGAACCAAGTAGGTTCTCACCCATCCTACCATCTCGTGGGATATTTTTTGGAAAAGATCATATCTATGATACCACTTGTTGGATCTAGGGATCTAGAGAGGGGGTGAATAGAGTTGATCAAGATGTCTTCAACCTTCACCAAGGACTTACCCACACTTGCATCAAGTCTTTAGCCTTGAAGGAATTACCCACTCTTCTTGGATCTTTACCTAGACCTTCTTATTCACTTGGAGAAGATCTACACACCTTCAACCTTGAAGAAGAACAACATCTTCACCTTCACTCGGAGAAGCTCACTTCAACCTTTTGTCTTTGAGAAAGGGGATTCGGAAGATGGAAGGAATGAGAGATTTACAAGATAACATGGAGGTAGCTCTCTTACAACATGCCTAACTCACTCATGATCATGAAATTCTTTATAAATGAGAGAGATAAAGGGGATCGAAGGGTTGCAACACACTCAATTATACCAAGGACCAAGGATAGCGTGAATAAGCAAACTTGGAATGAACTCTAAGAGGTCCTTTTTATAGATGGGGGTGTTCCTTTGAGTGTGAGATCACTTAAGAATGAAAAATAGCTGTTTTACAATTTGCAAAGTATCTATTTTTGTTTCTAACAACTCTCCAACTATTAGAATTACTTTTTTTTGCATTTTCCTTACAGTACATTCAGTCGAGTTTCAATAAAGAAAACTCAACCGATCTACTAACCGACAAAGCTAATTTTCAAACTATCGATCGAGTGTGTTCTTAGAAACTCAACTAATGAGTCAAAATTAGTTTTGGTCAGTAAATCGGTCGGTCGAGTTCTGTGGGTGTACAACTCAATCGATTGATCCATTCCAAAAATCTATCACTGATCGGTTGAGATTCCAACTTGACAGACAAAGTTGTTGTGACAAATTTTTCAAAATGATTTTAGAGTGACCAAACATTGGAATCAAGTGTCCCTAATTTTTATCTCATCTTAGTTATAAGTGTTGGGTTTTAGGGTGGGGGGAAGGCAGCAGAAACAAAAAATTTCTCTCACCACAAAACCATAACCACAGATCGCATCAACGACTATGAAATAGGAAGGATGGTTTTAGCGAGGTGTACCTGGTCCTGAGGCTTGCTCAGCGACAATACCTTGCAGCTAGTGTGGTCTTTAACCACCTAGTCTTTGATGGCGTTTGTACAGCTCCTGGTCTCCACCTGGATTGTGGTTGACCGTCATCCTCCTGAGTGGAAGAAATCTCCCACCTATATAGATAGTCCACATGGACCACTGGGAACTCTAGTCATCCTGTCCTACAAGATACTAGAAGGAGTCATCCCCTTTTGTCGGCGTACTAGTCACTGACACACTCTCCCATAATCAGTTTCTTTTTTGTAATTGTCTTTCCCTCATTCCTCCCTGGACAGGTAGAACTTGCTTGGGCTCTCTCAGTTACCACAACCAGATAGGACAACAACTTTGCAGAGTAACTGATGTTCTGAGTTGTGCTATCTGAGAAGCCCCAAGTACCCCTCTATATATAGGAGGGGTCATGGTCAGGGTTCTCATCCCCGAGCAATGAGGGATTAAAGTGGGAGTAGAAGGGTCTAGAATTTCCATGAACAAATTGCACTGTAGAAACCAAACCGGTCATTTCACAAATGAACCCGTCAGTTGGGAGTGTGAGCATGTCAGTTCACTTAGTGAACTGGTCAGTTCGCGTCCCAAACTTGCCTCCAATTGACTTTCCTTGTTCATTTCTAATTAATGCAAATATCAATTCTTGTCCCAATCAAATTGTACAATTGAAACGAAAAACTTTTCTCACAAATCAGGACATCCCAACACTGCTTGTTTGGACACATGAACCAATCAGTTCACCAAGTGAACTGGTCGTCTCACTGACCATGAGCCAATCGGTTCACCCAGTGAACCGGTCGGTTGGTGGTCCAGATTGTGCAGAACATAGTCAATGTAGTTCTCAATCAATATGACACTCAAACTAGTTAGTTCAACACTTGAACTTGATGATTCTTAGTCAAGTCAATTGATTGAATGTTTCATTGAGTACCTAAACACATTTAGTAATCAATCCAAACATCATTCATGGATAAACTCCTCTTCCAGGTAAATCCTTTGTGTGTGACCCTATAGGTCCCATTTCATGTTGGCAGTGAATGTCAATAACTAGCTTATGATATCACAAGCAAAGAGTGATGCCTAGTGCATATCAGTGCTACCCAAGTGAAAAGGAAAGTTGGAGAACAACTTTCAATCCTACATTCTGTGATTGGTGTTCCAGTGAATGTATAATTCCTTTGTATCTGATATCCTGAATGAACTCAAGGCATGGAGTTGTCATCCTTTCAACGTTCATTCATGTTCCTTGATCTAAAGCAGACTATCTAAGATATGTGTGCCATCAATATCACATATTGACTCACACGTGCATGTGCATGCCTTTCTCAGTCTCGCTTATCAAGTGGCCATGGAAATCATACTCCCTTAGGAGGGATAAATTCCATATCTATCACTCACAGTCAAAACCCCATGTATCAAAGTCACCCAATCATCACCTTTATAACAATCCATATTTCAGGATCGCGTTTGATGATGTCAAAGTGTACCCAATGACATGTGATGAGTGCAGTGATTTTAGGTCCAAGAATCATAATCACAACCATCATTGTGAGAGATGACTGTGACTACCATGTCATGGTTCCATGTGTCACTCTCATGGTGGGTCTGTCCGATACACTGTTCTCTAACATGTATCTATGTGCTTGGTTTGATACCACATATCATGACTAATGAGACTCTGTCATCAACCAACACACACTCTAGTCTTGTTGTGTCATTGTTGTCTATCAACCTTCCACAATGACATCCGACTAGGGACAAAACAAGAATGTGCAAACTCTTAGCATCCATATGATCTCATTCTTTAGGTCCTCAACCTGAAGACATATGTCATTGAGTACTGTCATTCTCTAGACATTCATTCTACTCTATCATTATCTCATAACTGATTGAACCAGAATGAATTGGAAGCTTGCCTTTGATATTTATCAAATCAATCTTAATGTATCTCAATCCAATCATCCTATGATTGGCTCTCAGGGCATACATACCAACAGACTCCCACTTGCACTGTGAGCCAATCACCTTTGAATCATATTCTTAGTGATATCCAAACATGTCCCACATGTTTCTACTACTCTAGTGCTAACGCAGTGAGTTAGAAACACTTTGCTTTAGTCAGTATATTGTATGTTTCATATCTCTTCATTGTACGACATATCGTATGAGATGGAGTTTTCGTAATATGTGATTTGATATTCCTTGCCTAACACTTAGCTCCATTGTTTGACTCAGTATTCCTACTTGTCATCAATGGTTGGAATATCTATAGGTTCATCTCTATGAACTTCTAGATCCATATAGTATCCTCTGTTGTTCATAACACAAGGATATTCAGCTTTCCCTTTCAGAATTAAATGGCTTTTAAATCAAAACATTTCCATTTGTCAACTCATATTCATTTTTATATTTTGCAATCATTTTCTGTCATTTTGGAAGCTTGCATCAGTGTAACTCTTTACACCCAACTCTACCTTATATTACCATAGAACTAGTACTTCACAAGTATGAAACAAGTTCTTCATGGTATTCCAGTGACCCTCACTGGAAGTAGACAGACATCCACTAGTCATACAAGTTAACAGGATGAGTATATCATATTGTCTTATCTAATACATACAAGACAATGAATGCATATTTTCTTATCATGTCTAATACATACAAGATAATGGGATGGTTACATACATGATAGAGCCATATCTATCTATGTGTTCCTATTCTTCCTAAGAATTTGGGACACTTGGCATCTGAGATACTAACTCTATATAACATGGACAAGTTTTCTCCCACTGAATTTGTGCATACTGAACCCTTCAGTATAGATTTCCAACGTATGCTCTCGCTCTACCAAGTTAAGAGATTTTTAAGAACTATCTCTATAGATCTCTATTCCTATCACATAAGACATTTCTCTATCTTCCCTTAAAGATATTTCCACACCAGTTTCTTTTTTAAAACATTTCATTCCTCATCGTCATGTGGAATGTGAATACTCTCCCACTAAATCTTTGTAATAACAAATCCCTTCTTTATTTGGACATATCATTCAAACCTTTTGACTATATAATCAAAGTAAAGACTTCCAATTCTGAGTTGCTTGTATTTAATCAATCATATTGATTAATCCCTTGTAACTTATAGATTGCATTTGTATTATTGGATTCATAAAACCCTTCAGGTTGTGTCACGTACACAACCTTGTCTTATTCCTTCTAGGAATGCGGTTTTAATATCCATATGCCAAATTTCATAGTCTTTCAAGTTCCAACATCAAGCATGATCCTTTCTCTAAATGTCATCCATGTCAGTCTTAACTCTTAAGACCCAATTGCACTTATGGGTTTTATCCCAACAAGTTCTACCACTAAGGTCATACCTTATGGTTCACATGGAAGTCATTTTGGATCTTATGGCCTTAAACCATAACTCAAAATCTGGTTCATCAACATCATTTAGCTTATTCGCTCATCATATGACCAATTCATCACCTGGATATATGAGGTGTATCTATTACATAAAGAACTTTGATAATCCACAACACTTGTGATTCTTAATCTCCTTTATTTAGTGTTAGCATGTTCTTTAGAAGAATTCTATAAGGTTAGTTATTTGATGATCATGCTCTAACTCTTTAGAGTATGATTCCTTCTTTAATTTAGACATCATGAGTTCTCTATGATACACTATCATAATCACTCACAAGGTCCTCAAACATTTGGTTTAAGTATCCCATTCATTGGTCACATCAAAGAGTTAATACTTTTACCAAGTTTGTACTTCATTTATGATATTCTTAAATACTTCAAGATATTCATATTGGTATTTCACTAAACACCATCTGAAGCATTAGCATTTATTCCATTAGGCATGCATATACATCAATATGTATTATATATAATAGAATAGTCATTATCCCACTACATTTAGTGAAGATTGACTTGTCATCATGCCCAAGACATTCATATCTCTTAATGGTTCATGATCAAAAGATTATAGCCTATCCATTAGCATGGAAGCTATAAATGAATTTCTCATGATAATGTTAATTAATTGTTTGAGTCATCAATAACTATCAGGTATCATTTTATCTTATGCATACTAAGTAATACAAGATAAGTAGGGCCTTTCCACAAAAGATCATATCTTCGAAATTGAAACATCAACTTTATTGATAGACATCCTTGTCATTACAAGATGCAGAAATAAAGTGTTTCTATTTATTGGCAAAATGAAATAACAGTTCATAACTCTATTACATGCCCTTTGGGATGAAATAAACTGAAAAGTACTCCTATCTATGGCAGCAACACTTGCTCCAATGATGAGTGCTCCTTCTTGATCCTTTCATAAAGGCCATCACTTCTTTTTAGATCCTGAATATCATATATATTAGATCCATATCTTGGTATCACATACCTCAAATAAAGAAGTGTTTTAAGTTTATTTCAAGATACCTAAGGTGGAGATTTCCATCCCCTCCTTCTTCTTCTTTTGTTCATCCAGATAGAGAGGGCAATTTCTCCTCCAATGTCCTGGCTCTTGACAATGGTGACATTTTCCTCCCTTGTTCACCCCTCCTTTGGCCTTAAGAGCTAAAGATGACTTGGACTGCTGGTTAGCATCAGAACCCTTCTTTGCTTTGCCCTTTCCATTACCTTTAGACTTACCCTTCTTTCTACTGATCAACATCACAAATTTGGGTTTGTATTTCTTCATCTATGCCTCAACTGTCCTCAACATGCCCAACAACTCTGTCAACGGCTTGTCAAAATTATTCATGTTGTAGATCATCACAAACTGATTGTAAGATTCTGGGAACGATTACAGTATCACATCAGTAGCAACTCTTGCTCAGAGGGAATCCCAGTCTTGTCAGGTTCTCCACATACCCAATCATCTTGAGTGTGTGAGGACCAACTGGATCTCCTTCTGTCATGAAACACTTGAACAGTGCCCTGGAGACATCATATCTCTCTTGTCGTGCTTGGTCTTGATACATGTTCTTGAGATGTTGAACCATATCAATGATGTCCATGTTCTCATGTTGTCTTTGAAACTCATAGTTCATTGAGCACAACATCAAGCACTTCGCATCAATGGAATCTTTAGTATGCTTCCTATAAGCATCCCTTTCTACCTTTGGTGCAGTGGGAGCGGGCTCCTCTGGCACTGGTGTGTCTAGGACATAGAGCTTTCTCTCTTGAGTGAGAAAAATTCTCAATGTCCTAAACCAGTCATGGAAATTAGTCCCATTCATCTTGTCCTTCTCAAGGACCAATCGCAACGAAAAGTGATTATTGTTGACAGCCATTTGTTCTACAAAAAATAAAATATGCAATTTTAGTCCAAAACTTTTTTTGACTTTATTTGATTGATTTGAAATTTTTAATGATATAATTAGGCCTTTAATTAATTATTACTCCCACTATTTTGTTCAAATTGATAGCCCTCACCATCAATTTGGAAGATTGCAGCGTTCAACCTTCTAGTGAGTCAAGATCCAAAATAATTGAATTATTACCCGGCCAATGCCAGCGTCCATAATCAATTATTAAGGTAGGTAACACTTACCAATTGCATCATATGCAACTCTTAGATAGATGACATGTGCAACTCTTTGCCATGAACATCTCCATGCCTCTAAGTGCTTAATCCCATTAAGATCGCTTAGTTAAGCCCGACCCAAAAGCCAACACGATAGAAGTGTACCCCGCTTGGTGGGCCCACACAACTACCATCACACTTCCATGAGATAGAAAGCTCACCACCCTTGGGATGTCTATGCTTTCCGATTAAGATTTTCATGTGTGCCGCTTATGGAAAGCATCTAAGACTTAATATTATATTGAGAGGTTTTAATATGCTTATATATGCATATATGTATCCAATCACTACATATATAGTATGTATCATATACATGCTATATCCCACAACGAAAACATACAATAATCATAAAGTGATGATTATGGCCATCCTATTGTAATTCCTTGAGCCACAAGGAATTATGGTCGTCTAGGTCTACATCACATGCAACCTGTTGTTGATGAAGATCTTGTGCTTAGGTCGTTCTGGGTTTGATCAGCTCGTCACACGATTGACCAGCTCGCCTCTTAGACGGTCAGTTGGTTGTCTCCAACCGATCGTCTGGCTCCTCTAGACGGTAAGTTCATCAGGTCATCTGCTCCTCGTCAGGCCTCCAGCTACACCATCAACCGGTCGTCTCGGTCCACCAGTCGATCGGTTGGCACATCCATCCGATCGTCTCACACCTCCAGCCGCTCGTCTGGGTGCCCACCAGTCTTCAACGTAACAGGAAATAAATGATCCTACTTTTACATATCTCATTGGGAAACCCTGAGTTACATTCGGGGGAGAAAAGATAGAAGAGAATCTCGAGTTATCTCGAGTTACATTAGGAAAAGAAGAAGAGGGCTCGATACGCAGATTGAGAGCAAACAACCACAACTAACCAAGCATACATAGGGGTTTATAGGCCATAACCACGCTACACATCCATCTCAAAACCATTTTGAGCAACGCCTATCGTTTGCATATATATACCATATCATATATGTATATATTTAGTTTGGGATCATGTGGTATTAATCGAATATACACATTTATCCAGTTAAATATTTGCATCGTATGTAATAAATAAAAGGCAGTAAAACCAAAAACTGACCATATTGATTATCCTAAAACATAGTACGTTGACGTGGCTCTGATACCGCTATTGGGTTTTAGGTGAGGTAGAAGGAAGTGGAAATAAAATTTTTATCTCACCACAAAACCATAACCACGGATTGCATCAATGACTATGAAATAAGAAGGATGATTTTAGTGAGGTTTACCTCGTCCTGAGGCTTGCTCAGTGACAATACCTCGCAGCTAGTGCGGTCTTCAACCACCTAGTCTTCGATGGTGTCTGTGCAGCTCCTAGTCTCCACCCGAACTGCAGTTCACCGTCATCCTCCTGAGCGACAGAAATCTTCCGCCTCTATAGATAGTCCACACAGACCACCGGGAACTCTAGTCCTATTGTCCTACAGGACACAAGAAGGATTTGTCCCCTTCTGTCGGTGTACTAGTCACCGATACACTCTCCCACAATCAGTTGCTTTTCTGTAGTTGTCTTTCCCTCACTGTTCCTCCCTGAATGGGTAGAACTTGCTTGGGCTGTCTCGGTTACCACAACCAGAGAGGACAACAACTTTGCAGAGAAATTGATGTTCTAAGTTGTGCTATCTGAGAAGCCCCCAGCACCCCTCTATATATGGGAGGGGGGGTTCAGGGTCAGGGTTCTCAGCCCCGAGCAATGCAGGATTAAAGTGGGAGTAGAAGGGTCTAGAATTTCCATGAACCGATTGCACTGCGGCAGCCGAACCGATTATTTCTCAAATGAACCGGTCGATTGGGAGTGTGAGCCAGTCAGTTCACTTAGTGAACCGGTCAGTTCACATCCCATACTTGCCTCCAATTGACTTTCCTTGTTTGTTTCTAATTAATGCAAAGATCAATTCTTGTCCCAATCGAATTGTACAAGTGAAACAAAAAACTTTTCTCACAAATCAGGACAACCCAACACTGCTCGTTTGGATACACGAACTGGTTAGTTCACCAAGTAAACCGGTCATCTCACTAACCATGAGCTGATCGGTTCACCTAGTGAACCGGTCAGTTGGTGGTCCAGATTGTGTAAAACACAGTCAATGCAGTTCTTAATCAATCTGATACTCAAATCAGTTAGTTCAACACTTGAACTTGATGATTCTGAGTCAAGTCAATTTATTGAATGTTTGATTGGGTACCTAAACACCTTTAGTAATCAATCCAAACATCATTCATGGATAAACTTCTCTTCTAGGTAAATCCTTTGTGTGTGACCCTATAGGTCCCATTTCACATTGGCAGTGAATGTCCATAACTATCATATGACATCACAAGCAAAGAGT
This sequence comes from Alisma plantago-aquatica, assembly GCA_963693085.1. NCBI lineage: Eukaryota > Viridiplantae > Streptophyta > Magnoliopsida > Alismatales > Alismataceae > Alisma > Alisma plantago-aquatica. Next base: position 1,039,223,624 of record OY856410.1, on the reverse strand, counting down.
GATGTGCTACCCAAGTGAGAAGGAAAGTTGGAGAACAACTTTCAATCCTATAGTCTGTGATTTGTGTTCCAGTGAATGTATAATTCATTTGTCTCTGATATCCTGAATGAACCCAAGGCATGGAGTTGTCATCCTTTCAACGTTCATTCATGTTCCTTGATCCAAAGCAGACTGTCTGAGATATGTGTGCCATCAATATCACATATTGACTCACACGTGCATGTGCATGCCTTTCTCAGTCTCGCTTATCAAGTGGCCATGGACATCATATTCCCTTAGGAGGGACAAATTCCATATCTATCAATCGCAGTCAAAACCCCATGTGTCAAAGTCACCCAATCATCACCTTTATAACAATCCATATTTCAGGACCGCATTTGATGATGTCAAAGTGTACCCAATGACATGTGATGAGTGTAGTGATTTCAGGTCTTAGAATCATAATCACCACCATCAGTGTGAGAACTGACTATGACTACCATGTCATGGTTCCATCTATCACTCTCACGGTGGGTCTGTCTGATACACTGTTCTCTAACATGTATCTATGTTCTTGGTTTGATACCACATAACATGACTAATGAGACTATGTCATCAACTAACATACACTCTTCTTGTATTGTGAGACAGTGGTCTTGTACTGTGAGACATGCATTTTTCAGTTAACCAATCACATATGAAGTTGGTAATTTGTTTCCAATTAGTATTACATATCAATTCCTTGCACAACAAGTAATGTGCAATCAAAACAAACTTGAAAATATCTAAAACCTTCCCTTGACCAAACTGGGCTGTTTCGTCCATGCGAGACGGCCGTCTCAGTCACCCAGACGGTCGTCTGGTGACCCAAGTCAAGTCAGTCAGTTCAATCCAAAGCCAATTTCAACTCAAATCATTCTGACACTCCAAATGCCCATCTCAACCCTTGAGACGATCGTTTGGCACTCAAGATGGTCATCTCATGCCATGAGACATGCGTTTGGCAGTGCAGTTAGGTTGCTTGATGCATGAATCAATTACCTAAATGTATTAGCAATTAATTCATCTGTCATTCAAGATAAAACTCCTCTTTTAGGTCGATACCTATGTGTGTGACCATATATGTTCCCTATTATATTGGCAGTGAATGTTCATAACAACTTATGACAACACAAGCAATGAGCGGTGCCTAGTCACACATCAATGCTATCCAAGTAAATGGAAAGTTAGATAACAACTTCAACCTACAATCTATGTATGGTATTGTAGTGTTTGTATAGTTCCTTTGTCACTGATATTCGGATTGAACTCGAAGCATGGAGTAGTCATCCTCTTCATCATTCAATCTTGTTTCTTGAACCAAGAGTAGACTGTCTGAGATATATGTAAGCTCAATATCACATATTGACTCACATGTGCATGGCCATGCATTTCTCAGTCTTGCTAATAAATAGGCCTAGAACATCAAACTCATGTATGAGGGACAAACCCCATTTCTATCATTCACAATATACCCCCATGTGTTAAAGTCACCCAATCATCACCTTTATAACAACCCATGTTTCAGGACTGTGTTTGATGATGTCAAAGTGCACCCAATGACATGTGATGAGTGCAATGATTTCAGGTCTAACAACCACAAACACCACCATCACTGTGAGAGCTAACTATGACTTCCATGATGATGGATTCCATGTGTCAGTCTTATAGTGGATCTTCCTGATACACTGTTTTCTAACATGTATCTGTGTGATTGGTTTGATATTGGCATATCATGACTAATGAGATTCTATCATCAACCAAGTCACACTCTAATCCTATGTGTTATTGTTTTCTATCAACCTTCCACAATAACAACCAATCATGGACATATGGAAATTGTATATACCCATCTCTTAACATCTGCATGATCTTATTCTTCCAAGTCACATAATTGAAGCCATACATCATTGAGTAATATTATTCTCTAGACATTTATAATGTTACATCATTATCTCGTAACTGAATTCAATAGAATAAATTGGAATCTTTCCTTTCATTAACAATCAAATCTTTTTTATAAGTTATGCCATTACAATCATCATATGATTGGCTCTCTAGGCATACAAACCAACATCCAATACAAATTTCAGACATCTCAACCAAAATGAAAACCCAAACAAATCCAAAATTGTTGTTTTACACACTATGACATAGGCATTTATTTGGTTTAATCCTACCTAGGTGGCTTAGTTTCCAAATAACATATGGTTAAGGGTTCACAACTCTAATTCAACAGCAGGCTTACCTAAGAATATTCGAAAGGACCAAAAGGCCAATGGTCTGTGCGACATACATGAAACAAAATTGAGGGTAAATGTGAAAGAAAATTGATTCACATGAGAACAAAGTAAAACAACAACATAAATGACCCATGGCATCATAATAACTACATGAATATTTGGTAATATTTATCGATTGCTCACTTCTATTATTTTGATGATAAAAGAAGAAGAATTGACTATGGAACAAAATTTTGATGATGCAACCATTCAAACTAGTTTAACATAAAAAATTACAAGCTTGGCATGATCTTCCTTATGCTTAGTCTTAGCATGCATTGCACGGTGGCCAAAGACTCAACATAAAAAATTTCCATGGAAGAAGTAGGATATTTGGAAGGGGATAAAGGAAGTTAGTAAAAGAATTACATCCATAATGGATGTTACAAAGAATCTTTGATGACAACCAACACTTATGTCACTAAAATAATATGAAATAGAGATTGACTCGTTTTGATAAATGAGATAAAAGTTGATGAAATAGTATGGCGGTTGAACTATACCTATATGGGTCCAACATGGGATGATAATCCTAACGAACCTCTAGTGCTCACCAAATGGAGTTGAGTTTTAGAAGATATTCTCTAGTTAAGAACGTCCTCTAGTGGTTGAGTAAAATTGTAGGAGATATGAGGTTTCATATGAAGTCATGGTTTTCTAAGTGACAATCTAGAGTGTGTGAGATAATTTTAAAGGATATTTTTCACTAAATGATAAGGTTCCTACAAGATTTATATTGCATGAAGGTGCAAGAAATGAGGGATCACTATGTTAGGAAGATGATAAAAAGATTTCAGAGGGATTATATTGGAGTATTATTGACATGAGTGGGAAACATAGATGTCTATGGGGATGAAAAAAGAAAGAATTCAAATGAAAGTGATGAGAAAGAAGGAACCACTTGTATTGATAACCTTGGATCAATATGAAGGAAACAGAGTGGGGAAAAGAAATAACACAAAAATCAAGCTATTAGATCAAGATCCCACATATTTTAGATAATATCTGGTTCTATATTTTCAAGGGGTTTCATGGAATAACTAGGGGTTTAGGTATTTCTATACTTATTTAGTTTTAGGGTTCAAATGAAATCCAAATTACCTCAAATTTTAACCATAAGTCAATATAGATGAAAAGATTTTTAACTAGAAATTTGATTTTGATTTTGAGGAATTATAAACTAATAGTTACTTAATTCACCAAGTCTTAATTTGTTTACTCAATTTGGTTTTCTCTCTTCTTGAATTCTTTATTTTATGAAAGTATATTTTTTATAATTTTGTGATAAAGTTTCCTTATTAAAATCTATGTGCTAAGGTGGGAAAAATAAATTTTAACAAGGAATACCCATCCTCTAAATTGGTGTAAGTTATTCAAATCTATTTAATGAATTGTTTAGATGAGCAAGATACTAAAGAAACTCCCCTCTTTATTCTAACTGGTTTTATAGTTATATGTTTGGGGATTTTTTTTTCTTGAACATAATTAGTTAACCCTCATTTCCATTGTTTCTTAACCTACCAGTTTGAGCCACTTTCCGTCAAACTCGACTACAAGTTCTGACCCACTTAGGCAAAGTGATTTACTTTCTAATATGTATTATGGTTTGACACGTTATTAATAAAAAAATAGAAAAGGTAATACCTAAACTATAAATTAGGATGTTACAATGCATGGCGGGCTTGACAAGCCTCATACTCTAGTGATACATCTTGATTGAATGAATTTTCCTCTTGAAAAGAGGTTGTTTATTTGAGACAACAACGTTGCAACTCCAAGAAATCCAAATTTTGTTTATCATAAGATCCTCCCTTCAAAGAATGATAGCCCCTTTAAGATGTTTTAGTCCATCCATCAACATACCAATTGTTGAGGAAATTGTGAACGATAGAAAGATGAGAAGTTCCTCTTATATGGAAGAATGATCAGCTAACTAAAACCTTCTACCTCACACCATATGTATTAGTATTCTAGAAAATATAGACCCACCTCCAAAAGGCATCTTGGCCAGAGATGATCACCAACCACTTCATCAAGCACTAGAGTATATCTCCAACTTGCCATCAAGAGTTGACATCAATGCGATCGGTATTGGTATTCTAATCAAGTGGATGGTAGAAACATGCACAACCCAAATGCCTACCTAATAACGCATGCAGGACACATACCAAGCCACTATTTCATGATACATGTACACTTGGCTTGAATAAATGCTAGTTTATGCTCTAGCATCACCATATGGGATGATGCAGTCGCCCATCAAAGTAGACTACATCACCAGGAGAAGATAAATTGAGAAACAATCCCAAGGACAATCAAATGAATTTTATGAGAGAAAGGAATGCAAATCATTTCAATCCTACCTTGGTTCACCTCCTAGAAATAGGATACAATGATGTCATGTAGATGTACTACAAGTTTTGTAATTGCATAAATACACTATAGTAAACTAAGGAATGTCATTGCAACATGCTTCATCACATTGATAATTTAAGAAATAAAGTGCAATGAAGACTCATAGGCACACTAGGTTGTCCATCGATCACACAGTGACAAGAAAAGAATATAAACACCTCATCCAAATAATGTCAAGTAAACCTAACCAAAGAGAAAATCATTGACATCCAAGTCCCAAAAGTAAATTACATCACTCAATAGCTACATTTTGATCAAGATGAAGGACAAGTCAAACAACTTAATAACATGCAACCCAACCAAGTGATGTTAATCTTCATCACTAAAGAACAAAACCCAATGTCAAGGAGGTCACCCTCAAGCAAGTAGTGGTGAGGTTAGATACATTGAGGACGTGTTGCACATCTAAAGAAACATTTATTGAAATCTTGAGTGTAGGTGGAAACATGATGGCTGAGAAGAAACGTGAAAAAATAGATGAAACAATGTGCAAATTAGATGATGAAGGACCAACAAGGATGATACTTGGAATCCACACTGTATAGTCATCCTTAATCTATAATAATCACAAATCCTAAGATCGAGGATAATGGTGGCATATGAAAACCTATTATATGTATATGTAGAAGTGCGGGTGCAACTCTTACATTCCTGATTAACTATGAAGCACAAGCCCCCTTCCATATTCAAGAAGAACTTCTAGAGTGGTCACACAAAGACACCACCTTTGTTAATGTTACAAAACTATATAAAGTGGAAAATGTGTGCACCCCTTCTCAGTAGAAAATCACAAATTCTAATGGAGTTCATTCAAAAAATGGGACTTCCAAGGTTGAACCGGATTAACAAAAAAATATACAAGTAGGTCTATTTTGATTTATAAAACATAACTATAAAAATAGAATTCCCTTCATATATCATGAAATATTAGTATTTTAGAAATGTAAGAGAAAAAATTAACTTCACTCAGTTCTTTCTAATCTCTACATACATTCCATACATAGAGTTTCTACTATATTCACCAAACTTTGTCACGAGCTTTTTTTATCCACAATGTGTTAGAACAACTATATTGTGAAAAAACAAGTGGTTTATTAATGTACCAAAAAAAACTATAAATGTTGAAAAACTAAACTCTATATTCAAGCTCCAATGTCTTCCAAAAGTGACTCAAACTGTAACTTACTAAAATATGGACACAAAATCAATATTGAGCTTTAAATATTAATTTTTCTAGGCTTGAAGTTCATTCACAAAGTGTTCCTTGATTCCAAGTCCCTTTCAGCTATTTTGATCAATCATCATGTTTGAAAGGCCACCAACAATTATTCAAAATAGAAGAAAACTATGTAAACATAAAAAAGGTAGGTTGGTGCCCATTGTTTTACTAGAATAATGCTTCCCCAACTCTGTGCATAGAGAAGGGCATGAGTCCCTTAGTTAATTAAGAAACCCAATTGGTGTGTTGTCATTCTCCATGGAGATAATATATCACTTCCCCATCGACACAGGCATTGACATTTTCTATCTATTTAAAATTTTGAAGTATTAGTCTCAAAATTTGATATTGAATCCTATTGATTTTTAAAATCATTTTTAGCATTTTCCACTTGCCTATATTATTTCATTCCTTAAATTTTTTTATTGAAGTTCTCGATGGTTAGGTTAATATTTATTAATTTCCAAATATTGATTTTATACTGGTCATTTGACTAACCCATCTTCCCTTCTAGGGTCCATGTGTGGTTTTACTCCCTTTAGGAATTCATGGACAAGTGATCTAAGGAAGACCTAGAAGATATTGTAATATATGCCCTCTGTTTGAGATGAATTTTATTATACTAGTACTCATGTATACATATCTTTACTGTATCTTTTCTAAGAACACTATGTACTCTGTGAAAATTGTATGAATGTATAGATTTGTTGATATTTCTTGACATCTTCAACTTTCCCTCTTAGACCTTTATGTTGAACATTCTAGGATCTATAGATTTCATGGATTTTAGTACCACTAGTCAAAGTAATAGTCATAGCAGTTTAAATTGTGTTCAAATCTTTAATGCTTTCACTTTTGTGACACTTGGATTTACCACTAATTTCATATACATTGAAATTTGCTATTATATCCTAGTTTCAATAGAGAGATTATTTCATTCCTTTATGACATTAGCAAAGGTAATGGGTGACAGGGTTGGTGTTTGTGGTCGGGCTAACATAACTAGAGCCTCCTTGTTGTTCTATCAATTTTGCAACGTTACACTAATTTTGAAATTGTTTCACAAAATAAGAGATTGTTTTATTATCTATTTAGTATTTCTTCATGTTCTTCTTAGATAGTAACTTTATCAAGATTCCATTTTTATTTCTCAATTAACTTTATGAAATGTTTAAAGGGAGTAAATGTCATAGCTATTGTACCTGATGTGACCCACCAATTGTAGTACATTGGGAAAGGAAATGAGTAATTTCTCACCATTTTGGAAATCTACCAAGTCAAACTTGTAATTTTGGAATTTGGTTGGTGGAATACACTTCCCATCATGCTTGACTAATAATAAAGGGAAACAATATTTGGGAGGTTGTGGGAGATGGAAGAAATCCCTAAAGTGCTTAGAACCTTCCATCTTAACCACTTTTTCTTGATCTTTAAATAATTTATTCTAAAGTAAATTGTGTCTCATCCTAGTCAAATGTTGATATTTCTGTCTTATAGTTTGTGATTGTATAGTATGATCAAGTGTTGGGATTGCCTAAACAAGATATAAGAGTGACAATAATTCCCACAACAAGGTATGCAAAGGGGCCCAATTTTACTCGTTATTGACTTCTAACCTTCAACATTTCCTCTGACTATCATTTATGGGGTGCTTGTTGTGATTTTTGTGGAACCAGTTGTTGTGATTGAGTTGTGTTATGACTAGTCAACATGTGGTTGTTATTGAACTTCTTTAGTGGTGTGTTGATTTGAAACGAAGGAGCTTTAGAAGCACATGATTAGGATTGGTACCATCCTCCTAGGATAAACTTAAGTGCACATATTCCCCTTTCTTATACTGAAACACTTATGGCATAATGTATTGAGCACGTTTCATGATCTAGGACTAAAGTATTAATCTACACTTAAGTGCACATATTTCCCTTACTCATACTGAAACACTTCTAGAATATTGTATCGACCATGTTTCATGATCCACCAACATATTGTGGATGATAAATGGACATTGGAAGCTCAATTAAGGAAAATGTCCTACAATGATAACCATGTCATGACACGAGTGAGTAGAAACGAAACATACATAGTAGTGTAAAAAAAACAAGACCAACTTCACATTGTCCAGGTTCATTGGTAGACCATTATTTGTAATATCCAAGCTATGTATCCCAAGACAAGGATTTTTCAAAAAGTTATGCTTTGATTGTTTCTGATATAAAAAGACCAAATTTTATAACAATGGGATGTGTATGTCATTATTTATGATATTGATATTTTTAGAGACGTTGATCTATTTGGGCAAGATTATACTTAAACTTTAAATATTGATAGAGTTTGTATAATGATTTCTTAACAATATTGACTTAAATGAAATTGATTAAGATATGGGTCCCCAACAAACCAACCAAGGGTTTCTCTTATGTAAAGGATATTAATATTGGGATTTCTTAGACATGACAAAATAAATTGGTTGCATTAACATCCTACAACTAAGTAAAACATGTCAATAAGAGTAAAATGACATTAATATAAGAATGATTGAAAATTTAGTTGGTGCAATAATAATGACTTCCCAAATACAATCAATAAATGTCAGATTCAAAATTGTTGGCAACTAGGCTTAGTGTTTCAAAACAATTTCAACTATAGATATGTAACCATTAATAATTATACCAAAGACGTGAATCACATACTTGGAGATTGGGAATGGATGTTACTTATTCAAAACTAGGAGGTGGCTTGATTCTCGTGGTAGGATTTGATGGTTATTTGGGCTCCTCCTCTAGATACCCCTATGATGATAGTACGTCAAGTGGTGGTACTAAACCTAAAAAGATGATGTCTCTCACATTCATTCATTGTATCTTATTTGAGGACAAAATCATTGGGGTGGACCATGTTCGATGGAATGGGATGAAAGGAAATAGATGCATTGATAGAGGGTGGTGATGATATAGAGTCTTGGTGCAAAATATTTTTGATGGAAATGATTTTTTGGAGGCATGTGTGGGGTGACATGAGGAAGGTAGGTATTGTTTCCTTCCTCCATTATTACAATGGAAGATAGGAGGAAGTAGAGGAGTGAGCATACAAAGGGAGGTATTATGTGTTTATGGTTTAGGCTCTAAGGGCATGGCCCTAGCTATTTTTATGGATGAATAGCTATGGTTTTTGCTTCTAATGTCACTTCTTGCTACTCTCTAGCATATGGAAGCAATGGTTGTTTCTGCTAGTGTCACTTTTTGCTACTCTCTAGCATGTAGTAGAAATCATTGTAGTTGCTAGTAGTGGGGCTAGGGATCCTTATTTAGAGAAACAAAGTGATGGCTAATGATGTGGTGCCACCCCTAAAGAGGGTGATGTCATGTGATGGTGGTGGTGTTAGCTCAGGCTGCAACATATAGCAATACGAGGTTTTTGTTGTTGGAGTTCGCTTAATGCTAAGGGAAATTAAAATCAAAAGGAAGGGAAGGGAAATAAGAGATCATGTGTGGTTATTAGGGATACATAATGTGATGATTTTAAGATAAAAAAACATCCAATATTTTTGTTCAATTAAGCAGACCCACCCAACATTAAGTAATGGATTCTTTAGAAAATCTATCACAATTTACATGGTGTGGAAGTTATTTTATGAAATGGTCTTTCTAGATGATGGCCTGAATGGAAAATATGGGTGTGGTAACACTCAAGATCCTCACTTGGGCCCAATTCATTTGACCAATGTGTGGTTGACCAAACCAATATAATTGGGTCTTCCTCTCTTTCAGTCATATTTAAGCCCAAATTCATATAAAAACACATGCCGTATTTAGGACTTCGAATAGGTATGATCCCTAATTCCTCCCTTAAGTGTGGATGGATAATTGGTTAGATGAGAATGGAATCATAGATAATCTTGTCAAAGGTATGATGTGAAGTGGAAGTGATTGAATTGTTTTCAGGATAGATTTGATCTTGAACATTGATATGGGACCAAAAATGGGATGTGCAAAGATTGCACATTAAGCATGGATGTGTTTGTGTTTGGGTAATCTAAAGGCTCTCCCCAATGTTTATTCTCACCCTTGGGATAAGGTATAGACATGAGGTGATGGAATTTTAAAGATCTATTTATGTTGTCTTTCAATGTTTAGTGGAGGTTGTTATGATATTTTGACTAATCTCAAGGGAGGACTGACAGACGGTGGTTTACCCTGTTTAGAATCCTACCACACCACTGAATATCACTGAAAAGCCCAACCCAGGAGCTTTTCACGGACCTATTAGTCTATATATTAAAGCACCAGACTATTCCTACTCTTTTATCTTTTTCACATGGTATCAAAGCCTCCAACCCGCCACTTCTAGTCTTTTCCTCTCCCTCTTGCTACTTTCCGCTAGTATCCAAAAAGGCTCCTGGAAACCCTTCATCTCGCTGGGCAAATCACACCAATGTTTCTTCCTCTCGACGGGAAACTACCATTGATGTCTTGTTGCTCCTATAGTAGGCAGACTATTCCAAGGGAAGACGCTCGTCCTGTTGCTTCCACTCTTCTACAGGAAGACTTCACCAACGGGAGATGCATAGTTGTTGGGCCTAAAGGACTTGATCAACGGATGTGTGTTCCCCTGATTCCTCTCTCCTAATACTCCCCCATTCATGTTCATTTTCTCCACTCTTGTCGCCACCATCCATCACCTCCTGCTTTACTTTTACCATGTCAAAAATATGACAAGTCGGCGTTCTTCCAAACATTTTATGTGAAGCTCTATGGCCAAAATTATAGAGAATGGTCTTTACGGTGCATCTGTATTACCCACAGCATTTGACAAGAACATGAGGGAATACTTAGGCAGCATTTGGTAACACGATTACTTCGGATATAGTGGTGGTAGAAAACTAAAATTCAACCGTGGGTAGCTAAAATATCAGTAATGAAATGTGAGATTAACAATCGGCAAACTTCTACATACTTTTCACATTGCGATTACCCAACTGAGATTATCCACTGAACCAATTTTCGTGGCAGTTCATCTTGAATGCATGGCCGTTATTAAAATAATCGTGATGCCAAATGGAGCCTTAGTATCCTAGTCCAACTCTTTTCTCTTATACAATATATTTCTATGCTTCAACAATGAGACCTCTCTGTCGAGGACATTTACAATTAGTTCTTAGGGATATTAATGGGTATAGGTACACTCGCATACATATAAATGTGTACATGGTAAAACTCGTCAAGTTTAAACTTTCATATCCGTATACATGTAGCATCACCAACCTGTAGACTCATGTTTAAACATGTCTACTAATGGATATGCTTGGGCCTAGACCCGTTATATGTGTATACCACTATATATAATTGGTTATTCAATTATATATTGATTATATCATACTTTAATAGTCTAATTAATATAATAGTTATGTGCTACTCTAATTAATAGAAAATCGATCTTACTCATATAATTAAGAACTAACAATTAATTACAAACATAAACTAAAGCAATCTAAAACTAAAAGTAAATAGCAACATGATATTCTAGATAACTCAAACATTACATATAAATATGTAAATAATTAATTCAACTCAATCTTGATATACATAGTATTTATTGTTTAATATAGTCATAGGATCTTTCTATCCTTTATATTTAAATATTATTTGCTTTTTAAAATAAATATGAAATATTGTAACTTTTCTTGCATTAACAAAATAACATCTTACATAGAACTGCTTACCCTCATACCCACACTACATATGTGCAAGTATTGTGGGTACAGATACGATGCGGGTCTAGATTTATATTATGTGATTTTAGACCCAAACATGAATTGGTAGATAGAGGGGGCACAGAGGAGCAAGTGCCCCCACTCAACTCCATAAATTTCTCTAAATAGTTGTAGTGAATGTCTCTCTCAATCCTAGAATCTTTTATAAAATAGTAGTAGTAAATGCCTCATTTTAACTCCAAGAAAAATAGGTTTATAATAACACTCAACTTTGATCATACAATACTCTCAAAAAATAACTCAAAAAATGTAACACCAAAAATCACTCCATTCATTAGTTGTAAAAAAATAAATTGTGTGGACTAGAATAATTGTGGTTGTTCAATTTCACAAAATGTTCATGATAAAGTACATTAGATGCATATTTTGTTTTCAAGATAGTCTTCAAACAATTGAATGAAAAATGGTAATCCGACAATTACTTCGTCAATACACAATGTTAAAAAATAAATTATGTTGACTTGACTACCTGCAGCTATTTACTTTCAACAAAAGATGTGTGAAGAAGTTCATAGAAAATTTATTTTCTTCATAATATGTGCATGGCAAGGTGCATAACACAAAAAATTGGAAATATGGTATACTAGATTAGAAATCAAATAAATTTTTGTAGTATGATTTGTGATAGACAGAGCGAGTCTCAAATACTACTTGTATATAAATAAGGATATATTTAAAAATTTATTTAGAATTTATATACACAGTCAAGCATAATGTGAAACCATCAGATATCTTGTGGTTGTGTCAACGCTTATCATATCAAAAATTGTCTTTTCAATGACAATCTGAGTTCAATCACAGTAACATGTACATCCTTGTAGTCCTAGAGGCTAAAGCCATATTGAAATGATGCTTCTCGCATCCTGAACCTATGGTAAATTGTTACCAGCAGCAAACAATCATTAAAATTTCAGCCAGTCGTTATTTATCTTATAAGTTGACAATTGAAAATTGACCAACATTATTGAGATTTTGATCAATTCAAGGAAAAATAGGTTCATTCATATATATTATATTTAGTTGATTCAATTTTAATATTGAACCTCTATAATATAATCAACAACTATCATAAACTAAACATATTGGTGATTGGTGTATTGGATGTACCAATATTTATTTGGTTATTCTTTTTTAATTTTGAGATATTAGTAAAGTAGAACTCATATAATTTTCAATATGAACTATTAGTGATTCTTCTATTCACTTTATTTGATTAAACTGATATAATCTTAGGACTATCAGATATGAAGATATATTTTCATACCTTATCCAAACAAGACTCAACATGTGATACTTTACCAAATATTACTAGTACTGGCACTGAACAACCACCAATATATGTTAACGTGGGTAGAAATGATGATGCTAGCTTCAAAATTGAGTAGAACTTAAATTAACATGGAGGAGATTTAAATGGATCCTAGGTTATGGCCTAAATTATATGATTATCCAATAAACTAAAGAGATAAAATATGAAGATTTCATCTTACAAAATGGGCATGTCAACTATATAATCATGAGTTTTCTCAAAAGTGGTTGGTAGTAAATTGTGAATATTTAAAAAAGCATGATTTTCAAAATTCTTAACACAGATAAAATATAGTATTTCTTAGGATGTTGTTTATTGTCTATTTTGTTAATTTTGTAAACCAGAAAGTGAGGAACAAGGAGTGGTGAATCTTTTATATCAAAGGCTTCATTAATTGGGAAAAAAGAGACTCTTTGAAATCATATAGCATCCAAATTGTTCTCATAATCAAGATTAGAAAAAATGTGAGGATCTCATGAGCTTCTAAAAATATTTATGATATTTGAATAAATGTATGGATTGACTGTGTTCAATTTTTGTTGCGTCAAAGTTTGGCATTTAGAGGGAATGATGAACATGTTGAGTAAAAAAAAAGAGAAAACTTCTTGCGATTGTTGAATTTTTTAATATAACACCATGATGAAATTAAGGGTGATGTCTTAGACATAGCTCTCAAAAATTAAAAACTAACAGTGCATGCCATACAAATTGACATAGTGAATGTATTTGCAAGTGAAACCACAAAGATGATATTGAAAGAAATAGAAAATAAAAGCTATAGAATCATTGTTGATAAAACATGAGACATTACAAACAAAGAAAAAATGTCAATTGTCTTGAGATTTGTTAATATGAATATCCATGTGTTGAAAGATTTCTAGGACTTATCCACATGATTGACACCAGATCGTTATCATCCAAGAAAGTAATTGATGATTTTTTCTAAGCATAATTTGAGCATATATCATTTAAGAGGTCAAGGTTATGATGATGCAAGCAACAAGAGGGGAGAACTAAATGAGCTTAAAACTCATATCATGAACAAAAACAATTGTGCATATTACGATCGTTGTTTTGCTCACAAATTTCAGTTGGATCTAGTTGTAGTAGCAAAAATGAATCATAAAGTTGCATCACTATTTTTAATACTTACAAATGTGGTATACACAGTTGGATCTTAATGTAAACAACATGTTCAACTTCATGCAATAAAAATTACTAAGGTTAACAATTCACTCAATGATGGAGAAATATCTAGTGGAAAAGGTTTCAATCAAGAAACAAGTTTAAGACATTCTGGTGATACAAGATGGAGTTTCCATTATGGAATGCTTATAAGTGTGATTGTCATATTTTCAGCTTTTGTTGATGTTTTGGAAATTATCTTAGATGATGGATCATCTTCAAAACAAAAAGCAGAAGTTATATAGATGATGGATTCAGTTCAAACTTTTGATTTGACATTTAACTATATCAAACATGGAGGAATTGTGGGTTCCCGGAGGTTATCCACGTAGAAGAGTGGAATCTTTGACATTTTTGCATCATTATCAAGTTAATTTGTTTTATTCTATGATAGATATGCAGCTTTTAGACTTAAAGCTCATATTTACATAAGTGAACACCAAACTATAACTTTGTATGGCATGCTTAAATCCAAGTGAAAATTTCAAAGCCTTTGACAAACAAAGGTTGATGGAAATGGCTAACTATATCTAAAAGATTTTATTATACCAGTTGTCTTATCTTGAAAATCAACTTGAGTCACTTATTATGGACATGAAATCTGACGATATATTTTCTAGAATTAAAAATATGACTAAACTTGTAGAAAAAATAGTTTTTTATGAAAAGCACAAAATCCATGCTGATGTACATATGCTAATAAAATTCGCATTGATATTGCAAGTAGAAACAACGATATCCTTCTTCATTGTGAATATTATTAAAAATCATCAACACAACTAGATGAATGATAAGTGGCTCAATCAATCAATAGTTTTTATATTGAAAAACAAAATATTTGACATCATTGATAACAAAGTAGTAGTAGAACGATTCCAAGGGATGAAAACTCGAAGATGATTTGAAATTTTATTAAATGAGATTATGTTTTATACTATAAAATGTGTTAGTATATCCAAATATTAATAGTTTAAGTGTGCTTTAGATATTAACTGGTAATCACTAAAGTTACTAAAATTTTGTATAAATTTTAATTATTGATTAGATTTATTTGTAATTGTGTCCCCTTCTAAATATGGTTGGCTCCGCCCCTACAGAGATGTACCCGCTAAATTAGATGGATAAGGGTATGGGTATGGCTAGACATGCATCGTTTACACTCTGACCAATTATTCTTGATTTGGCATCAGGTGGATGCTATGGATAAGAACTATACTTTTCTTTGAAACTATGAAGAATAGTGATGAGTGTAAGAGTTTTTTATGAGACTCCTCCCCTAGCTTGAGTTGATTTGAGTCCAACTACTTCATTTTTTGACCCACTGCTCACACCATGGTGTATGCTCTTTAGGGATGGAAGTAGTGTTGATCTGGTGCGATTTATACCAAAACCATAACCACACCCTGAAGTAAAATCAAACATCACATATGCACCATATCCACAATGGTTTTTAATATGAGAAATCATATCTGTACCACTAAAACCATGTGGTTAACTTCACTTCAACACTCCACACTACATCATCAAAAAATTTCTAGTAATAATAGTATCATCATATATATAATTTACAAAATTGTACACAAGAAATGGAAATAACAACATAGACAGCTTGAAATAATAATATTATATTAATCAGATAGCTAACAAATTAATTTAGTTTATGTAACAAACATTCTAACAAATAAATGCAAATATAATATTTTTCAACTACACATTCTTTCTCATTCAGAGTTTAAACATCATCTTCTTCTAAAATGTTTCATTAAGTCTCCTCCCACTAATGTACATTTTTTTTTCAAACAGCCTTATGCTATTAAAAATAGCTCCTCAAGTATTTTCCTATTAAGTTGTCCTACTCATTTTAATAGAATGTAAGCTATTTGTATTTCTTTTTTTGCATTGTTTTTATTGGGAAAGAAGATGATATGCAAAATTAAATATAGCGATATACTCTTTAGGACATAGAGGGGATAGCAAAAATTATTGGTACATGAGGGTGGTAGAATATTTAAATTAATTATGAATATAGATTATTCAAAATAATGGATGTAATTATTTGTTCTTGAGGGTCACTCTCACTATTTTATATTTCATATTATTTTCACCTTTCTTTATTTCTCTGAACTTGATTTTTTTCCACTAACAACTACATCTATCAGTTAGTGAATGATAGTTCAGTTATAGTCATGAATCATATTCTCACATTAATTGTATATCTCTCCTTTTGTAATATTTTCGAAGTCAATATAACATATTAGATAATTTTTTAGCAACTATCTTTGTGCCACTATATAAATGACTATATATGTTTGTGAAAATACACAAATACATATTTGATCAAAACATATAAAAGTAAAATATGTTTGATTATATTTTCACAAACAAGGCATACTTGTATATTTACCAAATGTACAAAGAGGACAACCGTTTGTTTAAAAATTGAAAAAAATAAAAGTGCCTACTTCTCTATACATTAAATGCAATTTAAAATTAGAGATATAGCCTTATGAGAAAAAAACAAACAATATGATTAGGATTAAAATATACATAAATTTATATATATTTAAAATAAATTATCTACAGTGTGGTTTTTATCTGTGACTTTTCTGTTAGAACCATAATCACACCACACCACAATGAATTTAAAATTTCAAAAACCATATCCTAACCATAACCATTTGGTGCAGTTATGTGATATAAAATATGGTGTGGTTATTTGTGGATCTAGTTTTCCATCAGCGCCATTGCCATCCCTAATGCTCTTGCACTCATCATAGCTGAAGAAACACATTTCTAGTTAAATTCTGAGCTCTCCATCCAAATGCCTGACTGTGCTTGTTACTCTACAATCTTCTTCCCACTATAATAGCATTTTCTGATCTCCCTAGACTTGTTACCAACAATAGCAACGAACTGGATTATCTTCCATTACCACCACAGACACAGTGGAACAATTGATCAGCTTTTGACGCTTCTTTGACAACTCCAGCATTCACAAAATAACACTAGGAAGGATATCAGTCATCCCTAGTTGTTTCTACAAACTATTTTGTACTTAGTCCTACCATTCTCATAGGTAAAACCAACAAGTCCTTCTATTCCTTATATTGAATATAGTTGCATGAATGTGATACCAACAATAATGTCTTAGATCATCTTTCCTTGTCGCCACTAACACGAGAAATCTTGTAGGGATAATGGATCACCTTCATCTCTTCTTTGATAACCCTCACATTTGCATTTTAACACTATTAAAGGATCTCATTTGTCCCTCTCTAGTTAAACAAACTTTAGTGTACCTAGTCTTTCTATTCTTCTATGTAAACTTGTTTGCCTTAGATTTTAGACTCAGGTGCCTCTTTTTATATGACATGTGATGCCATACAACTTATCTGCTACTGCTCTGCCTCAAACTACAAAACTATTCAGACTGCAAATGGTAGCATATGGCATGTCTCCTTACATGAAGCACTGAAGAACTCATTCTTCATTTTTTCTTGAGTTGTATGAGTGCCAAAAATTGTCTATAAATTTAATGTCTATTGGACAACTGACTATTACAGTGATTTTGTTGGTTTTGACAAATTCTCTTGTCATGTGTAGGATCATCATACAAGAACTCTCATTTGATCTGGCCCATCGTCATAATGATTTATATCAACTTGATTATCTGCATGTTCCAGACCCTATCACAAATAATACTCCTCATGCATCAAGTTTAGTCACCATCAACATTCCATAATGACATCATCGTCGTGGTTTCCTCATGTCTAGTCTTATGATAGGTGTCCTAGTACATGTACAAATTGATCCTTCTTTTGCATGTAAGGGATTTTAGAATGTTAAATGGCTACAACTCCCTTATTTTAATAGTACATCTCGAGATTCTACCTCTTTTTCTTTAATTCATAGTGATGTATGGGACCATGCCCCTTTTCCTTCCAAAGGTGGTATTAAAAAGTATGTAATCTTTGTTTAGGATTTCTCTCATTACACCTGGGTCTATTTCATGAAACATCAAAGTTAACTTCTTCATATATAAATCATGTGCCTCACTTGTCCATACCCAAATCTCCACTATCATCAAAATATTTCACTTGGATTGATGGGGAATTATATGAGTTTTGCCAACTTTAATTTCTTGTGAGACCCAACCTCAACTCTCTTGCCCAAGTGTTCATGCTCAAAATAGTGCCATCGAGCACAAGCATTACCATATTGTTGAAATAGATTGTACTCTTCTTTTAGCCTCTCATGTCTACCTTCACCGACGAGATATGCTTGTTCTCTGTTCTCGTTCTCATTCCCCCCCTCTCATAATTGTTGGGCCTAAAGGACTTCATCAATGGATGTGTGTTCCCCTGATTCCTCTCTCCTAATACTCCCCCATTAATGTTCATGTTCTCCACTCTTGTCGCCACCATATATCACCTCCTACTTTACTTTTACCATGTCAAAAATATGACAAGTCGGCGTTCTTCCAAACATTTTATGTGAAGCTCTATGGCCAAAATTATAGAGAATGGTCTTTACGGTGCATCTGTATTACCCACATCATTTGACAAGAACATGAGGGAATACTTAGGCAGCATTTGGTAACACGATTACTTCGGATATAGTGGTGGTAGAAAACTAAAATTCAACCGTGGGTAGCTAAAATATCAGTAATGAAACGCGAGATTAACAACCGGAAAACTTCTATATACTTTTCACATTGTGATTACCCAACTGAGATTATCCACTGAACCAATTTTCGTGGCAGTTCATCTTGAATGCATGGCCGTTATTAAAATAATCGTGATGCCAAATGGAGCCTTAATATCCTAGTCCAACTCTTTTCTCTTATACAATATATTTCTATGCTTCAACAATGAGACCTCTCTGTCGAGGACATTTACAATTAGTTCTTAGGGATATTAATGGGTATAGGTACACTCGCATACATATAAATGTGTACATGGTAAAACTCGTCAAGTTTAAACTTTCATATCCGTATACATGTAGTATCACCAACCTGTAGACTCATGTTTAAACATGTCTACTAATGGATATGCTTGGACCTAGACCCGTTATATGTGTATACCACTATATATAATTGGTTATTCAATTATATATTGATTATATCATACTTTAATAGTCTAATTAATATAATAGTTATGTTCTACTCTAATTAATAGAAAATCGATCTTACTCATATAATTAAGAACTAATAATTAATTACAAACATAAACTAAAGCAATCTAAAACTAAAAGTAAATAGCAACATGATATTCTAGATAACTCAAACATTGCATATAAATATGTAAATAACTAATTCAACTCAATCTTGATATACATAGTATTTATTGTTTAATATAGTCATAGGATCTTTATATCCTTTATATTTAAATATTATTTGCTTTTTAAAATAAATATGAAATATTGTAACTTTTCTTGCATTAACAAAATAACATCTTACATAGAACTGCTTACCCTCATACCCACACTACATATGTGCAAGTATTGTGGGTACAGATACGATGTGGGTCTAGATTTATATTATGTGATTTTAGACCCAAACATGAATTGGTAGATAGAGGGGGCATAGAGGAGCAAGTGCCCCCACTCAACTCCATAAATTTCTCTAAATAGTTGTAGTGAATGTCTCTCTCAATCCTAGAATCTTTTATAAAATAGTAGTAGTAAATGCCTCATTTTAACTCTAAGAAAAATAGTTTTATAATAACACTCAACTTTGATCATACAATACTCTCAAAAAATAACTCAAAAAATGTAACACCAAAAATCACTCCATTCATTAGTTGTAAAAAAATAAACTGTGTGGACTAGAATAATTGTGGTTGTTCAATTTCACAAAATGTTCATGAGAAAGTACATTAGATGCATATTTTGTTTTCAAGATAGTCTTCAAACAATTGAATGAAAAATGGTAATCCGACAATTACTTCGTCAATACACAATGTTAAAAAATAAATTATGTTGACTTGACTACCCGCAGCTATTTACTTTCAACAAAAGATGTGTGAAGAAGTTCATAGAAAATGTATTTTCTTCATAATATGTGCATGGCAAGGTGCATAACACAAAAAATTGGAAATATGGTATACTAGATTAGAAATCAAATAAATTTTTGTAGTGTGATTTGTGATAGACAGAGTGGGTCTCAAATACTACTTGTATATAAATAAGGATATATTTAAAAATTTATTTAGAATTTATATACACAATCATGCATAATGTGAAACCATCAGATATCTTGTGGTTGTGTCAACGCTTATCATATCAAAAATTGTCTTTTCAATGACAATCTGAGTTCAATCACAGTAACATGTACATCCTTGTAGTCCTAGAGGCTAAAGCCATATTGAAATGATGCTTCTCGCATCCTGAACCTATGGTAAATTGTTACCAGCAGCAAACAATCATTAAAATTTAAGCCAGTCGTTATTTATCTTATAAGTTGACAATTGAAAATTGACCAACATTATTGAGATTTTGATCAATTCAAGGAAAAATAGGTTCATTCATATATATTATATTTAGTTGATTCAATTTTAATATTGACCCGCTATAATATAATCAACAACTATCATAAACTAAACATATTGGTGATTGGTGTATTGGATGTACCAATATTTATTTGGTTATTCTTTTTAAATTTTGAGATATTAGTAAAGTAGAACTCATATAATTTTCAATATGAACTATTAGTGATTCTTCTATTCACTTTATTTGATTAAACTGATATAATCTTAGGACTATCAGATATGAAGATATATTTTCATACCTTATCCAAACAAGACTCAACATGTGATACTTTACCAAATATTACTAGTATTGGCACTGAACAACCACCAATATATGTTAACGTGGGTAGAAATGATGATGCTAGCTTCAAAATTGAGTAGAACTTAAATTAACTTGGAGGAGATTTAAATGGATCCTAGGTTATGGCCTAAATTATATGATTATCCAATAAATAAAAGAGATAAAATATGAAGATTTCATCTTACAAAATGGGCATGTCAACTATATAATCATGAGTTTTCTCAAAAGTGGTTGGTAGTAAATTGTGAATATTTAAAAAAGCATGATTTTCAAAATTCTTAACACAGATAGAATATAGTATTTCTTAGGATGTTGTTTATTGTCTATTTTGTTAATTTTGTAAACCAGAAAGTGAGGAACAAGGAGTGGTGAATCTTTTATATCAAAGGCTTCATTAATTGGGAAAAAAGAGACTCTTTGAAATCATATAGCATCCAAATTGTTCTCATAATCAAGATTAGAAAAAATGTGAGGATCTCATGAAGCAAGATCAAAGTATTCAAGGTGTACTTCAAAACAAAGTAAAGCTTCTAAAAATATTTATGATATTTGAATAAATGTATGGATTGACTGTGTTCAATTTTTGTTGCGTCAAAGTTTGGCATTTAGAGGGAATGATGAACATGTTGAGTAAAAAAAAAGAGAAAACTTCTTGCGATTGTTGAATTTTTTAATATAACACCATGATGAAATTAAGGGTGATGTCTTAGACATAGCTCTCAAAAATTAAAAACTAACAGTGCATGCCATACAAATTGACATAGTGAATGTATTTGCAAGTGAAACCACAAAGATGATATTGAAAGAAATAGAAAATAAAAGCTATAGAATCATTGTTGATAAAACATGAGACATTACAAACAAAGAAAAAATGTCAATTGTCTTGAGATTTGTTAATATGAATATCCATGTGTTGAAAGATTTCTAGGACTTATCCACATGATTGACACCAGATCGTTATCATCCAAGAAAGTAATTGATGATTTTTTCTAAGCATAATTTGAGCATATATCATTTAAGAGGTCAAGGTTATGATGATGCAAGCAACAAGAGGGGAGAACTAAATGAGCTTAAAACTCATATCATGAACAAAAACAATTGTGCATATTACGATCGTTGTTTTGCTCACAAATTTCAGTTGGATCTAGTTGTAGTAGCAAAAATGAATCATAAAGTTGCATCACTATTTTTAATACTTACAAATGTGGTATACACAGTTGGATCTTAATGTAAACAACATGTTCAACTTCATGCAATAAAAATTACTAAGGTTAACAATTCACTCAATGATGGAGAAATATCTAGTGGAAAAGGTTTCAATCAAGAAACAAGTTTAAGACATTCTGGTGATACAAGATGGAGTTTCCATTATGGAATGCTTATAAGTGTGATTGTCATATTTTCAGCTTTTGTTGATGTTTTGGAAATTATCTTAGATGATGGATCATCTTCAAAACAAAAAGCAGAAGTTATATAGATGATGGATTCAGTTCAAACTTTTGATTTGACATTTAACTATATCAAACATGGAGGAATTGTGGGTTCCCGGAGGTTATCCACGTAGAAGAGTGGAATCTTTGACATTTTTGCATCATTATCAAGTTAATTTGTTTTATTCTATGATAGATATGCAGCTTTTAGACTTAAAGCTCATATTTACATAAGTGAACACCAAACTATAACTTTGTATGGCATGCTTAAATCCAAGTGAAAATTTCAAAGCCTTTGACAAACAAAGGTTGATGGAAATGGCTAACTATATCTAAAAGATTTTATTATACCAGTTGTCTTATCTTGAAAATCAACTTGAGTCACTTATTATGGACATGAAATCTGACGATATATTTTCTAGAATTAAAAATATGACTAAACTTGTAGAAAAAATAGTTTTTTATGAAAAGCACAAAATCCATGCTGATGTACATATGCTAATAAAATTCGCATTGATATTGCAAGTAGAAACAACGATATCCTTCTTCATTGTGAATATTATTAAAAATCATCAACACAACTAGATGAATGATAAGTGGCTCAATCAATCAATAGTTTTTATATTGAAAAACAAAATATTTGACATCATTGATAACAAAGTAGTAGTAGAACGATTCCAAGGGATGAAAACTCGAAGATGATTTGAAATTTTATTAAATGAGATTATGTTTTATACTATAAAATGTGTTAGTATATCCAAATATTAATAGTTTAAGTGTGCTTTAGATATTAACTGGTAATCACTAAAGTTACTAAAATTTTGTATAAATTTTAATTATTGATTAGATTTATTTGTAATTGTGTCCCCTTCTAAATATGGTTGGCTCCGCCCCTACAGAGATGTACCCGCTAAATTAGATGGATAAGGGTATGGGTATGGCTAGACATGCATCGTTTACACTCTGACCAATTATTCTTGATTTGGCATCAGGTGGATGCTATGGATAAGAACTATACTTTTCTTTGAAACTATGAAGAATAGTGATGAGTGTAAGAGTTTTTTATGAGACTCCTCCCCTAGCTTGAGTTGATTTGAGTCCAACTACTTCATTTTTTGACCCACTGCTCACACCATGGTGTATGCTCTTTAGGGATGGAAGTAGTGTTGATCTGGTGCGATTTATACCAAAACCATAACCACACCCTGAAGTAAAATCAAACATCACATATGCACCATATCCACAATGGTTTTTAATATGAGAAATCATATCTGTACCACTAAAACCATGTGGTTAACTTCACTTCAACACTCCACACTACATCATCAAAAAATTTCTAGTAATAATAGTATCATCATATATATAATTTACAAAATTGTACACAAGAAATGGAAATAACAACATAGACAGCTTGAAATAATAATATTATATTAATCAGATAGCTAACAAATTAATTTAGTTTATGTAACAAACATTCTAACAAATAAATGCAAATATAATATTTTTCAACTACACATTCTTTCTCATTCAGAGTTTAAACATCATCTTCTTCTAAAATGTTTCATTAAGTCTCCTCCCACTAATGTACATTTTTTTTTCAAACAGCCTTATGCTATTAAAAATAGCTCCTCAAGTATTTTCCTATTAAGTTGTCCTACTCATTTTAATAGAATGTAAGCTATTTGTATTTCTTTTTTTGCATTGTTTTTATTGGGAAAGAAGATGATATGCAAAATTAAATATAGCGATATACTCTTTAGGACATAGAGGGGATAGCAAAAATTATTGGTACATGAGGGTGGTAGAATATTTAAATTAATTATGAATATAGATTATTCAAAATAATGGATGTAATTATTTGTTCTTGAGGGTCACTCTCACTATTTTATATTTCATATTATTTTCACCTTTCTTTATTTCTCTGAACTTGATTTTTTTCCACTAACAACTACATCTATCAGTTAGTGAATGATAGTTCAGTTATAGTCATGAATCATATTCTCACATTAATTGTATATCTCTCCTTTTGTAATATTTTCGAAGTCAATATAACATATTAGATAATTTTTTAGCAACTATCTTTGTGCCACTATATAAATGACTATATATGTTTGTGAAAATACACAAATACATATTTGATCAAAACATATAAAAGTAAAATATGTTTGATTATATTTTCACAAACAAGGCATACTTGTATATTTACCAAATGTACAAAGAGGACAACCGTTTGTTTAAAAATTGAAAAAAATAAAAGTGCCTACTTCTCTATACATTAAATGCAATTTAAAATTAGAGATATAGCCTTATGAGAAAAAAACAAACAATATGATTAGGATTAAAATATACATAAATTTATATATATTTAAAATAAATTATCTACAGTGTGGTTTTTATCTGTGACTTTTCTGTTAGAACCATAATCACACCACACCACAATGAATTTAAAATTTCAAAAACCATATCCTAACCATAACCATTTGGTGCAGTTATGTGATATAAAATATGGTGTGGTTATTTGTGGATCTAGTTTTCCATCAGCGCCATTGCCATCCCTAATGCTCTTGCACTCATCATAGCTGAAGAAACACATTTCTAGTTAAATTCTGAGCTCTCCATCCAAATGCCTGACTGTGCTTGTTACTCTACAATCTTCTTCCCACTATAATAGCATTTTCTGATCTCCCTAGACTTGTTACCAACAATAGCAACGAACTGGATTATCTTCCATTACCACCACAGACACAGTGGAACAATTGATCAGCTTTTGACGCTTCTTTGACAACTCCAGCATTCACAAAATAACACTAGGAAGGATATCAGTCATCCCTAGTTGTTTCTACAAACTATTTTGTACTTAGTCCTACCATTCTCATAGGTAAAACCAACAAGTCCTTCTATTCCTTATATTGAATATAGTTGCATGAATGTGATACCAACAATAATGTCTTAGATCATCTTTCCTTGTCGCCACTAACACGAGAAATCTTGTAGGGATAATGGATCACCTTCATCTCTTCTTTGATAACCCTCACATTTGCATTTTAACACTATTAAAGGATCTCATTTGTCCCTCTCTAGTTAAACAAACTTTAGTGTACCTAGTCTTTCTATTCTTCTATGTAAACTTGTTTGCCTTAGATTTTAGACTCAGGTGCCTCTTTTTATATGACATGTGATGCCATACAACTTATCTGCTACTGCTCTGCCTCAAACTACAAAACTATTCAGACTGCAAATGGTAGCATATGGCATGTCTCCTTACATGAAGCACTGAAGAACTCATTCTTCATTTTTTCTTGAGTTGTATGAGTGCCAAAAATTGTCTATAAATTTAATGTCTATTGGACAACTGACTATTACAGTGATTTTGTTGGTTTTGACAAATTCTCTTGTCATGTGTAGGATCATCATACAAGAACTCTCATTTGATCTGGCCCATCGTCATAATGATTTATATCAACTTGATTATCTGCATGTTCCAGACCCTATCACAAATAATACTCCTCATGCATCAAGTTTAGTCACCATCAACATTCCATAATGACATCATCGTCGTGGTTTCCTCATGTCTAGTCTTATGATAGGTGTCCTAGTACATGTACAAATTGATCCTTCTTTTGCATGTAAGGGATTTTAGAATGTTAAATGGCTACAACTCCCTTATTTTAATAGTACATCTCGAGATTCTACCTCTTTTTCTTTAATTCATAGTGATGTATGGGACCATGCCCCTTTTCCTTCCAAAGGTGGTATTAAAAAGTATGTAATCTTTGTTTAGGATTTCTCTCATTACACCTGGGTCTATTTCATGAAACATCAAAGTTAACTTCTTCATATATAAATCATGTGCCTCACTTGTCCATACCCAAATCTCCACTATCATCAAAATATTTCACTTGGATTGATGGGGAATTATATGAGTTTTGCCAACTTTAATTTCTTGTGAGACCCAACCTCAACTCTCTTGCCCAAGTGTTCATGCTCAAAATAGTGCCATCGAGCACAAGCATTACCATATTGTTGAAATAGATTGTACTCTTCTTTTAGCCTCTCATGTCTACCTTCACCGACGAGATATGCTTGTTCTCTGTTCTCGTTCTCATTCCCCCCCTCTCATAATTGTTGGGCCTAAAGGACTTCATCAATGGATGTGTGTTCCCCTGATTCCTCTCTCCTAATACTCCCCCATTAATGTTCATGTTCTCCACTCTTGTCGCCACCATATATCACCTCCTACTTTACTTTTACCATGTCAAAAATATGACAAGTCGGCGTTCTTCCAAACATTTTATGTGAAGCTCTATGGCCAAAATTATAGAGAATGGTCTTTACGGTGCATCTGTATTACCCACATCATTTGACAAGAACATGAGGGAATACTTAGGCAGCATTTGGTAACACGATTACTTCGGATATAGTGGTGGTAGAAAACTAAAATTCAACCGTGGGTAGCTAAAATATCAGTAATGAAACGCGAGATTAACAACCGGAAAACTTCTATATACTTTTCACATTGTGATTACCCAACTGAGATTATCCACTGAACCAATTTTCGTGGCAGTTCATCTTGAATGCATGGCCGTTATTAAAATAATCGTGATGCCAAATGGAGCCTTAATATCCTAGTCCAACTCTTTTCTCTTATACAATATATTTCTATGCTTCAACAATGAGACCTCTCTGTCGAGGACATTTACAATTAGTTCTTAGGGATATTAATGGGTATAGGTACACTCGCATACATATAAATGTGTACATGGTAAAACTCGTCAAGTTTAAACTTTCATATCCGTATACATGTAGTATCACCAACCTGTAGACTCATGTTTAAACATGTCTACTAATGGATATGCTTGGACCTAGACCCGTTATATGTGTATACCACTATATATAATTGGTTATTCAATTATATATTGATTATATCATACTTTAATAGTCTAATTAATATAATAGTTATGTTCTACTCTAATTAATAGAAAATCGATCTTACTCATATAATTAAGAACTAATAATTAATTACAAACATAAACTAAAGCAATCTAAAACTAAAAGTAAATAGCAACATGATATTCTAGATAACTCAAACATTGCATATAAATATGTAAATAACTAATTCAACTCAATCTTGATATACATAGTATTTATTGTTTAATATAGTCATAGGATCTTTATATCCTTTATATTTAAATATTATTTGCTTTTTAAAATAAATATGAAATATTGTAACTTTTCTTGCATTAACAAAATAACATCTTACATAGAACTGCTTACCCTCATACCCACACTACATATGTGCAAGTATTGTGGGTACAGATACGATGTGGGTCTAGATTTATATTATGTGATTTTAGACCCAAACATGAATTGGTAGATAGAGGGGGCATAGAGGAGCAAGTGCCCCCACTCAACTCCATAAATTTCTCTAAATAGTTGTAGTGAATGTCTCTCTCAATCCTAGAATCTTTTATAAAATAGTAGTAGTAAATGCCTCATTTTAACTCTAAGAAAAATAGTTTTATAATAACACTCAACTTTGATCATACAATACTCTCAAAAAATAACTCAAAAAATGTAACACCAAAAATCACTCCATTCATTAGTTGTAAAAAAATAAACTGTGTGGACTAGAATAATTGTGGTTGTTCAATTTCACAAAATGTTCATGAGAAAGTACATTAGATGCATATTTTGTTTTCAAGATAGTCTTCAAACAATTGAATGAAAAATGGTAATCCGACAATTACTTCGTCAATACACAATGTTAAAAAATAAATTATGTTGACTTGACTACCCGCAGCTATTTACTTTCAACAAAAGATGTGTGAAGAAGTTCATAGAAAATGTATTTTCTTCATAATATGTGCATGGCAAGGTGCATAACACAAAAAATTGGAAATATGGTATACTAGATTAGAAATCAAATAAATTTTTGTAGTGTGATTTGTGATAGACAGAGTGGGTCTCAAATACTACTTGTATATAAATAAGGATATATTTAAAAATTTATTTAGAATTTATATACACAATCATGCATAATGTGAAACCATCAGATATCTTGTGGTTGTGTCAACGCTTATCATATCAAAAATTGTCTTTTCAATGACAATCTGAGTTCAATCACAGTAACATGTACATCCTTGTAGTCCTAGAGGCTAAAGCCATATTGAAATGATGCTTCTCGCATCCTGAACCTATGGTAAATTGTTACCAGCAGCAAACAATCATTAAAATTTAAGCCAGTCGTTATTTATCTTATAAGTTGACAATTGAAAATTGACCAACATTATTGAGATTTTGATCAATTCAAGGAAAAATAGGTTCATTCATATATATTATATTTAGTTGATTCAATTTTAATATTGACCCGCTATAATATAATCAACAACTATCATAAACTAAACATATTGGTGATTGGTGTATTGGATGTACCAATATTTATTTGGTTATTCTTTTTAAATTTTGAGATATTAGTAAAGTAGAACTCATATAATTTTCAATATGAACTATTAGTGATTCTTCTATTCACTTTATTTGATTAAACTGATATAATCTTAGGACTATCAGATATGAAGATATATTTTCATACCTTATCCAAACAAGACTCAACATGTGATACTTTACCAAATATTACTAGTATTGGCACTGAACAACCACCAATATATGTTAACGTGGGTAGAAATGATGATGCTAGCTTCAAAATTGAGTAGAACTTAAATTAACTTGGAGGAGATTTAAATGGATCCTAGGTTATGGCCTAAATTATATGATTATCCAATAAATAAAAGAGATAAAATATGAAGATTTCATCTTACAAAATGGGCATGTCAACTATATAATCATGAGTTTTCTCAAAAGTGGTTGGTAGTAAATTGTGAATATTTAAAAAAGCATGATTTTCAAAATTCTTAACACAGATAGAATATAGTATTTCTTAGGATGTTGTTTATTGTCTATTTTGTTAATTTTGTAAACCAGAAAGTGAGGAACAAGGAGTGGTGAATCTTTTATATCAAAGGCTTCATTAATTGGGAAAAAAGAGACTCTTTGAAATCATATAGCATCCAAATTGTTCTCATAATCAAGATTAGAAAAAATGTGAGGATCTCATGAAGCAAGATCAAAGTATTCAAGGTGTACTTCAAAACAAAGTAAAGCTTCTAAAAATATTTATGATATTTGAATAAATGTATGGATTGACTGTGTTCAATTTTTGTTGCGTCAAAGTTTGGCATTTAGAGGGAATGATGAACATGTTGAGTAAAAAAAAAGAGAAAACTTCTTGCGATTGTTGAATTTTTTAATATAACACCATGATGAAATTAAGGGTGATGTCTTAGACATAGCTCTCAAAAATTAAAAACTAACAGTGCATGCCATACAAATTGACATAGTGAATGTATTTGCAAGTGAAACCACAAAGATGATATTGAAAGAAATAGAAAATAAAAGCTATAGAATCATTGTTGATAAAACATGAGACATTACAAACAAAGAAAAAATGTCAATTGTCTTGAGATTTGTTAATATGAATATCCATGTGTTGAAAGATTTCTAGGACTTATCCACATGATTGACACCAGATCGTTATCATCCAAGAAAGTAATTGATGATTTTTTCTAAGCATAATTTGAGCATATATCATTTAAGAGGTCAAGGTTATGATGATGCAAGCAACAAGAGGGGAGAACTAAATGAGCTTAAAACTCATATCATGAACAAAAACAATTGTGCATATTACGATCGTTGTTTTGCTCACAAATTTCAGTTGGATCTAGTTGTAGTAGCAAAAATGAATCATAAAGTTGCATCACTATTTTTAATACTTACAAATGTGGTATACACAGTTGGATCTTAATGTAAACAACATGTTCAACTTCATGCAATAAAAATTACTAAGGTTAACAATTCACTCAATGATGGAGAAATATCTAGTGGAAAAGGTTTCAATCAAGAAACAAGTTTAAGACATTCTGGTGATACAAGATGGAGTTTCCATTATGGAATGCTTATAAGTGTGATTGTCATATTTTCAGCTTTTGTTGATGTTTTGGAAATTATCTTAG
Organism: Alisma plantago-aquatica; assembly: GCA_963693085.1. Taxonomy (NCBI): domain Eukaryota; kingdom Viridiplantae; phylum Streptophyta; class Magnoliopsida; order Alismatales; family Alismataceae; genus Alisma; species Alisma plantago-aquatica. The sequence continues at coordinate 1,039,193,102 of OY856410.1, read as the reverse complement.
ATGATGGATCATCTTCAAAACAAAAAGCAGAAGTTATATAGATGATGGATTCAGTTCAAACTTTTGATTTGACATTTAACTATATCAAACATGGAGGAATTGTGGGTTCCCGGAGGTTATCCACGTAGAAGAGTGGAATCTTTGACATTTTTGCATCATTATCAAGTTAATTTGTTTTATTCTATGATAGATATGCAGCTTTTAGACTTAAAGCTCATATTTACATAAGTGAACACCAAACTATAACTTTGTATGGCATGCTTAAATCCAAGTGAAAATTTCAAAGCCTTTGACAAACAAAGGTTGATGGAAATGGCTAACTATATCTAAAAGATTTTATTATACCAGTTGTCTTATCTTGAAAATCAACTTGAGTCACTTATTATGGACATGAAATCTGACGATATATTTTCTAGAATTAAAAATATGACTAAACTTGTAGAAAAAATAGTTTTTTATGAAAAGCACAAAATCCATGTTGATGTACATATGCTAATAAAATTCGCATTGATATTGCAAGTAGAAACAACGATATCCTTCTTCATTGTGAATATTATTAAAAATCATCAACACAACTAGATGAATGATAAGTGGCTCAATCAATCAATAGTTTTTATATTGAAAAACAAAATATTTGACATCATTGATAACAAAGTAGTAGTAGAACGATTCCAAGGGATGAAAACTCGAAGATGATTTGAAATTTTATTAAATGAGATTATGTTTTATACTATAAAATGTGTTAGTATATCCAAATATTAATAGTTTAAGTGTGCTTTAGATATTAACTGGTAATCACTAAAGTTACTAAAATTTTGTATAAATTTAATTATTGATTAGATTTATTTGTAATTGTGTCCCCTTCTAAATATGGTTGGCTCCGCCCCTACAGAGATGTACCCGCTAAATTAGATGGATAAGGGTATGGGTATGGCTAGACATGCATCGTTTACACTCTGACCAATTATTCTTGATTTGGCATCAGGTGGATGCTATGGATAAGAACTATACTTTTCTTTGAAACTATGAAGAATAGTGACGAGTGTAAGAGTTTTTTATGAGACTCCTCCCCTAGCTTGAGTTGATTTGAGTCCAACTACTTCATTTTTTGACCCACTGCTCACACCATGGTGTATGCTCTTTAGGGATGGAAGTAGTGTTGATCTGGTGCGATTTATACCAAAACCATAACCACACCCTGAAGTAAAATCAAACATCACATATGCACCATATCCACAATGGTTTTTAATATGAGAAATCATATCTGTACCACTAAAACCATGTGGTTAACTTCACTTCAACACTCCACACTACATCATCAAAAAATTTCTAGTAATAATAGTATCATCATATATATAATTTACAAAATTGTACACAAGAAATGGAAATAACAACATAGACAGCTTGAAATAATAATATTATATTAATCAGATAGCTAACAAATTAATTTAGTTTATGTAACAAACATTCTAACAAATAAATGCAAATATAATATTTTTCAACTACACATTCTTTCTCATTCAGAGTTTAAACATCATCTTCTTCTAAAATTTTTCATTAAGTCTCCTCCCACTAATGTACATTTTTTTTTCAAACAGCCTTATGCTATTAAAAATAGCTCCTCAAGTATTTTCCTATTAAGTTGTCCTACTCATTTTAATAGAATGTAAGCTATTTGTATTTCTTTTTTTGCATTGTTTTTATTGGGAAAGAAGATGATATGCAAAATTAAATATAGCGATATACTCTTTAGGACATAGAGGGGATAGCAAAAATTATTGGTACATGAGGGTGGTAGAATATTTAAATTAATTATGAATATAGATTATTCAAAATAATGGATGTAATTATTTGTTCTTGAGGGTCACTCTCACTATTTTATATTTCATATTATTTTCACCTTTCCTTATTTCTCTAAACTTGATTTTTTTCCACTAACAACTACATCTATCAGTTAGTGAATGATAGTTCAGTTATAGTCATGAATCGTATTCTCACATTAATTGTATATCTCTCCTTTTGTAATATTTTCGAAGTCAATATAACATATTAGATAATTTTTTAGCAACTATCTTTGTGCCACTATATAAATGACTATATATGTTTGTGAAAATACACAAATACATATTTGATTAAAACATATAAAAGTAAAATATGTTTGATTATATTTTCACAAACAAGGCATACTTGTATATTTACCAAATGTACAAAGAGGACAACCGTTTGTTTAAAAATTGAAAAAAATAAAAGTGCCTACTTCTCTATACATTAAATGCAATTTAAAATTAGAGATATAGCCTTATGAGAAAAACAACAAACAATAATATTAGGATAAAAATATACATAAATTTATATATATTTAAAATAAATTATCTACAGTGTTGTTTTTATCTGTGACTTTTCTGTAAGAACCATAATCACACCACACCATAATGAATTTAAAATTTCAAAAACAATATCCTAACCATAACCATTTGGTGCAGTTATGTGATATAAAATATGGTGTGGTTATTTGTGGATCTAGTTTTCCATCAGCGCCATTTGCCATCCCTAATGCTCTTGCACTCATCATAGCTGAAGAAACACATTTCTAGTTAAATTTTGAGCTCTCCATCCAAATGCCTGACTGTGCTTGTTACTCTACAATCTTCTTCCCACTATAATAGCATTTTCTGATCTCCCTAGACTTGTTACCAACAATAGCAACGAACTGGATTAGCTTCACAGACACAGTGGAACAATTGATCATCTTTTGACGCTTCTTTGACAACTCCAGCATTCACAAAATAACACTAGGAAGGATATCAGTCATCCCTAGTTGTTTCTACAAATTATTTTGTACTTAGTCCTACCATTCTCATAGGTAAAACCAACAAGTCCTTCTATTCCTTATATTGAATATAGTTGCATGAATGTGATACCAACAATAATGTCTTAGATCATCTTTCCTTGTCGCCATTAACACAAGAAATCTTGTAGGGATAATGGATCACCTTCATCTCTTCTTTGATAACCCTCACATTTGCATTTTAACACTATTAAAGGATCTCATTTGTCCCTCTCTAGTTAAACAAACTTTATTGTACCTAGTCTTTCTATTCTTCTATGTAAACTTGTTTGCCTTAGATTTTAGACTCGGGTGCCTCTTTTTATATGACATGTGATGCCATACAACTTATCTACTACTGCTCTGCCTCAAACTACAAAACTATTCAGACTGCAAATGGTAGAATATGGCATGTCTCCTTACATGAAGCACTGAATAACTCATTCTTCATTTTTTCTTGAGTTGTGTGAGTGCCAAAAATTGTATATAAATTTAATGTCTATTGGACAACTGACTAATACAATGATTTTGTTGGTTTTGACAAATTCTCTTGTCATGTGTAGGATCATCATACAAGAACTCTCATTCGATCTGGCCCATCGTCATAATGGGGTATATCAACTTGATTATCTGCATGTTCTAGACCCTATCACAAATAATACTCCTCATGCATCAAGTTTAGTCACCATCAACATTCCATATAATGACATCATCGTCGTGGTTTCCTCATGTCTAGTCTTATGATAGGTGTCCTAGTACATGTACAAATTGATCCTTCTTTTGCATGTAAGGGATTTTAGAATGTTAAATGGCTACAACTCCCTTATTTTAATAGTACATCTCGAGATTCTACCTCTTTTTCTTTAATACATAGTGATGTATGGGACCATGCCCCTTTTCCTTCCAAAGGTGGTATTAAAAAGTATGTAATCTTTGTTTAGGATTTCTCTCGTTACACCTGGGTCTATTTCATGAAACATCAAAGTTAACTTCTTCATATATAAATCATGTGCCTCACTTGTCCATACCCAAATCTCCACTATCATCAAAATATTTCACTTGGATTGATGGGGAATTCTATGAGTTTTGCCAACTTTAATTTCTTGTGAGACCCAACCTCAACTCTCTTGCCCAAGTGTTCATGCTCAAAATAGTGCCATCAAGCAAAAGCATTACCATATTGTTGAAATAGATTGTACTCTTCTTTTAGCCTCTCATGTCCTACATCATTCTGGGATCAAAGTTTTATCTGTTACTTTTTATCTCATGAGCGTCCATCCCTCTTACTTTCTTGAAGGGCTCATTATTGGGGAGAGCCTTTTTTCTTCTCCACCCAAGATGACCATCTTCATATTTTTGGATGCACTTAGCTATGTCCTACTTTGAACATGAGTGTGCACCAAGCTCATGGGTCAGTCTGTCGAATGTGTTTTCCTTGGATATAGTCTTGAGTGCAATGATTATCATTGTTACAACTCATCTTCTTGATGTGTTCTCATCTCTAGACATGTAATGTTGATTAAGTATCATCCTTGTATGCCTCTCCTCATTCCAAGAGGTACTCTTACCCATTGAGACCATTTGTCTCTTCCCATAGAGGAGCAGTTAGTCTTGTCACCCCACCTCTTGAACTACCAATCCCTTCTCCATCAAATTTCATGCCTCTTCTACTTTAACATGTGCCACCCTCAGAATCATGCAGGTGACAACTCCTAGGTCCTCCAATGAGATTCGTACAAATGGTCCCCCCAGACTCTATGGAGTCCTCTACTGCTCTTCTTGCATTGATTCATAATCTTTGGGATCTTAAAACTATCATTGCTCGTGAGCATCTTAGTCTTGCCATTACTAATTATTTGTAGGTTTCATGTTTGTGCTTAGAAATAGTGTTGGTTCCCAAATGGCAAGAGGTCATGTCTAATGAGCTTTCTACATTGGAGCACGCTGAAACATGGGAAATTATTCCTCTTCATGCTCATATTGTTCTTATTGCATGCAAGTGGGTAAATAAAATCAAGAACCATTCTAATGATGCTCTTGAGTTCTATAATTTTCTATTAGTAGCTTGTGTCTTTCAACAAGGACATGGTCGTGTTTACGAGGAGACTTTTTCTCCAGTTGCTCATGTGACCATTTTTCTTACTCTCATTGTAATGCAACCATTCACAGTAGAAAGACCTCTCAAATTGATGTTCAAAATGTTTTTTCATGGCAATTTGTGTGAAGAAGTTTATATGCACCCCCATAGGGGTCCCTCTTCCCTACTAGACACATTTATCATCTTTGTTGAGCTCTCTATGGACTCAAGAAAGATCCACGAGCTTGATTATAGTTCTTCAACACTGCAATTTGTGCAATTGGGTCTTCACCCACTGAGCATGATTCAATCCTATTTGTTCATATATCTCATGTTTCCAAAGTATTATAATTTTATGTGGATGACATGGTCATTACTAAGGACAATCCTTGTTGCATTTCTTTTATAACAAAGTGACTCGGTAAGATATATCTCACGACTGATATTGGCCCCCTGTGATACTTTTTGGGAGTCAAAATGAATGCTACAAATGATGGTTTTCATTTGTAACAGTAGTGATACGCCATCAACCTTCTCTCTCATGATGCCCTCGCTGACTCCAAGACTGCCGCTACGCCTATGGAACTTCATCTATAGCTTGGCTCGAATGATGGAACACCACTTCTTGAAACCTCCTAGTGTCAACAGCTGGTAGGAAGTCTTGTTTACCTTATTTCTCGTGATGTTCACATACTCATCCATTATCTTAGTGATCCTACTATTATCCATTACGCTCATTTTCTTTGAGTACTATTGTATCTGATAAGGACGTCTTCACACTCTCTTTTCTTCTCTAGAAACAACCCTCCTCTGTTACTGACCTACTCATACGCCATATGGACTAGTGACCCACTAGAACATTCATTTATTGACTTCTTTATCTTCCTTGCTACTTCCCTACTAATGTTGAAATCTGAAAGCAAATTGTTTTATCTCTCTCTAGTGACAAAGTTGAGTTACGTGCACTAGCTGGGACTACTGTTACGGGCATCTAGCTTTGTTGGCTTCTTGAAGATTTTGTTATATGCCTAGATGCCCCAAATCCTTTATTTTGTGACAACACTAGTGCAATTCAAATTACCTCTGGTCCAGTTAAGCATGAACTGACAGAGCACATTGTCACAGATGCTTCTTTCACTAGATCTCACTGCCATTAGAGAACCATATCCCTACATCATCTTCCTTTTGAGCTCCAACTTGCAAACTTCTTCACCAAAAACCCAGACCAAGTAGCATATAAAAAAAAATTCTTTCTGAACTCAAGATGCTTGATCCACCTTGAGTTTGATAGGGGTTTAATGTATATATGTTTAATGTACATCTATTTAGTCGCTTCATGATCACTGACACGTGTTTATCATGTGTTATACGCAAGTGAATATATCAAGTAATACATGCCTTGTGAGGCCTGAGTCGAATACAGGGAAACAAATTCCAAAATACTACTACTAACTATGATATGATCAGCTAGCCAGTAAAAATAGTTGAATTGGGTTGATTGAGTGAAAACAAACGTAGAAATGAGACAAAATTGAAGAATGTGTAACTCAGATACAAATGGATTCCTCGGGATTGTAGTTTCACCACAGATAACACTGCAATTAACTCGACACACTAACATCTATTACCCCTATCCCCAGATAAAGAGCATGTAGCAAGAACTACCCACTCCTGTAGTGTAGTTCACTATATATTCTAATTCCAATCTCATCTCTATAGTGATTGGTTGATTGGTTAGGTGCTTTATGAATAATCTCTAGGTTTCTCCTCCCTTCCACACTCCACCTTTCCCAAGGGGTGCAGTAAATGGGTAAATCTATACTTTTTCAACCCTTAACCTCTCTACCAAAATGATTAAGGATCTAACAATCTACCTATGGTGATCAAGAATAAATAGAATAAGACAATCTCATAGATTAATTTCTGGGAAATAGGGATAAAAATGATATAATACATAGAAGTCAAGTACAATACATATCTGTGCTACTCTCGGATCCTAAGGAATCAAGGGGATTAGCCCCACATGGTTTCCATGGACGAATACATGGAAGAGAAAGAGAAAAACATGGGAAACATTAGAAAAACTAAAGTAACCCCAGGAGAATAGCTGATTTGGATGGTCCCCTTCGACGTATGTGCAATATGTTGTCTTCCAGTTGTAGAATCACCCACCAAAGGTGCTCGAATTGTCCTAGATGAAGCCTTCAATCATGTTCTCTCCTCTCCTCTCTCTCCGGTGTCGTACAACAAAAAACGGTTGAGTCCACTAGGTTTGGCCATCCTCCCCTCAAGTCATAAGAGCCACTTATGATGTGAAATAATGCCAGCCCTTGGATTAGAGCATTGCCTTTGGATTTACCTGATCGGGTAGACTCGGTACTATCGAATTTTTAGTCAATATTACCGAGTTGTTAGGTTGAACGTGTGCTCCTGCAATGTCTCTACTATTGAACTATCTTAATAGCATCAAGTCTTTGGGTCGATCTGACTCTGTCTCCCTAATGCCATCTCAGTAGTATCGATTCTGTGGACTCAGTAGTACCGAGTTACTGTGAATCCTTTCTTGCACCTCTCTAATGTGAAATCAGTACTACCGACTTTTGGTTTTGGTAGTATCGAGTCTGGGTGAGTTTCTGATCCTCTACAGATGTGAAGTTGATACCACTGACTTTGGATGTCAGTAGTATCGAGTCTGTGGAACTTAGTTGTACCTGAAATTGCACAAGAACGTGCATAAGCACTCGAGATGAACTTTAAACTATTTCAAACAGTAAAAGTCATATAATTTGATGCATTTAGATAGAACAGGATATTGATAACATTTTATGTGTAATTAATCAAATTAATGACAAATCAATATATAAAACCATGGAAAACATGCCTGTGAGAACGAATAAAAACTCATGCATCAAACTCCCCTAAGCTTAAATGGTGTTCATCCTCGAGCAACACTCTCTTGGATCTATTTTATATAAGCCAGAATAAGGACATAACACATGAACTATTTTCTTAATCATTTCCACCAAACAATCCCTAAATCGGTTTTCAATGACCACTGAACCAATAACTTCTATACAACGACCAAAAACTTCCATAAAAGTTGTCTACCTTTTTATCAATGAACATCATCAAGAAAGTAGTTAATATCATAATTATTCAGGCATTTTCTTGGTGCATTATGTGATTTCCTATTCTAAATTGCTCTTTCCTAACTACCAACTAATTGGAAGCAGATCTCCTTATAAAAATGGATGAGGAGATAAATCATTCGAGTGGCCTACCAATAAGAGCAATTGATGGTATGAATTGGGTGGAAATTGAAGAATCACAAGTACATCCAAATTATTTATTCAAAAGAATGATGAACCTACATGAGTAAAAATAATATCATGCATGAATCCTAATGCTTAATGTCTTTTTTTATCAAATGATGCATGTGTCAAGCAATCTCATCAATAAATGGGACTGACATAAGAAAACAAAAGAATGTGTCATGTGGATTACTTTGTCTCTTAAAGAAAGGTTTAGGCATACTTTCTCCCTCAGAAACTTTGAATTGATGAACTTTATATTATTTTTTCTAGCCCATATTTTTTTCTTTTTTTTAGCATGATTGAGTTTATGCTTAGGCTTTCATTTCATACTATTTTTTCTAAGATGTGGAGGTATGTCCCTGTACTTCAGTCTACATAAATAGAGACTAAAATCCACATGACAAAAATAATTGAATTCTATGGAATGTATGTAATCTACATGAAATTGTTATGAAACTAATTGGTATGCACTAAAATTGTTAATGCATACAAATGCAACCTTTTTTTAATGCAATCAAAGAACAAACTAGCTTATCATGTCACCTATTATGCTATGTCATGCAATCAAAAGGAAATAAATTGGAGTACTCATTCATCTTGAGGTGGTGAGTCAATAATTGATGGGAAATGGATGGAATCACATAACTAAGAGACAATGCCTTTCATAAGATTATGATAAGTCCATCTCTAATGACCTTTGCATAGGGTAATCTTAAGGTTTCTTTCTTAGATTTCCATTTAAGATCTCCTTAAAGGTTTGATCAGCTTAGGCTCAACAACATCTTCATTCACATTCCAAGGTTGATTTAGATGTTCATTCACATCCTATGTCCTAAAGCTAACTAATTTAAACACTTCCTCAAGTGGTGTTGCAGAAGGACTTTGCAATTAAGCTATAAATAGGTAACCATTTTCTGACAAATATACCTATGAGTACAGTCTATTTGATATAAGAAATCATGCATTTACTGCTCCACATTTACACTAGATAGATGTGGATCCTATAATTGCATACCTAAAATAAAATAAAACAACAAAAATAAGATGAAAATAAAAACTAAGATAGATGGTTATTCCACCACCCTCCTAAGCTTGAATATGACTATGTACACATAGTCAACATTCTAGCTTGAGAGGTGGAATGGTGGTACCATGCTCAGAATGGAGGATGTGGTGGATGTGGCATGTTGGGGTCATGAGGAGGAAACATCCCCTGAAAAGATAGATCTAATAGTGGCATTGGCAATGGTTGTGAGTATCCTCCAAAGTACTTGGTTCCACTAATGGTCAAAGAATGGTTGTTGATATAGCTCCATCCACTGCAAGCGCATATGGACACTCTCTTGGTTGACCAAGAGAAGATGTTCATTTTCATATATCTCATGTTGATTCTGGTACAACCGTCCTTGTATCTCCTACACACCATCCAACGTCGCCTGATGTTGTTGTTGTCCTATCTGAATGTCCTACAACATCCCATATATACCCACCATCTCATATGGGTTTTTCTCCTCTTGAGAAGGTGGCAGAACAGATGAGCTCGAGGAAACATAGGTACAGGCTTGTTTGCATGGGACCGCTCTCTCGGTAATGGGGATGGTGGGCTCAACCTCGTCGTCTTTATCATGTGGTTGCTCGGGATCATCATGGGTTGCTTCCTCGGCTTGATTGTTGTCCTCACCAATGCCAACCAACCACCTAAGATGCTCGACTCCTTGTAGATTGAAAACATGGTTGGGAAGGCTATGCTCCTGGTACCTTCCTCCCACCGTGCAACTTGCATACACCGTGTTATAGTGCAAGCTAAGGATACTCACCTTTCGGAAGTGCTGGAGATCCAACCTCTTAGAAGACACAATGGGTGTGAAAGAAGATAGATCGAGATAAGGGTGTAGTGCGATAGGGGTAATCAGTCCCCCAAAAACAGTTGGCATTTTCCTCCGCACCATGCTTCTAACCGTGACCATATGGGGGAGAAGGAAGGACCCAAAGTTAATAGGCTCTCCCTCTAATAGTTTGTAAAGGAAGAATAGGTATGTCTTTTGGACCTTCCCTTGATCTTGGGAGGAGCGAGAGAAGATGGTGTTGGTGCAGAGGTGATGTAGAATCTGAGAAAAAGGATGCTCGATGTCAGTGATGAACTTGACGTGCCAACTGATGTGGAAACCTTCTGGCACCTCAGTTAACCACTCCCATGCAAGGTCATAGTCAAAGTCAGAGGGAGGGAACATTTTGGGACATGAGGCCAGTTGAAGATGGGGTTGAATGCCTGCAAGGTGATGGAGTGGTTGGTGTTGAAGAGGTGGAAACTGACGTTGTTTTCTCTCCATTCACCTCCTATATGTTTCTCAGGGGAAACAAGGACCTCCAGTGAAGCCAAGAACTCACAAACAAGTTTTGGGTACGTCGGCCACAGTCACTGAAGAATGGATCATCCACCTCCATTAGCGGTCACTGACATACCTAATGTAAGTTTTTAGTGAAGTCCACTCGCTCGACCACGGTGCGATCTCCATATCACATTGGCAACATCTTCCTCGTTAGAATCTCCTCATAAACCTTCTTGGTCTCTGAGTTTGAATGTTGAATGCGGGCTGGTCGAGGGACTAACTCTCCTTGCTCCACTAATGAAGATGCACCCCTCCTTAGTGCCATGGCAATGATGCAAGAAGGAAGGTGGAGAAAAAGAGGCTCAATGAAGAGTGGTGGCGCCCGTTGCAGCTTTCCTCTGAGTTGTAGGAGGAGTGGAGGAGGAATGTGTGAGGAAAATGGATTCACCACCCCTCCTAATATAGTTGTACTTGGGCAGAGTCGGTACTACCGACATGAAGTTGGTAGTACCGAGTTAGAAATAGGAATTTGTGGCTCAGTTGTATCGATGACTGATGTTTGTTGATGACAGGAGCACGGATCGCTCAGAGTCAGTAGTACCGAGTCCCAATCAGTACTACCGACTGGTGTCATCGATCGATACTACCGACCGCTTGATGAAGATCACATCTGCCATTGAATCGAGTGCCCATGGATTGCTGATGTCATGTGTTGATACTACCGACTTTTTACTCGGTTTCTATGCCCATGGATTGCTGACGTCATGTGTCAGTACTACCAACTTTTCAGTCAGTTTTTATCTCAGTATCTCAAACCTAGGGTGCTAAAAGTCAGTAGTACCGACATGGAAGTCGATACTAGTGAGTCCTTATCAGTTAGATGCAAGAAATCTTTAGAGACTTGGTATTACTGACTAGTCTAGTCGGTGGTACCGAGTTTTCTTTTCTTTTGTGGATAGCTCCCTGACGTAAATTTGGTACTATCGATTGATGGACTCGGTAGTACCAACTCTGTAGGCTCTACACACTCCAACAAATGAGTCAAGGTACCTTTTTTCATGAAATAAAAGATGAAATAACAATTAAAAAGCCAAAATGAACACAAAAAGAGAAATAAAGGTTGGGTTGCCTCCCAACAAGCGTCATTGTTTAACGTCCTAGACTAGACAAGGCTAAGAGCAAGAATCTACTAGAGTGCAATGAGTTGCACTTCTTCTATCCTTTTGTCTACCTCCCCACCAAAATAATGCTTCAATATCTGGCCATTAACAAGGAATGACCTAGTCCCATCTATTATCTTCACAGCACCGAGGGGAAAAACATGCACAATCTCAAATGGTCCACTCCATTTGGACCTCAGCTTGCCCAGATGTAACTTAAGTTTAGAATTAAATAGGAGAACCTTCTGTCTTGGGAGAAACACCATATTCAAGATGTGCCTATCATGAATATTCTTAGTTCTCTCCTTATAAATTCTAGAACTCTCATAAGCATCTATCCTTAGTTCATCTATCTCATTCAACTCTAATAGTCTCTTCCTACCTACTTCATCTAGTCTGAAATTTAGCTTTTTCAACGCCCATTTTTCCTTATGCTCAAGCTCCACTGGTAGATGGCAAGCACGCCCATGAACCAACCTAAACAATGTAGTTCCTATAGGTGACTTATAAGCTATCCTATATGCCCAAAGAGCGTCATTCAACACAAAAATTCATTTTGTCCTATTAGTTGAGACTGTTCTTTCCAAGATCTTCTTCACTTCTCTATTGGACACCTCAACTTTTCCTTGCATATGTGGGTGGTAGGGAGTACCCACTCGGTGTTTCACCCCATATTTACTCAACAAGGCTCCAAATTTTCTATTTGTGAAATGTGATCCACCATCACAAATAATCAATCAAGGGACACCAAATCTGCAGAAAATATTATCTTTAACAAACCGACACACAACTTGTGCATCATTGGTGCGGGTTAGAATTGCTTCCACCCACTTAGATACATAGTCAACAACAAGTAATATGTAGACATTAGAGTTAGATGGCATGAAGGGGCCCATGAAATCAATGCCCCACAGATCAAACACTTCAACTTCTTGAAATATGTTTAGTGGCATTTCATGTCATTTAGATATATTCCATGCACGTTGACATGCATCACAACGATGAACAAAACTATGAGCATTCTTAAACAGTGTTGGCCAATAGAACCCACTCTCTAAAACTTTGGTCGTCATCCTAGAGATAGCATGATGCCCCCCGATAGGTAGAGAATGATAGTGTGATAAAATGCTCTCAACCTCACATTTGGGTACACGCTTCCTTAGAATTCTATCCCTACACTGTTTAAGTAAAATGTGATCACCCTAGATGTAAAACCTTAATGAATGAAAAAAAACTCTTCTTCTCTTGGTATCCCCAATCTTCAGGAATCTCCTTGCATGCTAGATAGTTGGCAATGTCTACAAATCAGGGATCCTTGGTCTTAAGACAAAAAGTTTTTAATCAGGGAATTCCTCAAGAATAGGGATATCTAAATATTTTTCATTCACCCTTTCCAACCTAGATAGGTGATCTGCTACAACATTTTCCACCCTTGCCTTATCCTTAATTTCTATGTCAAATTCTTGTGACAGTAAAATCCACCTAATTATTCTAGGTTTAGCATCTTTCTTTGGTAATAGGTTTTTGATGGTAGCATGATCAGTCCACACAATCACCTTGGCCCCAAATAGGTATTGGCAAAAAAAATCAGACACAAAAACAACCGCCAAAAGTTCCTTTTCTATGGTTGTATAATTGAGTTGTGCATCATTCAAGGTTTTTGACGCATAATATATGATTGTAGGAGCCTTATAATAGTGTTGACCAACCACAGTGCCTACCGCATAGTCTAATGCATCACACATCAGTTCAAATGGTAGGCTCCAATCTGGAGTATGCAAAATGGGCATCGAGATCAACTTCTCCTTCAGCACTTCAAAAGTAGTCAAGCATCATTCATCAAAGGAAAATTCAGTGTCCTTTTCTAACAATTCTGATAAAGGTTTAGCAATTTTTGAAAAATCCTTTATAAAATGATGATAAAACCCAGCATGTCCCAAAAATCTCCTTACTCCATTCACCGATGTCGGTGGAGGTAGCTTGGAGATTACCTCTATATCGATTGGGTCTACTTCCATACCCTTATTGGACACCTTGTGTCCAGGCACGATACCCTCACTTACCATCATATGACACTTCTCCCAGTTCAAGACTAAGTGAGTGTCCTCGCACCTTTGTAAAACTCTGTCAAGATTATACAAACAATCATTGAATGACTCCCCATATACAAAAAAATCATCCATGAACATCTCCAAGCATCGCTCTACCATATCAGAAAAGATGGCAAGCATTCAGTGTTTGAAAGTGGCGGGTGTGTTACAAAGACCAAATGGAATCTGTCTATATGCAAAAGTGCCATAAGGGCTGGTAAAAGTAGATTTATCCTTATCCTTTAGCTCAATCAAAATTTGTTTATAACTAGAATACCCACCAAGGAAACAAAAGTTTGAATGGCCAGCGATTCGTTCTAAAATTTGATTAATGAAAGGCAAAGGAAAATGATCTTTTAAAGCAACGGCATTTATACGTTGGTAGTCTATCCATACACACCACCCCATCACTAACCTAGTTGATATTAACTCACTAGTGGCATTAGTTGTGATGGTGATCCCCTTTTCTTAGGAACTACTTGAGTTGGGCTAACCCACATAGAATCTGAAATAGCATAGATGATACCTTCTGATAGGAGCTTGACCACTTCTTTCTTCACTACCTCAGTCATGATGGGATTAAGTTTCCTCTGAGGTTGAACTATCACCTTGGCTCCCTCTTCCATCTGGATTTTATGCTGGCACAGGCTGGGAGAGATTCCCTTTATGTCTGCTATCGACCACCCAAATGCAGCTTGGTGGTTCTTCAGCACGACAAGTAACTGCATCTCCTCTTCACTGCTCAAGGATGATGATATAATAACTGGAAGCTTCTCTTTTAATGCTAGGAAGACATACTTTAAATGTGGCGGCAATGGCTTCAACTCTAACTCAGGTGGGCTCAACAGAGACAGGACCAGTGGTAGAGGAGGTGGTCCAAGATCTTTGAAATGTCTTGCATAGTGGTAGGGAACCGCCTTCAGCATCAATACACACTCTTCTAGAAAGTGATTTCATGTATTATCATCCACTATATTAATCAAGAACGCACCCATAGGTAACTTTGGATATGTCTGCAACAAGTAATCAGTAGTGGCCTCCTCTATGGTATCTGGGTCATAATCTTCTTCATCATCCTCCAGTAACGCATTTCTTTGGCTAACGAGCTCACCTTAGTGTTTTCCATGATATCAACTACTAAAGTGTCATTTTCTACCTTAGTCATCACATGGGCCATGTCAAGGAATGGCTTCCCCAAAATTAGAGAAATCCTTCCCTCCACTTGATGAAGTATGTTGCACTATGTTGTATCCTCCATAGCTTTTGAGTGCTTAGGCATCTTGATTTCAAATTGATCATACTGGATACCCATGGTCAGACGTCCTCCACCCATCTCCAAAATCATATCAACTATGGCTTGGAATGGTCTCCCTAGAAAAAGTTCATTGCCATGATCATCTTGCATTTCCATAACCACGAAACCTACAGGGAAAACAAAACTATCTACTTTCACCAGAACATCCTGACAAATTTTGTATGGCTTGACCATAGAATTGTATGCCAATTAGATAGTCATACTATTTTTCTGGGCTCCTTAAGACCTATCTTCTTAAAAAGTTGACAAGGGTATAAGGTTTATGCTTGCCCCTAAATCATAAAGGGCTTCTCCAAACTTTGTCTTCCCTATGAAGCAAGTAATGTTGAGACAACATGGATCCTGTCTTTTTGGAGGTAGCATTCCTAGAATGAAAGTACTCACCTGCTCCTTTAACACTACCACATCAGCTTCAGGTATCTTTCTCTTCTTGGTGATTATGTCTTTCAAGAACTTGTCATACGATGGTATCTGCTCAATTGCATCAATGAGTAGAATATTGACAGATAATTTTCTGAAACCATCTAAGAACTTCTTGAACTGTCAGTCTACTTTCATTGCCTTCAAGTTGTTTGGAAAAGGCATTGGGGTCATTGGTGTCATCTGGTAAGGCGAGATATATTCTTTTGTTCTTGTTCCTTCTGCCTCACTAGCCTACTCCTCAGTTGTCTCTCCTGTGCTAACACATCTGGTTCATCTGCATCCACTATCACAATCTAAGTTGTTGTTCTTGTAACATCACCTGCATCTGAACTTGACGGTGCATCATTCAGCAGCTTCCTACCACTGTGGAGTAGGACTGCCTTGACGTGTTGATTTTCAGAAGGCACATTTGTGTTTGCTAGGAACCCTTGCTGGTTTTCCTACTTCAATGTGCCCACATCCACTGCTATTAGAGACATTTGAGTTTCAATGTTGTGGATTTGTGACCCTTTATTCTGGAGTTCTCTCTGAGTTTGACCAATAAGCAATTCATTCTGACTAACCAGCTTTCCAAGCATTTCTTCAATACAGTCAATCTTTTATTATTCTTGTTGATATTGTTCTTGGCCACCAAACTGTTGTGTCTTGGGTTGTTGTGCCTGAGATGGGTCTTGTTGAAAATTGTTGGGATCCTTCCATGAGAACTTAGGATCCTTCTTCCACGAGTAGTCATTGTTTTTATTCTATTGTTGTTGGCATGCAAACTTGCATTCTTCTTCCTCTCCTTCCGAAGATGGTCCATCATTCACACATAACTTTTTAGCGATTAGGTCCAGCTTCTCATTTAACGTAGAGATGACCTTAGATTCCCCGACACTTTTGACGGTTTCCGGGAGCTCTCTCTCATCGCCCCATGTTTGGTTCTTGGACATGTTCTTTAATATCTCATAACAGCGGGCGGGTTTGTTGTTGAGGAAGAGACCTGCTCTTGCACTACCAAACGTAGTTCTCTCTCCTTTATGCAGACCGTAGTAGAAGATCTTTGTCTGTCCTAATAAATCAATACTGTGATGAGGGACCTTATACAACATATTTTGAAATATTTCACATACTTCAGAATATGATTCATCAGGTTGTTGTCTAAAATTGTGGATCTTTTTACCAGGTCATTTGTCTTTTTTGGAGGGAAGTAATACTCGAAGAAGGAATCAATCATTTGATCCCATGTCTCGATACGTTCATCATCGAGATTGTGAAACCAAAACTTTTCCCTGACTGCCAGAGATGATGAGAACAGTTTCAGGTATATGATAGTTTTTGGTACTCTATCTATCTTGACCATATCACAATTTTCAACAAAGTTGTTGATGTGTGTCATGGGGTCTTCAGAACTGTGGCCATGAAAATATTGGGATTGACTAATGAGATTAATCCTAGATCAATCTTGTATCTAACAACATTAATGGCTTGTTTTTTAATTGGTCCTTTTTGAGCTGTAGACAAAGAGGCCTTGATCCTCTCCCAGATCGTCTGCTCCTCTGCTCCATCGTCCATTTCTATTGACTAAGGTTCCTCTGGTGTTTCAGCTCCTTCAGGCGGAGGTGTTGGTGGTGGGGTTCGGTTGAACCTGTCTATAGATCTTCTGAATTGCCATTCTCAGTGAAGGAGTTCTGCTTGATCAAAACCCGATGAAGATGGCTCTCTGTACTTGTGGGCTCAGGTATGCACCATGCACTAGTACCTTAAAGCAGCAAAATAATTTTCAGAACATGATAATAGAGTTGGAAACAATAATGATATCATAATTCATCTTTGAGTGAAATAAAACCAAAAATTAAAAAGAGTTGGCCTAGAGTGGCCGACCACAACACTCGTAGTGCTGTATGTTTTCGTTTCCCTAATAATAACACCAAAAACTTGACACATGTTTATCGTGCGTTATACGCAAGTGAACGTATTGAGTAATACAAGCCTTGTGAGGCCCGAGTCAAACACAGGGAAACGGATTCCAGAATACTACTACTAACTATGATTTGTTCAGCTAAGCCAGTAAAAATAGTTGAAATGGGTTGATTGAGTGAAAATGAATGCAGAAATGAGACAAGATTGAAGAATACATAACTCAGATTCAAACGGATTCCTCATGACTGTGGTTTCACCATGGATAACACTACAATTAACTCTACACACTAACATCTATTACCCCTATCCCTAGATAAAGAGCTTGTAGCAAGAACTACCCACTCCCGTAGTGTAGTTCACTGCCTATTCTAATGCCAATCTCATTTCCATAGTAATTGGTTGATTAGTTAGGTGCTTTATGAATAATCTTTGGGTTTATCCTCCCATCCATACTCCACCATTCCTACGGGGCACAGTAAATAAGTAAATATATGCTTTTCCAACTGTTAGACTCTCTTTCGAAATGATTAAGGATCTAAAAATTTACCTATGGTGATCAAGCATAAATAGAACAAGACAATCTCATAGATTTATAAAAAGAAAATAGGGATAAAAGTGATATTAATGCATAGAAGTCAAGTACAATGCATATCCGGGCTACTCCCGGATCCTAAGGAATCAAGGGGATTAGCCCCACATGGTTTACATGGACAAATACATGGTAGAGAAAGAGATAAATGTGGGAAATATTAGAAAAACTAAAGTAACCCCTGGAGAATAGCCAATCTGGATGGTCCCCTTCGACGTACGTGCAAACTACTATCTTCCAGCTATAGAATCACCCACCAAAGATGCTCAGATTGTCCTAGATGAAACTTTCAGTCATGTGCTCTCCTCTCCTCTCTCTGGTGTCGTGCAATAGAAAATGGTTGAGTCCCCTAGGTCTGGCCATCCTCCCCTCAAGTCATAAGAGCCACTTATGATGAAAAATAACGCCAGTCCTTGGATTAGAGTGTTGCCTTTGGATTTTCCTGATCGGGAAGACTCGGTACTATCGAGTTTTTAGGTTGAACGCGTGCTTCCGTAATGTTGGTACTATCGAACTGTCTCGATAGCACTGAGTCTTTGGGTCGACCTGACTCTGTCTCCCTGATGCCATCTCGGTAGTATCGAGTCTGTGGACTTGGTAGTACCGAGTTGTTGCTAATCCTTTCTTGCGTCTCTCTATTGTGAAATCAGTACTACTAACTTTTTGTGTCGGTAGTATTGAGTCTGGGTGAGTTTCTCATCCACTACTGACGTGAAGTCGATACCACCGACTTTAGATGTTGGTAGTATCGAGTCTTTAGAACTCGGTTGTACCTGAAATTACACAAGAACGTACATAAGCACTCGGGATCAAATTTAATTTATTTCAAACAGTCAAAATCACATAATTTGATACATTTAGATAGAATAGGCTATTAGCATTTCATTTGTAATTAGTCAAATTAATGACAAATCAATACATAAAATTATGAAAAATATGCCTGTAAAAATGACTAAAAACCCATACATCAATCACACCTATATATAAGTCTTTATCCTCTTGTATATATTGTACATATTGGTATCCATACTAAAGCATCGATCTATTCCCACACTACTACCTTTTCTAATAGTCCACACCATCTTTGAAGATCCATAGACACGATCTTACAATTTATGAACCTACTAAATGACTTTTTACATAAGCAAAAGGAGCACGAGGACAAGCCTGTGGGCAACTAAACTTGAGAAGTAGATCTTCACAATACAGGTGATTCAAGATGTTATTTCTAGTTAGTTAGGATGACATAACTAGTAATACTGAGTTAGCAACGGACCCTTTGGTCAGTTTGATCTTTAGGTTGTAAGTTGTAGTTTCTGATTATGTTATGTCTCTCTGAGTATGCATTCATGCTATAAATTTATATACCTATAATAAAAGGGAGTTGGTTGTGTGTTACCGAGCTGCTCCCTTTTATTTATTTGTTCTTGACCAATCGTTATCTAGGTGCTTTGTATAGTTGTTTTGTGTAATTTTCTTGTGATCATTTGTTACGCAACTACAGTGTCACTATTATTCGCTCAGATAACTTGATGTCTATGTTGTTTGTCCATCTCAAACAAAGTTAATTGTCTACTAGACTGTTTTAACCCAACTCGCTTTAAATTCATAACAGAAATTTTTTTCAAACATTTTGGTATTGACATGCTACATATGAGAGGGGGGAATTTGATGGTTAATCATACATATGTGTATGTGTTTTACTAGTTTGATTATGTGCTCATTCATTTAGTATGTGTGTTCTAGCAGCTTGGTTGTGTACTAAATACTTTGATATGTCATTCAGCTTATAGATTGGAGGGAGTTAGCTTGATGTAATTGACTTGCTCCCTTTCTTAGTGGGTTATATATATATATATATATATATATATATATATATATATAGTATGATATCGTAGTACTAATTTTGAATTTGAGGAAAAAAATAGAGTTAGTGGAGTTCAATTGACCAATGACCTGCTTATCCTCATATATGTGTGTGTTATTCTCTATTCCAACTATTTATTTATGTGATTATGTTTGTCCATATGTGTGTCTTTTTTTATTGTAAATACCTATTTATGTATCTATTTCACTACTTCGATAAAAGAAATTGGCAGTATTCAAGCAACTTCGGTTTGCTTGTTTTCAACTTCAGTCTGCTTATTTTAAATAAAAGTGATTATATATGTTATTCGAGAAGTTTGCTTACGCAGATTTTTATAGATTTTTTTTATAGAATCAATGATAGAAGTTAGTGTTGGACACTATTTTAATGGCTTTCTTCAAGTGTTACATAACTATTTTCAATCCCTACACAAACATTTTTTGTCCATTGACTTTTGTATAAAAATAGTGATAGTTGTTATTTGTGTATTTTTCTCAAAAAAAATCTATTTTCTAGCTACCTATAGGTGTGGTTCTTCCTATTCTTATTTAAATTGTCAACACTATTCAAGGTTTTTAAGTCTGTTGATTTTTTATTATAGCAGTGGTAGTTGTTAGTCAAACAGTTTGCTTCTACTAATTTTTCTAAACACTTAATTCAGCAGGTATGTAATGTTTGGAGGCAATTCAAACATCTTTACTTTGTTAATTTTTTTTCACAAAAATGATGATAGTTCTTTTAATGGTGTGGTTACAGACTTAAATATAGTTATAGAAAAATTATGTGAATAGTTAGCATACACTGCAATCTTTTTAATTTTGAAGATAACCACTACTAGACAAAGTTACATTGGCCACACTTCATTAGAGTAATTTGGAGATTAGACATGTATGTGGCATCATCATATCTCAAAAAGTGGAACTATTATCTAAGTAACTTGATTTGATTTTTATTTTTAAAAGGATAACGATGGCTATTTGAGAGGCTAATTTTTTGAATTTATTTTTTCAAAAAAATAATGACAAGGCTGATATATGATGTTATTTGAACAATTTAATTCAACAGGAGTATAAATTTTTCAAACGGTGACGTACAACTTCAGTCCATTAATTTTTTTTTCTCAAAAGCAATGACAATTATTAGTGGAGCGGTTTGCTTCCACTTGTGCGTTAGTTGAACATTTTATTTCATCCAGTACATAACTTTTTCTCATGGACTATTCTAACAATTTTAGGCCGACTATTGTTTGTGCAATTTCCTTTAGATAACATCTTTATATTCTTATACCAAAAGCAATAAGAGTTGTTGTTGTGGCATTATTTAAACATCTTGACTCACTTACATACATAACTCTCTTTATTAGAACGGTTACAATCTTAACTATAATGTACAAAAGACTCTAAATTGTCAACTTACAATCATTCTTTTTAGTTTGGTGAGCTCTACCAGAAAACGTCATATTAGATTCACCTCAGACATGTAGTGCAAAATCACGATGTGTTAAAGAGTGTGTCTACAGTAGATCCAATGTTGCTTTTGAATTTTTTTCAAAAACTGTGATAACAACTAATATTTTAGCAGTTTAAATTGTTGAATTTTTTACATGCAGATAGTAGACGTTACAAGTTTAATTCATATGATACATAACTAAATGGAATTTTTTTAGACGTTACAAGTAACTCAAATTAACTATTGAGAACTTTTTACTAAATCTTAATGTTCAACTAAATGGAATTCACGTGCTACCTGCTAGTACTTAAAAATTATCAATGTTATTGTGTACTTGTCATTATGTGACATGAAGTGCAATTACATGATTGTGTTTATGTGGTTCAAGTGACTCTTGTTATAATTGGTAGTTTTCATGATGAGCTGTTTTTATATAAATGCATCAAGTTTATACAATAATATTAAAAGTTAAGTGTTACAAGTGAGCAAGTTGTAATAAGATGTAATGATTAAGGTATTGAGGATAGGGTACCACACCCTCTCCCTAGCATATATGTTTACAACAAAAACGGGAGACAAAGATGGTGGGTCAGTTGTGAAGGAGGGGAAAGAACGAAGAACAATAATAGCACCAACTAGTGTTGTAGGTAAAAATGTATAACAATGCTACATGCCTCAAATATTTTTGGTAAGGGAGGTGTCACAAAGAGGGGAAAGAGCTAGACAGGGATGTATATTGATATTGACATGTTCAGCATTATATCAAAGTCAAATTTAAAGATATTAGAGGCTTTAATGTAAAAAGATTTATATCCGAGTCAATTTCGTGATTGAAGCCGGGCACTAGGAAACTTAATTTGTATATGGACTCCCCATCGATTAGGTATACCAAGAATAGCTATTTGTCACTGCAGATAATACCATCATTATACCAATGGGGTTCTTCTGTCGAAGTAACAGACATTTAGCATTGCATACAGCTAGGCCGGCGAGCTTTGTTTGTATTGCATCGTTCAATTAAAAAGTCCAACTTCAAAAAATATGTACTTGAATTATATCATTTTCGTAGAGCAATATGTAATTACTTATTACGGGAACTGTGATATACTTTATAAATATAACTAATTATTATTTTCCATAAACGATCAGATTACATAAAGTTGGAATTCGGATACTTTTTTACTGAAGAGTCTTGTATCCATTTAATATTGAGTCAGACTTCTTTGGTGAATTTGGATTCAAACAGTACGCTATCCAAATCAAATTCAATGTGTTCAAACTAAGAAGCGAAGGTGATGTTGGGTGGAGGGAGCTAGGAGAAGTGTGTGTGACAACAGTTAAAGCACACCAGCATGGGAGATGTACGAAGTTGATAGTGATAAAGGCAGTGAATTTAGAAGATGACAACTGACAAGATCATGACTAGCGCGGTAATTGTATCGGGACCACCACCCCAAACGTGTTTGACGCAGGGGATTGGGTGGGTGGTTTTTCTCAAGCCACTCAGCGTGGGTGGTTTTTTTACCACACAACATTGGTGTAGAGAAAAGGAAAACTAAGAGAAAAAAGAGCTGGGTAAAATTTATTTTATTTATAACTTTCAATATGTAGTGAATTTTTGACAAAACAAAAAAAAATAGATTATTAAAAAAGATACATTCCAACAAGACTAACACAAATATATTCTTGAGAAAAATATTAAGGAATATAAAAATGAGTATTATTTACATTAATAATAAAATGTGGTTGCGTTACTAGTAGATATGGGCGCATTACTATTAAAGTGTGTGAATTCCGTTAAAACATGGGTGCATTACCATTAGAGATAGGCACATACCATTCAAATGTGAAATAGGCCCACTTTTATTAGTAATATGACCACATTTTAGTGAAATGTGTCACTTCTATTAGTAATGTGCTCAGATTTTAGTGAAATGAGCCCACTTCAACTAGGGTACCCACATTTTGATACATTAGAATGTGGATGCATTATTGGTGGAAATTGACACATTCTACTAAAATGTAGGTGCATTACTACTAAAAGTGAGCACATTCTAATAAAAAGTAGGCTCACCGATTGTGTTCCACATGATAGTGGAATGTGTCCACTTCTACTAGTAATGCCCACATTTTAGTGGAATGAGCCCACTTTTATTAGTAATTTGTCCACTTTTACTAGTAGTGCACCCACATTTTAATGCATTGGAATTAGTGTACATTACTAGTAAACATGAGTGCATTCCACTAAAATTCGGGTGTATTACTAGTAAAAAGTATGTTCATTCTACTAAAATGTGAGCTCATTACTTGTAGAAGTGAGTGCATTCCACATTTTAGTAAAATGCACCCAAGTCTACTAGTAACGTGCCCATATTATACTGGAATGAGCCATTTTCTACTAGCAATGTACCAATATTTTAATGCATTAAAATGTAAATGTGTTATTAGTATAAACTTTCGTATTCTACTATAATGTGAGCGCATTAGTAGTAAAAGTGGGCACATTATACTAAAATATTAGGTTCACTACTAGTAGAAGTGGGTGTATTCCACATTTTAATAGATGTGCCATACTAGTAATGTGCCTAGATTTTAGCGGAATGAACTCACTTCTACTAGTAATGCACCCACATTTTAATGCATTAAACTATGGGTGCATTAATGATATATATAGGCACACTCTACTAAAGTGTGGGTGCTTACTTGTATAAATGACTCATGCCACTAAAAAGTAGATTTATATATTAGTAGAAAATAGACACATTCAACATTTTATTAGAATAAATCTACTTCTACTAGTAATATGTCCACTTGTACTAGTAATGCACCTAAATTTTAATGCATTAAAATGTAGGTACATTACTAGTAGAAATGGAGGCATTCTACTAAAATGTAGGCACCTTACTAATAAAAATGTGATGGTACTACTAAAATACAATTCACTGCTACTAGGAGTTGGCACAGTCCACATAGTGAAATGCACCCACTACTACTAGTAATGTGCCCATGTTTTAGTACAATGGGCACATTTTACTAGTAATAAGCCCACTTCTACTGATAATACTCCCATATTATAATGTATTAAATTATCAATGTACTACTAGTATAAATGGACGCAATCCACTAAATATGGACACATTACTAGTAAAAGCAGACACATTTTAATAAAATATGGACAGATTACAGGACGCGTTAATGCACTGACTTCTACTAATAATGTGCCCAATTTTAAGGAATGCACTCATTTCTACTAATAATGCACCAACATTCTTCTCTTCCTATTACGTCCATCCTAACTTTCCTTTCTCTTATTACTTCCCTCCTTATCCGTCATTACTTCCCTCCTCTCTCCTTTTATTCCCTCCTCACTTCCCCCTCTCGATTAGTCTTTTCTCCCAAAATGAGCACATAGTATCAATTTGTATATTTCATATTATTTTCTCAAAAGTATATCGACATTATTCTTGTTGGAATACATCTTTATAAGAAATCTAACAATTTTATTTTTCCAAAAGATTCATTACTATTTAAAATTATGAGCAAAATAATATATCATCTTTTCACTTCCCTCTTACTTTTCCCATTCCAAAGTATTAGCGAAAGAAAGAAAATGAGAAAAAATAGGTAGATGAGATGAGAGAGAGAATAGAGTGGGCTAGAAACGCGTCCCTTGCGCGTCTCAAAAATTAAGTCCCAACTAACGTTACCATTTGCTTCAATTGCATGCTTCGGTGATGCCTGCTACAGCTGTCAACGGTAGGACCCTAGCAGCAACACCCCTTCCTACTATTGGAAGTAGCAGATTCTAGTGTTCTTGTGCAATATTTAAAAGGCCTCAAATAACCTAATTAATGAATAAGAATTAGACTAATTGGGTGATTTATTTGTACTTTTATAAGTAATTATATGTAATCTTTAAAGTTGCCAGCTCCTCCAAGAAACTTTTCTTGAAGAAAAGTTGAATAAGCATTTTAAATAAATAAAAAAATAAAAACGGGTATTTTATCAAATCCCCAAGAAACATGCCAGCTCCTCCAGTAAAAGCTCGATGTTTTGCTGCAAATGCATTTCACTATCCCGCGGCCTGTTTTGTTTGAACCGTGATCACAGTTGTTGAGACGAGAAAAACCATCTTGTTGTAATGGAAAGCGAGCTTTTCATGCCCATGCGAGACTAATGAATTGCGCTGTAGAACCAACAAGAATATTGGAAATGAGTTTCCTACGCCCAACGAGCCTGAACCAATTACTCCGTGAAACCAAAAAGACCCATGGAATTAGAATTGAGTAAATGCACCACGAACAGATCGAGCATGATCTACAAATATTACATTGACTGCCAACTGCAAAATAAGATTTCGCAAAGTAATCAGCTAAAATGTAGCAGCTGACAAAGGTACAATATATATATTGGTCAGGTAGCTTGCATAAGGGCGCCAAATTACAGTTGAAAGCCCTATGATACAACAATTGCATCCCTCCCATCCTCCCAAGAGAGTAGCGCTAGGGATCCGGAAGAAATGTTTAGCATGGCTTCCGTTTTAGGTCAGGTAGCTTCTGGTAAATAGGCCTCCCATCCAGTGACGATAGATCCTGCACCCGTAATGCACTGCTACACGCAGGGAAATGATTATTTACGGAAGGGAGAGCCATCTCAAATGGATCAGTCATGATGACCTTCGCAACTAGGTCAGGGAGGTCAGATCCACCCATTTCTGTGCTAGTAGTTACAGCTGAGGCTGTAATTTGCTCGGCGGCAATCTTACATGCTTTTTCCAACAAGGAGTCAATATACTTTTTGTGTGCATCCATTCGCACCTGCATGCGCTTTTGAACCTGCATGCCAAGGTAATTTGAAAACCTGATTGAGAAATTAAAATAATAGTAAATATCAATGAAAATATGATTTGAGATAATTTGAGTTTGCCCATCTACACAAATCTTGTTACCACGTCGGTTCAGTTGTCACATTCGTAGCATAAGTTGAAGCAACTTCAACTAAAATCAAATTTTATTACTCAGTTATTAATAAACTGAGCTGATCCGAAAGAAGGATCTATGTAGTCGACTCCAACATGGTTGGGATTGATGACGATGATGATGACGACGAGGACGACGAGGAGGACGAGAACGAGAACGAGGACGATGACGATGTCTTGATTAAAAAATGACCCATGACAGCTGATAGAAAAGGAAGGATCCATGTAGCCGATCCCAAGATGATTGGGATTGAGGCTTACATGATGATGATCATCATGACTTGTCAATGAATAATTCTTGTGCTAACCAAGCCTCACTGACTCAGTACGTTTGCACACATTCAAAACTATTAAACTATGAGTCACTGGATCTTTTGTTCTTGTAAGAATATAGACTATTTAGTTAATAGGTTACTAGTCTATTGTTTACATGGGCCTGTTGCCCATGGCCCATTAAGGTTAAGTCGCTTCCTTTGTGCTTCCTTGTAATAGCCTCTTTTCCTATATATAAGACGGGTGTGCATATCGATAAAAACACAACATAATCATCGTATGCACTTCTTCACAGTTCTGATAATCGTGATTCAAATGGAAGTCAAATCTGACTCGTTCTCAAGCATTAGAAGCGGGCTACTACAGCTGTCAACTCTATAGTTACTTTCACAGATTTGTGTGTGAGTGCTTAGTCTCTCCCCATTAGCTAGAGAATGTCTATTAGAGGCACTAGTAATTCAAATCTGTTAAATATGGTAATTCAATCATCATTTAAAGGATCTACCCAGATGTTTCACCAATCTTGGGGGTTGATCGAAGCCTAACTGTCAGTTTTAACAAAGGAAAACTCAAAAGAACGACAAACAGAAATCATGAGTCAAGGGCTTCAAGCCAGGCAACCCTAACCAAAAACCATGTAGCATAATAGGGGTGGACTTGGTTCAAATTATGCCTAAAACTGCAAATCAAATCGATTCTGATCAGTTTGGCACTATTCTAAACCAAACGGAACCAGATATTTAACTATTGGGAAATGTAAGTTAAAACACATCATTACTGAGGGTTTTTTAAGGTATTTTATAGCTTGGCTTATTCGATATAGTCAAATGAATGGAAGAGAAACCAGAGGTTTTGGGAATGTGTTAAGACAAAGGATAGTAATATTTTCACTTTTTCGTAATGATACAAGTGTATATGTTAGTATACCATAATTAAAAATCATATGATAAGACAAATATATCATCATCATCATCATCTAAGCCTCAGTCCCAACTATGTTGGGGTTGGCTATGATAAGACAAATATATAATGTAATAATATATAGTATAAATCGTATTCCCGTATATAGGAATTGGTTTGGTTCAGTTTGGTTAAATATATCCTCAGCTGTACCAAGCCACTATTCAGCAGTCTAGAAATTGGACAGACCAAAACCAAACCATTCACTCAAACTGATACCAGTTCAGTTTCAAGGTCCAGTTCGGATTTTATGCACGCCTATTAACAAAGCTTAAGGCTTAAAATTTGTTAAAACCAAATGAGCATCTCGAAATGGTAGTTAGTTCTCTAATTGTGAGAAGCAAGGCAAAACACAATTTATATGGCTAGATCATGAAATACAAGAAAGTCTGTGATATAAGTATCCAAACAAAGAAAAGTCAAAGAAAATTGTAGGATGCCTATTAGTTGAGACCTAGAGATAAGACAAACTGATGGATCAACATTTGGACAATAGCCCTATAACAAGCATCATCCAGCTCGACCCTGATAAAAATTATGAGGTGGTAAATATTAGTTGTTAGATTTTAAGTATTCTAGGCATGAGTCAAGGATCAGGCTATGCATCAATCAAGCAGCCACACACACCGAACTCACCCATGGAAAGTGTTCTTAGGGGTCCTTTGTGGGTCCAACTGGAATGGCAAGCTGTGATCAAGTGGAATTTCCTGATTACTTTTGTGCTCTTCTTTGTATATAATGTTTGCTCGATTAAACCCCACTTCCATCTTTTCAATGATCTTTGAATTTGTGTGATTCTCTAACTTGAAATCTAGAGCTTGAAATCGAATTAATGGTGTTCTTTTTAATAAAAATCTAGCTTTAATAGAGGAATTAATTGTCTACTCAAACAATCTTTTTACTTGAAAATCGGTCAAGAAGGATGTTACGTAATGAGGAAGCTATCACTTTTTCTATAAAAGGAAGGTTTCATTTGCATGGTGCTTGATTTGAAGCTGTCAATCCATTATTGAGTTTATGATGGTAACACCATGATCTACAAATTTTCTGCTACGGAGTGGTCAAACGAGTCTGGGATGGAGAGAATGGTTGCCCTCATGGTCAGTTGTAAATAATAGAAAACACTGAATCTTTACAACTTGAGTAGTACATGTACTTTGGGCTAGTATTACAGGATACCATACAGCTTCCATATATATCTCCCTTGTCATATCTCTCTACCTTATTGGGCTGGTTCATAAAATGACTGATTTTGTGCATACTTAAACCATGATTGACAATCTGTAATCTTCGTTGAGTCTAATAGGAATACATAAAATGATGTGACGATGATATCAGCCTCCTCTCTCTTGTCTCCTCTCCACTCCATCGATGTCCCTGCCCCCTCTTCGAATATGTTATCAGTCCGCCAGACTCCTTCTAACGGCCATTGTAGCCGAGGTAGGGGGTGGCTCCAGTGCCTCCCTCCATGTAGCAACCGCCCTACTGGTCACAAGTACATAGAAAAGGCCAAGTGAACCATGTTTGTGACCTTTGCCGCCTAGCTTCACCACCTGATGCCGACATGCAAGACTGAAGGGAGTTGCGGCTCCAAGGATGGCCTGGTCCACATTCGCTGTTCTGAGACGATGTTCTGGACATTTTGCATTAAATCTCGACTGTGAGAACACCCAATTTTTTAGGATGGGTCTTTAGCGTAGATGTAAGGTCAAGATTAAATGCAACAGCAAGTACAACAGCAACTTGCAATAGCAGATTTAACTGCAGGATGGCCGCCTCTGAGATTGAATCTACCAAACCCAACACTGGCCTCCAATAGCTGCGTTGAGGCAAATGACCCTTTTGGACCTTGGTGTCGAGGTCCCCCGGTGCCCTGCAGAGCCGATGAGGAGCTTGGATGGATAGGGATGGCAATGGAGCGGATTCTCCGCCAACCACTCTAATCCCGTTCATACCACTGAAATGAAGTCTCATTCGGGTATCCGCACCATTACACCATGGTATTTCTGCCCCCGTTTGTTGGGTAATCATGGGAGTCCGTTATACCCAGTTGGTGCAGCGACCACCTGCACGCAGCATAAACCAGCCAGATTTTACGGAATTGGAAAGCGTTACGAATGCTGCTGGGGTTGAGAACGGCCGTCACACACGCCACAGCGGAAAAGGGCAAAACACGTTTATGGCTACAGCCAGCCTGTCAGCCTTGGTTTACGAGTACTCTCTTGGATTACCAACCCCCAGTAAAACAACCACAAACCAACACCATCTCCATCCATTCTCTAAGCGGGTGACCAAAATCTGGGTTGGGGTGGTTTGGTTTTGGGAATTCATTGGGAACTGGATATTTTTGCCATCCCTAAATTGGAGGCGCTACGCATGTTGTTGGTAGCTAGACGTTGTTGGAGACAGGCCCCCACGTCGGCGCTCCCACGTAGACTAAAGCTCGTGTTGTGGGAGACGCATGTGCATGAGCTAGGCGTCGGGCCAGACTCTAATCATGGGTCGGGTTGTCATGCGACACAGCCAAGTTGGGCCGAGCAGACCAGGGCCACTCACCAACCCTGAGCCCAAGGGTCCACTACATCCTCATAAACCCACGCGGACCTCTCTTATAAGATGTATGGTGTCATCGTAGCCACCGACTATCAGATATGACGATCCAAAATGATCAAATTAAGGTAACTCTTTTGAAAACCCTAAAAAGGCTAGGCTTGTTCAAATGTAGCATATAAGTAGCCATAATTGATGAGAAAAACAAAAGAAGTCCAATAAAAATAGTTTGAAAGCTTGATTCCTATTCTAATTTCTCTGATATCTCAATAGCCCTCCTTTTTGTATATTTGAAATTGATTAAATATTTAAATCATTATCAACTCCAAAGGCCTACATCTAATCTTGATCAATACTTAGATGATTATTTTGACCCAAGATCAGACCTTGATTACCATGTTCATGATGATGACAATATTGATATGGAATATGATAATGTCGGATCTAGGATTGATTATCCTATATGACCTATATGTTGGTCATTCATCTAATGTTGGAAATAAAATGAGAAATATGATGATTAGAATGTTGATAATGTTGATAATGTGGAATGTGAAGGACGACTATAACTTAGGGTCATATTAGGGTCTAATCACCCTAGTCATTATCACTTAAGACCCATATTGAATCACCTCAATTATTGATCATGTATGCATGCTTATATGCCCAGGATCCTCGATCTAATCTTGAATCATATTCCCAAAATATAATCTTTGATCGCGAAAAGGTACGATTAAACTCCTCCTTCACCTGACTATTGATATTGAAGATGATCTTGTATTATCTTTCGAGAATACTTGGCTATGTATTTGATTGAAAGACAACATTCCATATTGTATAGTCTTTTGATTTGATATTCTATATTTTGCAAGAATGGTTGACCTTTCCTTTGGGGTACAATGGAAACTCGTAACAAAATCAAGCTTGTTGTATAAATGAAGCTTTTGATCACATGTTATTTATTTCCTCTTAGAAATCATGTCAAGTATATTATTTTGTTGTTAAATTGTTTTTATCTGTTTTTAAAATCATACCAATGTGTTTGTGGTTTAGGGAATGAAAGAATTTAAAGAATATGTATATGATCATATTTTATATTACTTGTCATCTTTATTTGCTTCCACTACTTGACTGACTTGATGATGGAACATTGAACAAGAATCACCACAACAAAATTTCATGGGAATTAAGACAAGTAATAGAAATTATGTTTAGCTTAAATCCCAATCTTGTATCTTTTCTTTCATGTTTCCTTCGGGCCCCTCTTGTAAACTTTTTGGTTCAAATCGATGAAAGTGAAATTTTATTTCAACTATTGCATATGTTGTGTGTTATCTTCGGGTTGGACGCACTCAATCCCTTTAACAATGTCTATCTAGGCAGCGAGATTGGGATTGGTATAATACTAATTTTGTGACACAAGCAATCCACATAAGAGCTTAATCTGCCGGAGACAGAAGTCCTCAACTTTTTGTCTCTAAGGGTTAGGGAATTTCAAGCACATCTGGCAAGGATCAAGGGGGACGGAGTTTCGTGCATTAGGGATTAGGTTGGAGCAACGTGCATGTTCAAGAGGTTGTCTCTAAATGGGAGTTAGAATTCTATAAACATAGATTTTAAGGCGGTTGCACTTGAGTGAAGTCATTCATCCTATAGGTTCCATCTAAGGGTCATTTCAATAATGAAACATAGAGATCATAACCCTAGAAGGCAAGAGAAAATGAAGACTCTTAGACAAATGGGGAGAGGAGATAAAATCATAACACAATGGGAGAGAGACATAAGTTCTAGAAGGGGGAGTTTTCATCCTTAGAACTAGTGAAGCTTGCAGCAAAGGCTGGACTGATTTATGACCAGACACATGGCTCATCAACTTCCCTAGAGACAACAATTGGAAAATGGAAATTGCTTAACTCCAAGTTGTTATGGTGGTAACAGTTATGTCATATTCATCAGCCGCCAACACGCCTAGGATTAGGAACCCTGACACCACCCCAAGCAGCAATACTTGGGGGACGGGAAAGGGTGTTTGTCTTCCTCCCTCTCCCCTATGCCTTTCAGTATCTTCTCTTAGGGTTTCTTTAATCTACACCCTAGGGGTTTCTCGATGGGTCGAGTGTTAAGTTCTAATATTTAGTTTATTTCAAATAACACTATAATCATTTCCATCTACTGCCAAACCATACAAGAAAGATATATCGTCATTAGGGTTTACTTAAGCAGATTTCAATAATTTATCATAATTCATATGCACGAGCTACACTATAACAATCATAAGCAAGCATGAAAGCCTCTATATTAAGAGATCCTAGATAATTTAGGTATTCATGCAGTGTAAAACAGGTTGCACTGACCGGTTGAACTGGGACAGTGCCAAGACAGATTCGGTCAGGCCCAAGACTGGGTAGGCACCCTAAAACCACTTGCAACCAGCCAACCGACCGGTTCAACTGCTGAACCGGTGGAAGCGGCCCAGTCAGCCAGAATCTGCAGGTCACTGCTTGTACTTTTGCAGCGAATGATTTTTATTTTTATTTTTTAAGCTTTTTTAGCTGTTGTGTTTCTTTTTACATTTCATCTGCTGCATACATTATTTTTCTTGACCTTTTTTATACTTTATTCCCTTTCTCCATCTGTTGCTATACTAGTTACAAAATTACTTTTTTTCTTCTCCAATTGTTCTGCTTTATCCATGGTTTTGTTGCATTTTTTTCTTTTGCATTATTTCCCTATTGTGTATATTGTTTGCTCCCGTGTATTTTTTCCCATCTATGCATATTCTCTGTTTATCTCAACACCTTCTAGTCAATATCATTAGAGTGTGTGCTTTTAAATGATAAAAAAACACTTACGAAGTTTCTGAATTGGCCTGTGATTGATGAAAATTGCACATTACTAGCTGCCATTGCATGAAATAGAAATTGAAACATTTGTATTTTACTATTTCTTTCATATCTTGTGATGCATAAGCTAAAACATATCTGCTCTATGACTTCAGCTTTTAGCTTTATCATACTTGAATGTGATCGTGTTCTTCTGATCTTCATATCTTGTATATATTTTTAGCATGTTAAATTTATATATGATATCATTGCTGATGTCACTGGTTGACCGGACCAGTTAACCGAGAACCTGAGCCTCACCGGTCATTGTGGTTCGATGATTGATCCAGTCTTGATAACAATGGATGAATTTTATGAATGACATACAGTTTGCATAGAACATTTATCTAATGACTACTACTATACATCTCAAGGTAATTTAAATAAGTAACGAAAATTTAAGAAGATAACCAAAGATGAGAATGAGAATGATGTTGATAATGTATGCTCTGAGAGCAGAGAAGAAGATTTCCCTAAAAATAGATAGAATGACATGATGAATGCTATATGAAATTATGTTCAGGACTAATGAGAAATAGAATGAGAATGCTAAATGAAGATAAATAAAAGATGAATGTTGAGATGGAATATGATCATGAGAGGGAAGATGATTGTGGCTATGTGATGATGAAGAAGAAAGATATGGCCTATGTAGCATATGGATACAAATAGTGGATGGTTTATGTGAAAGGAGTAGGGGGACCGACGGAGGTGGAATAGAGGCCCCAATCTTGTGACATGTGTAGGGAAAAATTAGCCGTGCCATACCTCTCTGCCCCGGGAGGAAGCGAGTCAAGCCCTAGCTATACATCAACTCCTTTTGGGATGTTGGACCTTAATCATACCCAATCTAAGTAGTTGGGCCCTTGATCCATTACTCACGTGAGGCATGGAATGTCAGACCTTGTTGTATACTAGTAGATGGGTTGAGTGGTACCACACTAAGGATGTGATGGTAATTAACAAGATATAAGCTAAATAAAATGTTGCATAACAAATACCTAAAGACGAGACAAATAAGACAAATGACAAGATATTGATTTACTTATATGTACAATGTGTATCTAGGCCTATAAATAGATAAACAAAATACAAAATTTTGATCCGCACCCTCACATTTGAAATTTAATAAAAATATATTTGATTTCGGATCAACACACCTACCAGGTCACTAGCTTAGTTTAATAGATATGGAAAGCATACATGTTGGTTTATAAATAGATATGAAGAATCTTAATCAATGATCCACATTCGCATGCAAAATTTCAAAAAAAGACATTCAAACATTTTGGTTCCATATCAGGTATTATTGCATCAGATAACAAATTAGACTTCAACAATTGTATACCTATATTATTACCACAAAAATATTTTAATATAAGATTTAACAGTATAATATTCTCTAGTATCAGGGACAAGTTTTGTAAGACTTACATTCAAGCCAAAGATGCAGGGGGTTGCCCTTCCCAGACAGTCCCCCAACTAATCAAGTTGGTGCTTAACCGATATGAATGTACTTCAGGTTTTTTGTTTATGCAAAGATTTGAACCTCCGACCTCTATTAGGGATGTGGTCCTTTGCGTGAGCTGGGAGCACAACATGAGGACATCTCAGGTGGTCACCCATCCTAGTACTATTGCCATCCAAGCACACTTAACTACGAAGTTCAGATGGATTCTCGTGCATTCATACTATTATGATTGCACTTTGAAGTTTTTATATATGACTAGTATGTATATAAAGTAATAGGAATAAAGAATTACAGAAAATTGATATAAATTTTATTTCATAATTTTTTATAAATTGGTGATTATATTCATGCCGCCTTCGTGGCTTGAACCTAAGACCTCTTCGTAACAGACCAATGATCTAACCATCTGGGTGTACCGTCTTAAACATAGTTCATATTTTTTAGATGTACTATTCTTGTACAAATTGGATAATTGTACATATTTCGATAGTTACCTATTATACTATATCAAATCTGAAAGGTGTTATAATATATATCTATTTTTTATCAGATGCAATTTTCAATAGAATTAGGATATAAATCATGTAGTGTCTGACTCAATTAGATCACTTTACAGACCTACGTGTATCTAATCTTTAAATACAAAACTAAATTATATAATAGACCAACACGTGTTATTGTTGACGTCTTCCTCCACTAGCCAATTTTGTATGTGTACGATTCTCTCACTACAAAACTCCTTTTTCAGATATAGCATGATATTTGACACAACTGGAAACTAGATTCGTTTAGTCAAATCCAATATGCTAAAACAACATTAAGTAAAACGCAGAATGAACCAAAACAATTAAACCAAACATTTATATTTTAACAAACCCAACCTAACATATATTTTTGCACTCAACACCATACAAAAGACGAAATGCCCATCCTCTACTCTCTACATAAGACATGGCCACAAAAACATCCTTATACATGGTCATTTCTCTTATACATCTAAAACAACCATGGACAATAGTGGATTTTGGTTATTGCATTGCTTAAATAGCTCATGTCGATGAGTAAACCATCCAGATAACTTTTTTTTTATGATTGAGAGAACACACCCCAGGCAAGCATGGCATGATAAACTCTCGAGGCATGAGAGGGTGTGGTCCCGTCACCCCCCTCCTGCGCCAAATCAGCGTGGGTTGCC
Source organism: Alisma plantago-aquatica (assembly GCA_963693085.1). NCBI lineage: Eukaryota > Viridiplantae > Streptophyta > Magnoliopsida > Alismatales > Alismataceae > Alisma > Alisma plantago-aquatica. Next base: position 1,039,157,450 of record OY856410.1, on the reverse strand, counting down.
ATTGGTAGAGTGCCTTCGGTTGTGGTTCGAGCCCGGGTCCTTCATTGGGACTTACCGAGCTTTTACCACCCAGGCTACTGTAGTCGGACTCCATCCAGATAACTTCTTTTAGTATAAAATGATAAATTAGGGGCAAAGGGCAAGGAAAAATGAAGGGTGTGATAACAGAGAATGAGTTAAATGGGAGTGATTTAGATCAGTTTGTTGGTTCTGAAAGGTATGTTTATAAAAATGTCATTTCATGAGCTTTTAGTATGCCTGGGAAGTTCCCTTGTCATCTCAAATGGAACAAAAGTAGTCCACAACTATAGATATAATAAGTGGTCAGCATTCATTCCTCTCATGCTCGCTTGATGGAAAGCCTCGCACTAGATCATTACCTCTCTCTATAGATATATGGGATTAAGAGAGAAAGATTTCTCCCCCCCTCTTCCATGTTCGTGGCGGAGGCCGAACGCCCAAGAGGGTGGTAAATCAAGGCGGCAACTGGGATTCGAACCCGGGTCCCTTCATGAGGAGACACCGTGCTTGACCACTTGAGCCACTCCTTGTCGGCCTCTCTCTAGATATATATGTGTATGTGTGTGTAACTACACATACACATATGTGTATACAAACATACATACATATCGAGTTAGTCTAGAATACACTCTCTCTCTAGATATATATGTGTGCGTGTGTAACTACACATACACATATATGTGTATTTAAACATACATACATATAGAGTCAGTCTAGAATACGAGTGTAGTGGAGACAGGATATACTCAAGTCGTTCATTATGCAACATGTATTTTGAAATATAAATCGTTGATCTTCTGAAATATCTTATGAATTGTCTGTATATAGATTTTGATCTCTTTAGCACTTTTAGGTCATGCATCTAAAGATGACAAATGATGCACTTGAAATAGTTGCATACATAAATTTTGTTGTCCTAGGATGAGTAACTTACCATCATCTAAATGAGCTCACATTTTGTATGTAGCCTATATTTATCATAAAATGAATATTTGGATCTCCAAAAAAATTGGTCTTGGTAGGCAATGCACACATGATTGAGAACACCAAATTTAGGTGTTAGTGCTAAGTAATTAACTATATTTTTGTGTCTTTAATAGTCTTTGTATGCCCAAATAACTCATATAGACACTTATTTATATGTAATTTATCCCCTTTGAAGATATAGTTGCTCAACTAGCATATTTTGGGACTTGTAGGCACCAAACTAGAATGACATCGGTTCCTCGAATCTCAGCTTGAGCTTAAACCATACACACCAGTGTATCATAAAGGGTCCCATACCATACACACTAGTGTAGCATAGGGGGTCCCGCTCGAAATGGATTTTTACTAAGCCCAAGAGGGCAAATTAGTCATTTCCAGGGCAAAGATATCTGCCCAATGCCAGCCATTCATCCTCTCCGCAATCACGTCATCGATGCACACTCAACCCACTTTGATGGATGAAGGTCAGGAACCGATGAACTCCCATTGACGCTCTGATACACCATGTTGCCCCGCATCAGCACCACACACACAAACCAACGGCGCCATGAATCAATGAGGTGCTTGATGGATGACAACACATTGCCTAGATTAATGAAGACCCTTAGTGTGTCATCAGTCCTCAACTGACGAGGTTCTCGACATTTCATTAATCCTCAACTGATGAGGATCCTGGCAGAATGAACTTCATGGAAGATCATCGGTCCTCAAACGATGAGGCCACAAACACTGAAAAAGATCCAGGACCGATGAAAATTTCCCGATGAAGCTAATATCGACGACAACCGATGAGGTTGCATACCCATCAATTGATGATATGTCTTCCACCTTAGTCAACCGATGAAGCAGCAGGGCCGCCCACCGACGAAGTTCTTAGCCCCACTCAACAGTCGCTTGAACCTAAACTTCCGCCGTCACATTATAAATACCCCTTCGTGACCACTAGAACAAGGATTATGAATTATGGGTTCCTCTCGCAAGATTCTTGTTTTATCGGTAGAGCTCCTCATCATGAAGTTCCATTGGTCATCAGTTTCGTGATCATGTCGAGGAGCTCCGCCACTTGAGAGAGCTAGGAGCTCCTCCGACCTACACTGCCCCATCTGTCTATGCCACCTTTATGACGATCTCCAAGACTCTATCTCATCCCTATTCACCCTCTCTTGGAGATTTCCATCCATCCCACCATCCATCCATAGATCCACCACACCCATCGTTGTTGTTGCTATTAGGGTTGATTTCTCAAAGGAGGCAAAGAAGTCAGAAAATCAAGGAGAACGATGCAAAGGACGAGGGACGGCCCGAACAGAGGATAAAGAGCAAGAGTTGCTTCTCCTCTGTGAGTTATACTCTTCTTCTTCCCTTTTTCTACTGTTATTCCTTGTTCTTATACAAACGATGTATTTTCATCTTTGTTTGGTGTCAACTATGCTTGTCCATGGCTAGTTGAGCTCCTTCTAGGCTACGTAGCCCTTTTGGGCATGTTTATGTACTTTAACTTCATGCTAATAGTTAATACTAGATCTATCATGTTCTTATTTTACCTCCTCTTTTAGTTATGATTGTTGGATTGGTTGATCTCTGTCTTGCGTGATTTTTCATTTTATTAACCTCAAAAGATAACTGGTAAAAACATATAGAAAAGGTTGTTCGGGCCTAACTCCAAGAGGATGAGGGCTGAGGATTTTCCCATAATCCAAGATCAGCGTAGTCTGACCCAACACCACGAAACTGAACATGGTTCACCCAACCCGAGCCAAATTCGATGTGGTTCAAATTCCTAGCAGATCTATACCAATCCTAATTATCCTAGATATTTTGGACCCTAAGAGGTAATTTGGGACAACAAGGGTCCAAGGGCTCTCCTCGAAAGAGGTATTAGGTAGTTGACCGAGTTTTAGTCATTCTACGCAAGAGCGAGTGGGATGACCACCACAAGAGGAGCTACCACAGTACATATTGGGTTAGGATGTTAGTTACTAGCTAGGGTGTTCGAGGGTTGTAACGCCCGAGATTGAGGTGCATCAACAATTTGATTCGTGGTTTCATAGCCCAAAACTCCTCTCTTTTAGTAGGATTTGACGAAATATGTTTTATATAAATTTATT